>OZ026524.1:93251048-93668548 GCA_964019695.1 Loripinus fragilis
AAAACTCACCCTCTATTGATATGTTAAAAACAGTTAAAAACTAAAAAAAAATCTTAAAAAACATGACCTACCAGCCTTTCTAAAAAGTTATTTGATTTTAAAAGTTGAAATATTGAAGCTTTCGTTTAATAAACAAAAAAAACAATTTCTCATATTTCAAACATTTGAACAAGATAAAAAAACATATTTTCTGAGAATACACTTCTTGACATTGGCTATTATACGAAAACAAACAAAAAACAGCGCAAAATATGCATATTATCTTATTTATTTAGCTAAAACCTATTTTTTCTAAAAATATTAAGGCAAAAAAATAATCATTTATATCTTGAAAACATATGTCACATAATACAACTACAGTTGCAAAAATCTTATTGCTTTGACGTGATTTTTTATAGAAATTTATTTAAAAAAACATATGTCACCATGCATGCTCGTTTTCTTTTTTATGTTCTTTTTTTTTCTTATATCTCTACAATAAGAACATGTATGGCTAGTCATTCATGTACACAATCCAAACTGCCTCGGCCAATTCCGCAAGATTTTCGTGGAATCAGACCACGGATGTACATCGAGGATCTACTTTGATCTACTTTGATAACGTCGGTGATAACTTGACGCTGATGTTATATAGCGTGACGATGACGTCACAGAAACCATGCTAACACAAAAGCAAGTAACAAACGGCTTGTCAATTTCCCATTTTTAGATGGTGATGTTCCTCGTTCTACATCCTATGGAGTCTATATCTCTCAACTCATTCGCTTTGCTAGAGCATCTAGCTATGTTGCTGACTTCAACACTCGCAATAAATTGTTAACTCAGAAACTTCTTAAATAAGGCTATCGGTATCATAAACTTCGCAAAACATTTTCAAAATTTTATAGACGATACTATGATTTGATTTCTAAATTCCAAGTTGGACTTAAATCTCTCTTGCGCCAAGGACTTTCGGAACCTGATTTCTATGGTGACTTGGTGTATAAGTTGAAGAAGATTGTTGGCTCTAATAATTTTTCAGCGCAGTTCATTAAAATAATTTCCCATTATAAAAAGATTGGCTATAACATTAATGTATTGCAACAGACTGCATGCTTGGTAGTCAACCCAATCACGGTTGGCAACTTTGCTTTCCTCTTTAATTGCACGCCGGTGGGTCGGACTTCAGACTCTATGATGGTTCCGACTTAAAGACTTATCTATTGATGAGATGGTAGGGGCCTGATGCTTTGGCTGTTTGTCGGGCCCACCGGGGTTTACCTGTTGGATTTCTTTTGCTCCGATATTCAGTTTTATTTACTGTTGAGTCCTTATCCTTGCTTTATCTCCTTGTTATATCTTGATTTATATGTTTTAGGAGATGATGCATTGATAAGTTAGGGGTCTTTCATGCAAACCAAATATCTATGTGTCTTGATCCACATCTGAATTAAGGGTGAGGTTGGCGCCGTTAAACCGGTTTAAGCCCTCCAGTAAAATATTTTACTGACCGTTCAAAGGCGGTACTTCTTTTGTGGATCTTTTATGTTTTTGTTCTGTCTTGTGTTTGCTATGTTTTGTGCGCGTCTGTTTATATGTGCTTTGTGGTCACCTGCTGGGAAAGGGCTGACCTCTTGGCTCTCGTTTGTGGTGTCTTCTGTGAGTTTGTCACTTTCCCATTGGTATCCGGGGTCAGGTGTGGTACTTGATTGTATCGATTCCTGATCTTTGCACCATTACTTACTTTTATGTGTTTTCAATAAACTATCGCTATAGCGATATTTTATTGAAAAAAAAACTTACTTCATTTATTCTGCTGATTAAACTTTTCCGGTAATCAGAATAATCGATTTTAATAGAGCTGAACCCACATGCTAAAGAACTAATTTTCCATACGCCAGTTCCGGCTAACAAAATGGAGCTTTTTGGTACATACACTTAAAACACAAAGTGAAAGAGAATTGAAACATCTCTCACTGCTTGTTATGCTTACTCCTGCTTATTTTGATGGAAGTGCACACTGATTGCATATTGTGCGTAGGAGATAGTTAATGTTTCGGATCACTTTTACGACTTTGGAGGTGAGGACAAGATCAAATATTTTATAATTTAAATCAGTAGCACAAATTCTTTTTATAATCTTTAACAATCTTTAATAGAGTGTGTTCATGTTTCACATAACTATGGTGTGTAGATTACTTACAATGAAGAGATCAGATCATAGAAATGACATTGGAGACAAAGTTCAAGGTCAAATATACTTAAAAATCTGTCTTACGGCTGTAATGCGAACTCCTGTTTCATGTGTTGGCCAATGGTGTTTATATTTAGAACAGTGATTGCTTAGGGTGTGTAGATGACAAAGAAGATCGCCGCTATGACCTTGAAGTCAAAAATCAAGGTCAAATATACTTTAAATATGTTTTGAGGCTTAGTTTGTGGTGTCTTACTGTGAGTTTGTTACTTTCCCATTGGTATCCTGGGTCCGGTGTGGTACTTGATTGTATCGATTCTTGATCTTTGCACCCTTTCTTACTTTGTAATGTGAACTCATATTGCATTATCCCCATGCTTTTTTTAAAAAGCGAAGGGGATATTGTAATCGCCTCCGTCCGTCTTTCCGTCCGTCCGTCCGTCCGTCCGTCTGTCCGTCCGTCCGTCCGTCCGTCTGTCCGTTATGCTATCTCCTCCTAAACCGTTGGACGAAATTCAACCAAATTTGGTGTGTGAGTTACTAACATGAATGGGGCGTGCAACGTCAAACTTTTTTTTGGCCTCGCCCCCTTGGGCCCTGGGGAGGGGTCAAAAGGTCAAATATCTTTTAATTTCAAAGATTTTTATACCAAACTTTGTGTGTGTTCTCACAAATGAAAGATACAAAACATATCAGACGAGATTTTCATTCTGTCCCCTGGGTCATGCCCCAGGGGTGGGACTTTGGGGCGCTGGGGGTGCCCAGGGGGTCAAAAAAAATTCAAACATGGTCATGTGGTATATATGAAATCGATGGGGATGACAGGCAGAACAGAATGCGAGTAAAATTTTCATCCTAGGGTCAAACTGGTGACATTGGGTGAGGTCAAAGGTGAAATATCATTAAATTTCGGTTACCATGTCAATTTCAAAGATTTTTATACCAAATTTTATGTGTGTTCTCACAAGTGAAAGATACAAAACATATCAGACGGGATTTTTATCCTGTTGGCTGGGTCATGCCCCAGGGGTGGGACTTTGGGGCATTGGGGGTACCCAGGGGGTCAAACAATATTTTTTTTTCAAACATGGTCATGTAGCATATCAAATCGACGGGGATGACAAGCAGAACAAAATGCAAGTAACATTTTCATCCTAGGGTCAAACTGGTGACTTTGGGGTGAGGTCAAAAGGTCAAATATCATTAACATTTCAAAGTTTTTTTATACCAAACTTTGTGTGAGTTCTCACAAATAAAAGATAGAAAACATATTGAACAGAATTTTCATTTTGTTGCCAAGGTCATGCCCCCGGTTGGGACTGTGGGTGCTGGGGGAGTCAAAAACTTTAGCGTGGGGATTTGCGATGGCGCCCCATCGACTGCGCGCTCTAGTTTTTTGATTGAGGTAATTCAGGTTTTGTACAATAATTGCATGTGGTGTGTAGATGACAAAGAAGATAACCGCCATGAATTTGAAGCCAAATATCAAGGTAAAATATACTTTAAGAACGAAAGGTGGTAAAGATCAGGCATCAATGCAATCAAGCTTGCCCAGGATAACACGTAGGAAAATGACAAAAACAATTAAACATCACAAACGAGAGTCAAGAGGTCAGCCCTTTCCCGGCAGGTGACCAAAAGGCAGCAATGAACAGAGGCGAAAACATGACAAACACAAGACATAAATAACACAAATGATCCACAAAAGAAGTACCGCTTTGGAACTCTGAGGATTGGAATAATAAGAGCATTAAATGAAAGTACGGGGAGACTTTTGAGGACCGCCACACAGCACAGACAAAACAACTCTGAAATCTCTTTTAAGGCTTGTAATGTGAACTCGTCTTTCATTTTTTGATTGAGGTAATTCAGATTTTGTAGAATTATTGCATTTGGTGTATAGAAGATAATGAATGTGTCAAATCGCCAATAGTACCTTGTAGCCGAATGTCAAGGCCAAATATACATGTATTAAGCTGTCTAAATTGTAATGCCAACTCCTCTATTTTTGACGACAGGTATTCAAGTTTGCCTGAGGTGCTTAGATGTCAAAAAGCTTTTAGATTCCAATTATAGCATTTTAATGAGGCCCCCAGGGGGAGGTCTGTGCTCCCTTGATCCCTGAAAATAATGCATTGATCTCCCCAAATCCCTGAAAATAATTTCCTCGGCTCCCTAAAAGTATTTTGCCTTTGCTCCCCAAATCCCTAAAAAGATCAGCTTCTCCCCAAATCCCAAAAAATATAAGCCAGTTCTCCCTAGAATGTATTTTTCTTTCTGTAGAATTAAAATCACATACTCAAAAACAATGAAGCTATACAAGAGCGCATGACTTAATGATAACTCAATGTTTGCCTTATACATGTAAAGACAGGGCTTAGCCATGGAATACATGACATAATTGCATGATATATGGCTCAAAGTATGAGGTCATCCTTAAAATGCTGTTGCTGTGCCTGGTAGAGTAGGCATGGAGGAATGCTCTCTAGATTTGATTTTAATAAATTAAAGACAGACCATTTGGTAATCTGGTTTGGGGCAGGGGCTGATTTTTTCCAACAGCTTAAGCTAGATTTTATTTTAGACAAAGTGAAAGCATATATTTTTGGTAACCATAAAAAGTCTTTTCTACAATTGCTACCGTTAGAAGTATTTCAACGAAACTATATACATTTGTAAAGCACATTCAGACGACGTGTCACGCACAAAAAAAACATAACTCTGCTGTGGACATGTTTAGAGTCATTTCCTTTTGATCATTTGCAATGCTATTTCGTGTCCGCTGTATAACTTGATAACCGTTAGAGGTATTTCAACGAAACTTCATACATTTGTAAAAGTAAGAAAGAGGGCAAAGATCAGGAATCGATACAATCAAGCACCACACCTGACCCAGGACATCAATGGGAGAGTGACACCGTCACAATTAGACATCACTAACGAGAGCCAAGAGGTCAGCCCTTCTCTGGCAGGTGACCACAAGGCATCAGCAAACAGATTTACATGAAAGCATAACAAAACAAGACAGAAATAACATAAATGATCCACAAAAGAAGCACCGCATTGGAACAGTCAGTTAAGCACATTCAGACAACTTGTCATGCACAAGAACCATAGCTCTGCTTTGAATATTTTGGAGTTATTTCCCTTTGATCATTTGCAATGCTATTTCGTGTCCACTGTATAACTTGATAACAGTTAGAGGCATTAATTAAAACGAAACTTCATACATATATAAAGCAAATTCAGACGACATGTCATGCACATGAACCATAACTCTTGCATGTTCATTTTCAAATTATTTCCCTTGTAGCATAACTGAGTGCTATTTTGTGTCCGCTCTGTCAGTTGAATACTGTTAAACCTATTCATAATATAATTCATACACTTCTACAGCACAATGGGGCAATGTGTTATGCGCAAGAACTTCTGCTTTGGATATTTTGGAGTAATTTCCCTTTGATCATTTGCAATGCTATTTCGTGTCCACTCTATATATTGATAACCATAAAAGGTATTTCAACGAAACTTCATACGTTTGTAAACCACATACAGAAGGCAAAATTTGTTGGAACAGATGGAAAAACCAAAGAGGTTAGTCCTTTCCCCGCAGGTTACCACGAGGCTGCATGAACAGACAAGAAAGCACGACAAACACGAAAAATAAATGACAAAAATGATCCACAAAAGAAGCACCACCTTGCACATTGATAAGTATATTTCAAGAGCAGTGGATTTTGATGTTGCTAGTGACTGTGAAACAGACTTATGCCAAGGTACACCAAACAATCACACACAAACTTTGGTCAACATATTCAGAACAATCAGCATGTGTCTCATTACACAGATATATATTTGATTTACATGTCAAACTGCAAATTGCAATTTCATGGCTGCACACATTTTAACCAGAATTCCACATATTGTTAGCAGGTAAAAAAAAACCTTATAATCTCATAATGCACTAAGTCACTAATAACAAAAATAAAGCAAAATTGTTCAATTTAGTTTTAACAATATCTATTTCGAAAATAAAAAGCATGTATCAACATCACAATAAGATATAAGCAAATAATAGGATCTGAAATCAAGCAAAAGTGCTTATATGAATCATCTCCTGCATGATATAAGCAATGTGAATGGCATGCCAAGTTTATAGATGGCGCAATATTTTCAAAAGTTTCACTGTCATACCGTCAGTTTGATAGCTTGCCAGCATTCTGGTGCTTGCACAGGACGCTGGAGCCTTATCAATTACATGATCTTGACAGTTTTATACGAAATACAAATAGACACTAAAACCTTCCTATGCTGTACCTGTTTGAAAATGTTTATAATAGATAGATAGATAGATAGATAGATAGATAGATAGATAGATAGATAGATAGATAGATAGATAGATGGATGGATGGATGGATGGATGGATGGATGGATGGATGGATGGATGGATGGATGGATGGATGGATGGATGGATGGATGGATGGATGGATGGATGGATGGATAGATAGATAGATAGATAGATAGATAGATAGATAGATAGATAGATAGATAGATAGATAGATAGATAGATAGATAGATAGATAGATAGATAGATAGATACTTGTCAGGGTACATTTTACTCAGGACACCTTTTCCAGTTGTTTTTTTTTACTGCAAGTAACTATTTTGTCATGAAGTCAACATCACATTCTTAATAATTAAGACCACATTTTGCACAACCTTGAAGTTCATTCTTAATAAAGCTTCAATTTACATATATTATGAGTTGAGTAATGAGTAACCCTGTTTTAGCAAATCATTTCAGCTTTAACTGCAATCAAAATTTTTGTCAGTGTTTTCAATTTATATATACACAACAATACCTCCACTTATCAGTCTGAAATCCAGAAAACAAGATTTCTTGCAGCACAGCTCATATAGGAGTTCTTCACATTAAAACTTTCTTAAATGAATGTTACATCATCTTCACGCATACGATGGCCTTGGAATCAAGATCATAAACATGTACTCCAGTAAAAAATATTTTTACTGGCTGTGCCAAGGCGGTGATTCGTTTGTGGATCATTTTTGTTATTTTATAAAAGCAGAATAAAGTTAAGTTTTCACAATAAATCTCTTCACTATAGCTGAAAACTGCATGAAAAAGTGAATTATCTTATAAATACAGGTGTTTTTCTCTTGTTGGTAATTATTTGCGTCCCTCCAATAATTATAGACAGACAATTTTTAACATAAATGCTGTTGTTTTGATACTGATAATTTGTAAAGATTTACGAAATTGGTAAAATGTAACCTAAATTTTAGTTTTTTACTGTGTTCTTGTAAAATAGAAACCTTATTTCAAAAATTAAAAGATCAAAAGTTACAGACTATGCAGCTTTAATTAAAAGAATAATGTGTAACCTTACCTTGATGCAAATCCTATAATTAAACATCACAAAATAAATTTAAGAGATGAATTCTCCTATCTCAAATTGTAATTCAGTTTCTTGTTCTGTTAAGAATATTTTACAAGTATTTGTGTATAAAGCCATACCTTTTTAATTTACGCAGCATTGTTCAACTCTACACTTCCTTGGTGCCGGCCTGATCGTGAACACATTTTTGTCGCATACATTATATATTAATTCACTTTGTCCATATCATAGCATTTAGAACTTATCGCATATGCTTGCAGCGAAAGATCAGGCGAGCCTGCGAATATGCGTAGTCTCGCATGATCCTCTGCTGGTCGCACACACAAAGTTAAGAAGTAGATAAAGGATCCAATTGAATACTGAACATCTAGACTAAATGCACAACTGCGCATGCTCGTTAAAAACACGACTTTACGCGTATGCAGTAGTACCGTTATCACATGCGAAGCCAATGTAGATCGTTGTTGCAGTATACAACATGTACAACAGACTGTTAAATTATATTTTCGAAAAAAGAGTTGAGCATCGCCGCGAGAAAACATTTATGAAGTCCAACATAATCATAAAGTTAACACAGAGGGCGCGATTTTAAAATGGCGCGTCGTGTTTTTCTTGTTGCTTCGAATGGGGAAACAATAGAATCCCGTATAATATAGAACCCACTGCCGCATGAAATGTCTTAGGAATTTTGCGACTTCGCGATGCACAAAGCATGTATAAAAAGACGCTGGCGGGTCTGCGCCTTTGTTTGTAGTGTGCCACAAAATCGTGATTTTCCCGCAACCAGGCCCATGTAATAGCATGTTTTTTCTCGGATATGCGCCAGTTGGTTGCATATGTTGACAAAGCGCTACTATAGCTGTTTAAAGAATAGTCGAAGATTAGCCGCCGAAGTCAGTGAAATCAGTGTAGATCCAGATCAGCTCATCAGAAGCCTGGCAGAGTTTCCATTACCATGCTTAATCCATATTAACCCTTAAAGCGCCTTCAAAATATAAATCTGAAAATGCCATCTGCTTAAGTCGCCAGATGCATTTTTTCTTGCATTATTTGAGTAATGCATGTATAGAGGCTAGCAGTGTGAACCAAGAGGTGCCTTCTGATCTGGGTCTACACTATTTGTTGAAGAGGCTTCTAGAACATTTCAGATGACAAAAAGATTACATTTGTCGTGATTGGCGCTTTGACTTAGGGGTACACACTACCAAATTAATTTGAATTCTGACCACCAATTCCAGAGAAGATCTTCAAAGTTTTTGTTATCACAATAAGCCACGCCCCCATGGCGGTCATGTTTTTAGACGGCGGATCAAATTTGTTTTAGCAATTTTTGTACAGGGTCGCCTATTGACCATTTCTCAGTGCCAAATTATTATCAATTTGACCACTAATTTCAGAGATTTTTTTATAGATTTTCCATTGCATAGGTGCATAATGAAAACTGGTCACACACCCTGGCGACCATGATTTTTGACGGATCATATTCGTTTTAACCTTTTTGTAGAAGGCCACCCAGTGACTATCTGCCAAATTATTTTGAATTCTGAGAAGATCTCCAAAGTTTTTGTTATCTCGATAACCCAAACCCCATGGGGGCCATGTTATTTGATGGATCAAATTTCTTTTAACAATTTTTGTAGAGGGTCACCTAGTCACCATTTCTGCCAAATCATATCAATTTTGACCACTGGTTTCAGAGAAGATTTCAAAGTGTTCCCATATGGACATAACGGAAACTGTCCACTTCCCCTGGCGGCCATATTTTTGACGAGTCAAATTCGTCATAGCTTCTTTTTTAGAAGGTCACCCAGTGACTATTTCTACTATATTATTTCGAATTCTGACCACCGGTTTCAGAGAAGATCTTTAAAGTTTTTGTTACTGCGATAGATCACGCCCACAGGCGGCCAAGTTATTTGATGGATCAAATTCGTTTAGCTACTTTTGCAGAGGGTCGCCTTGTAACCATTTCTACCTAATTATTTTCAATTCTCATCGCTGGTTTCAGAGGAGAACATTTTAAAGGTTTTCCCATAGGTTCATAATGGATAAGATAGGAAAGAAAATTCGTTTTAGCTACTTTTGTAGAGGGTCGCCTAGCAACAATTTCTATCTAATTATTTTGAATTATCATCGCTGGTTTCAGAAGAGAAGATTTTAAAAGGTTTCCCATAGGTTCATAGTGTCATAGTGGATAAGATAAGATAGGATGATAAGATAAGATAAGATAAGATAAAAGGGGTAAGTGCATTAAGAAGATATTTGCCACCCCCCCCCCCCCATGAGGCCAAAAAATGATAATTGTTTTTTACAAGTTTCTTCTTATTAGTTTATTAGAACTACAACCCAAGTGTAAAAGTCTGGGATTGATTCTATTTTTACCGTTGCTATGGTAACAAAAATGGCTGCCAAAGTAGGAAAGTGACCATTTTGGAGCAAATTTAAGACATTTGACAGAGAAATTAACATAGAGCACAAGCAAATACCAAAAAAACATATTTTAACAGAAGGTGGGAATTATCACGGCAAACAATATATTAAAAAAATTGTATTCGCTTGTGCTGATATCTAATTCTTAAAAAAATCGGTCTGAAAAAGCCTTAAATTTGGCTCAAAATGACAATTTCTCTATTTTAAGCCTATTTTGTCGGCCATTTTTGTTACCATAGCAACGCAAAAAGTAAAATAAATAAATTTTACACTTTGACCATTCTTCTAATAAACCAATTGGGTGAAATTGGTGAAAAGCAAGTTTCAGTTTTAAGCTCCAGAGGGGGCCAAAGCCCCTTAATGCAAGTACCCCTTAATTTTGAGTCAGCAAGTATCAAACAGTACAGCAAAAGCTCTGACTACTGTAAATTCGCAAATTTTCGTGAGAATTTTATTTTCGCGAATAGCGTTAAGACACATATTTGCGATGTTTTAAAGTCGCGACAATAGCGTGATTTACATATATCAAAACGAGAGAGTGATTTCGCCAATTTGCATATGCGAATTGTCGCGAAAAATAAACCCTCGCGAAAATTTCCGAATTTACAGTAACGGCTGGCAGAAAAATGGTTAATCGTTAAACATACGTGAATGTATTTTACAAAGATTGGTACATTTTGTAACATGTTGTAAAACTATAGAAATAATCATACGCACAATAACCAAATACTGCAAAAACTCAGTCCCAGCTGCATACTTAGTACAATGTTTGCAAAAGTTAACCCATAGAGCGCCACCTATAATTTGCAGCAGACGACAATTGAAAAATTTGCCTCTTTTTCAAAAATAACAAATTAGGCATGATATTTCATGAGAATCGTCTGTTGGCAGACGATTCTCATGCCATATCAGACCTTATTTTTTCGAAAATTAGGAAAGATGTTGCAAAATTTGTCTGCTGATTGGTGCTTTAAGTGTTAAGGCATTTATACAAAAAGATCTTGATGAATGGGAAATTGCACCATATTTGCAGATAAGAAGGGTGAATAATACACCACTTACCGTAGGAACCAAATTTCCAAAGACTAAAAAAACATGTGCAAATTAAATAGTCCCAGCTCAGACTGCTTCTCAAGGAACAGTCTGATCAGAGGCTTGTTGTATACTCTTCAGAGTCTGCCATCGGTGTTTTGCAATAAATAAAAAGGCGCATTCGCGCAGTCTGATCAGCGCCTTTGTTATTCGCTTACTGGAAAGCATCATATCTCAACTTGCAACATACGAAATTTCAATATTCTAGCTAGTCTCTGGAGCTGAGTAAGGTCATAAAGTCAGATTTTCTCGCGATGATGCCCTTTTATTGATAACTATGTATACTATTGTTACATTAAATGATGAGGTGATGTAGATGATGACTAGTCCACTTTTAAGATGTTAGCATAAGTGTTTACATACACCAATGTGATGTTGCACAAACCAGAAAAATAACATGTAATTAATTTATATGGAAGCAGCATTCAAAATCTATAGCGTATAAACGTGAACCTACCTAACAGTAATATGAAGCTTGTTTCTGTTTTAAACAAATGTAAATGCTAAAACGGAAAAATCTCCCATGCTCCATTTAGAAGGATGTTCCATGCTTTAATGGTAGATGGAAAGAAAAAGTCTGAGAATTTGATCTGAAGCTCTGAATATGATCTGCATTCCTGGGAGCAAAGTTGTTTGTTTGTCTGACAATAGGGGGAATAAGATCTGAAAGATAGTGTGTAGCTAGGCCATGTATAATTTTGTAGAATGTGATAAGTTTATGCTTATTTCCTCTAGTTGGAAGCGATTCCCGAATAATCTGTCAATACTGCACAATTTCGTTGTGACAATTCATGCTGCTTCTACATGAACAGCGTCTAGTAGTTTTTTTTCTGAAGAACAGTTGCCTCAAACAACATCGCTATATTCCAGGGGAGGACATTGCAAGCAAAGTACATGTTTTTTCAAAGATTTTCTCGAAACTCTAAAGGGGGGTCTCATATGCGCCCACACATGGATTTTCATCTAGGTTTATTTCAATAGAGATTCTTAGGTCCCAGGAGAGCACCCTGAGTTACTCCAACTTTTCACTGACACCTGTTTAATATTTTGTCAATTTTTAACCATCGTCTTTATCGAATCTCAGCAAGTTTGACTTAGAATTGTGAAATGACTATTTATGGATTGCTTTGATACTATTTTGGCCTATACAAACATGCAAACAAATTTTTAAAGAAAATTTAAAAAAAAATCAGTGAAATTTACGAGAACGTCAAATTCTGTCTACATTTTCCATATGCTCCTGTGCTTGTGCTCCTGTGCTTGTGCACCTATGATACTGCCTATAAAACTAGTCTCACATGTCCTCTGTAAACTTACAAAGTTTCATGATTTTTGAAACCGGTGCCAGTGAAGGAAAACACATGATATGCATGTAGGTCATTTTTGACATTAATAATAGCTTAATGTATGAGGCTTGTTTTGTCCTGGAACCATGTAATTTCTCAATTTTATTATTGGAAACATTATGGACATCAATACTAAAACGCTTTGCATGTACAAAAGCATATTTAATTTGACATTGAAACAAATCTGAGACGTGTGTACCATTAACAAACAGTTTGAGTAACACACAAACCACCCGAAACTTTTAAACTTCTCAAAAGCAAGTTGAAACACATCAATTAATTTATTCAGTGCTACGATCTCTTACCCATTGTTTTTTATGCAAAAATGTATTTCATTTTTTTCATAGCATTATTTTAATTGGCAGTTCATTATCATGATCACACAGATAAGGCAATAAATTTGATCCCTGACTTAATTTCTTTTGTCCCTTTGTTAGCTTATATACAACCTCAATAATGTAACTGGCATTCATTTTACCAGCAATGGCATGTGTCTCTAAACCTTTTATTTATTTTAACCTTGTTCAGTACGATGTTAAACTTTTTTGCATGGTATCCCCCTGAAAATGTTAATGTTTCTGGAAATAGGGCTAGGATGTAGCTTTCAATTTAAATACTAGGTACCTGTTGAGACTCCTTATGCACTGTTGGCTGATCATCAATTGCTGCACATGCATTAAATATCTCGCAACTTTTTAGCACTGTTTTAAGTCATCATTTTGTCAATTTATTGAATACCAAGATGATCATGCAAAGGACCTCGGACAGTCTCCTATTCAATCCGCCCAAATTTCGACAGCCTGTTGCTAGGATAATGCATATTTGACACCTATATTTTTTTGCTAAAATAACACCCTGACATTTAGTGTACCTATCAAAATAAAAATGTTTTGAGAATATTGCATGATTATGCCAGGACTTTAGGGTTTAGGGGGTGGGGGTATTTTTTGTGAACATTTTTTTTTGTCACAGAAAGTCAAAGTTTCGTCGGGTATTCACCTAAATACATGGAAATATAATGTTTGGGGCATAAAACTTGCGACGAAAGTGATACGTTTGCATAAAATTCAGGTTGAGAAGATTTCATAGCTTCTTCTAAATAAGTATGCTGTCCATAACTTTTGACAAGTAACTGTTGTGTATGAGTTCAGTCAGTTATACATGTTCACTGAGGTGTATCATACTTGCCTACTGTATAAGTCATAGTCTAGATAAACACAATTTTTGAGCTTAAAATTATTAATATTTTCTTTAATCATCAAATTTAACTCATAATTTAGTGCTTAAAAGAACCGTCTTATTGCGATGGTTCTTTTGAGTACCCACAACATAAGTTTTGGTTGAGATATAAGACAATTGATTACTTGGTACGCAATCATAACTAAAGCCCTGATACATGCCATTGTAAATTGATATTTACCTACAGGTTTGCAAAAAAGAAGTTCCTGATCAGTTTTTATAATACATTGTTTTTGAGCATTTTGACATCGTTCCCCCCCCCCCCCCCCCGTGACCAATCATGCCTTTTTTATATGATGTGTGAAAAATAAAACTACAACAGTATGCAAAAGGATTAGTTTGGTCACGGGGGGGAAAGCACTTCAGTAAAACTTTTTCTATTTTCTACATGTTGAATAGCAAAAACAGGGTTTTCAACCCAGATTTTTAAAAAGGTACTTGTCCAATTTGAAAAACACTTTTGTGGACAATTCGAGAATTGAAATTATTATCTTTTTGATGGAAAAACTATCCTTTTTTTTGAAACTTGTTTCTGGCCATTTTTATGGGCAATTCTTCATAAAGACTGTCCGAGGTCCTTTGTTGACTAAAAGCACTGCGACTTTAAATTCCCTATGCAATTTTACTCCGTTTGGGAAATAGTTGTATATATGTTAATCTGCTCACCTTGTGTTCTCCTTGTATTATGTCTATTTGTAGTTTTGGTTGATTTCCAATTCCGTTTCGAAGGCAAGACTTTGGTTCTCATTACTCCAGTTCCTGACCATTGTTACTTCTTTTCATACAGCCAGACCTTTTTTGCAACTTTGCATGTTTATAAATTTAATAAGTTCTGTATTTGTAGTGTTATGCTTAGAATCTTTTGGAGCTTCCATGATGTATTTTCAAAACTGGTTCCTCAGTCAAGTAACTGGCAATTTAAGCAGTGAATCAGTTATCTTTTGAGTGATCTGATTGTATTAGGTTAAACTTTAAGACATTTTGGCATTAATATGTCTAGCTCATTTGCTATTACGATATTGTGAAGGGAGTTGAATATAATTGCAAGTACATATGATTGTATCAGTTCGGTACATTATAATATTGCAACACATTCATGGTAAAGATATAATCAAGCAAAAGATCCCATAACAACATACAATGAGTAAATAATGTAGTTTGACATTCTATTTAAGTGAATATCATATTAAAACCATATAATGAAGATAAATGAAATTAACTACTTCATAACGAGTTCGGCAAGTTGAAATGCTCTCTATGTGATCAATATTGGAATAGGTATGAAAGTTTTGAAAACATAAAGGATCTTGTTTATACAGGTAAATATGCAAGAAACATGCAAGAAACATGATTATATACAGTTGTCATATTTATTATATATTTCTTTTTTATCATGTTGGTGACAAGGAAATAATCAAACAAAGGATTCCCTAACACAAATGAAATTATTGAACTATGGAGAATGAATTTCTATTAGAGTGAATCTGGACTTGAAACCTTGTTATAAAGATTACAAAAGTTCACTGTTTTACGAAGAGTGATACAGGGTAGAATTATCTCTATGTGATCAGTATTCGACTATTCGTGTAAGTATAATAGTTTTACAATTTTTAAGATTCAATCTCACTTATATACTTAACTACTCTTATATAGGTCACTGATAGAAACCCAACACTTTATACTTGCTTCAAAAACTCGCAAAAACAAATTATAGAGCTAAGCTGATATGCTTATTTTAATAACAAGACATTAGAAAGTATTCTTCGAAAAATATATTTATCGACTATAGAACATGACGTCATGGCGTCAAAAAAAACGTTTTTATCACTTTTGCCTCGGGCGTGTATGTCAAGATATTTTTTGAATCTTTTTTTTCATGTATTCAAGGCCAATACAAGTACAGACAAAAGTGCATTTTAAAATATTGCAATTTATTGCTGTGACGTATGATATAGGGGGTTTTAAGTTGTGCTTTCGACGTTTTCTAAACGGCAGTGGTTTTTCCTTTGTTTAAGCAATTTCTAGAAACTAAAATGACTTGGACTCAACCGATCATTGTAAGAGAATACATTTTCAAGAATCAGAACTTATGTTTCGAGTCACGTTAAAGGGTAAAAGTGGAATGAACAAAATTTAACGTCAATTAAGAAACAACGTAAACTATGGATGATAACCGTTTTTTCTTTGTCAACGTATGTCGCCGTTTAGTGTGTGCTGTCTACTTTGTTATAGTGCCAATTGGCTACACTTTACTTTAATCGCGTTTGCATTTCAAGCGCTGAACATGCCTAAAATTTTAAGCAAAATTTTTGAAAACATATTTTACAGCTGAAATTTGGGGACTGTTTCAAACAAAATCACAATTTTCTGAATTTAACATTACAGAAATTGATTTTTGTTTTATGCATATACATAATCAGTGATTGTCATAGATAGTTTTAAAAACAAAGCGTACACAATATATGATACTATGAGAGTTATGGGTGGCTTACACTAAAGGTACCCAAATAATCAGATACCCGATTAAATAACAAATCATTTTTTGACCATGTCAATAGGTAAGTGGGAAACTATATCACAAATAGAATAGTCATATGTTGGGCAATCATTATGCATAATATTATTAAAATCTATGTGTGGGCAGAACCCTATGAAAAGTTCCTATAGGGTGAGACCACCCTAGGAGAGCTCTAAGCAAGTTTAGTATTGACGAGTTTTTTCTGAGATACATTTGACACGCTCATCCCAATTGTAAGTACCAGAGTTAGAACAAGACCCAGGTGTTTTGGAGAAGACGTGTTCTTGATCATTGTACCATTCATAAAGAGGGGAGGGTGGAATACAGGATTACGCTTGCGCGAGATTATCATTGACAGTGTTTTCAGGGGATTAAAAGTGACACACAAGGCAGAAGCCCAGCGAGATTATCATTGACAGTGTTTTCAGGGGATTAAAGGTGACAAACCATGCAGAATCCAAGCGAGATTATCATTGACAGTGTTTTCAGGGGATTAGAAGTGACAAACCAAGCAGAAGCAAAGCGAGATGATCATTGACAGTATTTTCAGGGGATTAAAAGTGACAAGCCCAGCAGAAGTCCAGTGAGATTATCATTCATGGTGTTTCAGAGGATAAAAAGTAACAAGCCAAGCAGAAGCTCAGCGAAATTATCGTTAACAGTGTTTTCAGGGGATTAAAAGTAACAAGCCAAGCAGAAGCCCAGCGAGATTATCATTGACAGTGATTTCAGGGGAATAAAAGTGACAAGCCAAGCAGAAGTCCAGCGAGATTATCATTGACAGTGTTTCAGGGGATTAAAAGTGGTAAGCCAAGCAGAAACCCAGCTAAATTATTATTGACAGTGTTTTCAGGGGATAAAAAGTGACAAGCCAAGCAGAAGCCAAGCGAGATTATCATTGAAAGTATTTTCAGGGGATTTAAAGTGACAAGCAAAGCAGAAGCCCAGCGGAATCATCATTGACAGTGTTTTCAGGGGATTAAAAGTGACAAGCAAAGCAGAAGCCCAATAAGATTATCATTGACAATGTTTTCAGGGGATTAAAAATGACAAGCCAAGCAGAAGCCCAGCGAGATTATCATTGACAGTGTTTTCATGGGATTTAAAGTGACAAGTCAAGCAGAAGGCAAACGAGATTATTATTGACAGCATTTTCAGGGGGTTTAAAGTGACAAGCCAAGCTTACGTGATGTCATAGGTAATAGCCCAACAATTACGGTGCCATGTTAGGACCATTGGGCGTCTTAGGAATCATCTCCACCAAACTGGGGTGTCTGATCGTCTGTGTCTAAGATGTCACCGTGTTACAACGCGTCGTCAAGACAGATACATCTGGACGCCTCATCTGCGCAATCGATTTGTCTCCGTGACAGCGGCAGCTAGGACAGCCCCAGGAACTCATAATCCAAGAATCAGCGCCAAACTCTGAGAAATTGATTGCAAACGATTGGTGTAAGATTCCCTATGTCCCTGCATTGGTCCGAACTTTGGAGCCGTATTTACGTCAAAATTAGGAACCTGCGGCCAATACTGATGTCTTAATGAATGTAGAAACATTCCTTGCTATAGCTTTTCTAATTACAGCATGTGTTATAAATTAAATACATAACATGTACAATTAAAATTGATTCACATAGCTGTGTTTCTTTTTTTTGCCTAGTATATGGTCGTGGCTGCCATCTTGGTCGTGTGACCAGGACCATTTGAACAAACTTTGGTTCCCCAATCCTACAGCGTCT
Organism: Loripinus fragilis; assembly: GCA_964019695.1. Lineage (NCBI taxonomy): Eukaryota > Metazoa > Mollusca > Bivalvia > Lucinida > Lucinidae > Loripinus > Loripinus fragilis. The sequence continues at coordinate 93,269,003 of OZ026524.1, forward strand.
CCATATGAAAGGAGATGTCCTGTTAAGACGTGAAATTTCCCTAAAAGTTATTAGTGAAAAAGTCAAATTTTCAAACTGTGATTTGTGCAATAATTTTCGTGCCTATGAATGGATATACATATAAATTATTTAAAAACACATTTAATCATGTTCAAATTCAACATAACTACTCAAAAAATTGATTTTTTTTTAAATAATATATCAGTTGAAGGGCTAAAAGTATGATTTTTATTAATTCCACAGCTGTGTTTTACCATCAAATAATGTAAAATAGATTTATCTAACAATGTCTGATTTGATCCGACTGATCAGTATGTTTGCACATGATTGAAGTGTACAAAATGCAGTTAATAGTTTCGACTGTAAATAGACAAGCGGAGATGCTTCATTTTTTGTATAAAAGTGTGTTCTCCACCTTAACCCAGCTAAAGCTTTAAAAGTTAAACGTCTATAATGTATTTACACAATATATGTTTGTGGGAAGCTTGATCAAGGTTGGGAATTGTTGGTGACGGACAATGCCTGATGATGTAAGCTAGAAAGGGTTAAACATGTGGCGAATAAAAGGGAGATAACTATCAAACCAATGTGGCATACATTTAATCCATATTCCATAAAGGGTTTGCCATTAGAGGTAAACAGTAGCAAAATGGGATAATACATATCAAAGCTGACTACTGTAAAACATATTATCACATGACGTTGCTTCTAGGAGGGATATAACGCTATGCAATAAAATCGATAAATCATTATTGGTTTACAGATTTTCGGGAAACGATATACGTCAGGTATAACGTTGCGTAAAATATGCCAAAATCTTGATGTTTTCACGCCAAAAATGCAATTTTGTATTAATTTTAATGTCATGTGATAAATAGAATTTAACATTCGTGCTCCTGTATTATTGGATTTATTAAACTCGTTGGGAAAAAGTAATAAAAAGCTTGACCAGCCTCGCATTTTATCACTTTTCCCCAACTTGTTTAATAAATTCAATAAAACATGAGCACTGATGTAGGATCCTCTATATAACTTAGAGGAAGACAAAAGTGAAAACTTAACCCTTAAAGCGCCACCTATAATTTGCAGCAGACGACAATTAAAAATTTTGCTGCTTTTTCAAAAACAACAAATAAGGCATGATATTTCATGAGAATCCTCTGCTGGCAGACGATTCTCATGTAATATCATACCTTATTTTTGTCGAAAATTGGGAAAGATGGTTCAAAATTTGTCGTCTGCTGCAGTCGTGATTGGCGCTTTAAGAGTTCAGATCAACATGAACAGGTTACTAAAGTAGTGGTAGACTTCACGTTATGCTTAACTCTTTGCCTACTAGCGGCAACTTTTGACATCTGCTGATAACCTATGCAAACGGTTTGGACCCAGATCAGGACCGACAGAGCGTCAGTCCTGATCTGGGTTCAAACTGTTTGACACTCTTGATAGTGTTCCTGAAAGAGTTTTTTGAAAAGGTTAACTTTGAAATCAGTCATCATGAAAAATTACCCAGCATGCAAAGAGTAAAAATTCTCTGTTGACAATGAAACAACAATTTTTGTCTGCCACATACATAATCTCTTTATTTCACCCAGCCCAAATTTCAACAAAATTGGGAAGTGGGAGCAGGGCTCACATATATCACCTAATTTGTAACAAAATGCCTGACATATAAACTAACAGAAAAAGTATCTATCTGAATTGAAAGAGGTCATTAGATTACTATAAATATATATATATATCTGATAAGAACCAACTACAGTAGAACTTCAATGGCTCAACAGGATAAGGACCATGAAAAATAGTTTTAGCCAGGGGAAGTTCCAGCCATCCCGGGTGGATGATGCATAAAATGACCAGTAGGGACCATGATGATAGTTCTAGCCAGCCAAGGTGAATGAGCCATCACAGTTCGAGCCATTGAAGTTCTATTGTATATTTTAGCTGGAACAGGAGACTTTGGTACTAATCACACATGCGTAAATGCGTCTAATTTATGCCCATCCTGATCAAAGCCATGCGCAGATCCAGAAAGTTTTGTCAGAGGGGGTCCAACTTTGACAACGTTTTTTTTTTTATTTTTAGTTGATGAGGGGAGGAAGGATCCAAATACCACAATAAGCGGACTATCAGCGAAACGGGATTAAATGGCTTTTTTCGCTAGCGTGCCGAAGATGGCCAACATTTGATGCTGGCTTGGTAGTTTTGTGATTTTCAGGGGATCCAGACCAGTATTGCTAGGAAACCCTATATTTTTGTGATTTTTCAGGGGACCCCCTGTCTCCCTCTCTGGATCCGCGCATGAAAGCTATAGATCTAAAATGTTGTTGGAGCCTTCATCTACATCCATACTCCGTGTATGTGAGCAGCAAAGGCTTTGCACATACAGTAAAACCTGCCTTAAGGGGCCACTCAAAAAGAAGACCAAAATTGGTTTTCAAGACCGATTATCGCTTAATGCAGGCCAAAAGTATTGCAGAATGCTCCATGAGAGCATTCTGCAATACTTTCGACCTTCATTATGCAATAATCGGTCTTTAAGACATCTGTTTTGTCTATTGAAAAAGAAAAACCAAAATTGGATTTCAAGACTGAGTATCGCTTAATGCAGGTCAAAAGTATTGCAGAATGCTTAATGAGAGCATTCTGCAATACTGCGACCTTCACTAAGAGATAATCCTCTTTAAGGCATTTGTTTTGTCTATTGAAAAAGAGGACCAAAATTGGTTTTCAAGACTGATTATTGCTTAATGCAGGTCAAAAGCATTGCAAAATGCTCCATGAGAGCATTCTACAATACTTTTGACCTTCATTAAGTGATAATTGGTCTTTAAGACATTAGTTTTGTCTATTGAAAAAGAAGACCAAAATTGGTTTTCAAGACCGGTTATTGCTTAATGCATGTCAAAAGTATTTCAGAATGCTCCATGAGAGCATTCTGCAATACTTTCGACCTTCATTAAGCGGTAATTGGTCTTTAAGACATTTATTTTGTCTTTTTTTGAGTGGCTTTACTGTATGCACAGACACGCCTGATTCTTCACTGCTTGCCAAAGTGATCAGTACCAAAATCTCATGCCTAGTCCATTTATCTAAATAAAACTAGCTAAGTATAACACTTTTATTGCACAATATGAATTTAGTCAACTTCTTTCTTATATTGCAGTGCACAGCTTTTAACCATTATCCATGGGTGAAAGTTCAAATTTTTTAAAATCCTGAACTTTAAAAGGTTGTCAGCAGATGATAAGTCACCACCAGTAAAGAAGTAGTTACCAGTAACCCTTGCCATGCTGAGTATTTTTGTGTACTACATTCCCCTGTTAACCTGCAGTATTCCAGTTGTATGTAGGGTAAAAACATCGAACTTCGGACGCTTTTTCGCTGTGTCACTACTTCAGCACGGTTGGTGCTTTGCTCCAGACATGTCACCAGGTTAAATCTAGCTGGTAGCTACCGAACACGCTCGATTGACTTAATAAAGCTGTAATTTCATTGGTTAATGCATTTAAATGTGTTTTATTAGCGCTTAAAGTGACATAGGGTCAAACATGAAAATTCGGACGGCTATCGGGAAATTCGGACAGAGCTGAAGGGAAAATCGGACAGTTGTTTCTTTTATAAAAATAAAGCTCTTTAAATGTTTTATTCTGTCAAAAACAGTTAAATATGTTTCATTTATCATATGAGTAAACTACCGAGGTCTTTTAAGATATCGATTTCATTTGCTTCTAAAATCAAGTGCTGAAATGTCAACCAGCATGCAAAGCTGCGGAATCTTTTCAACCCGCAGTCAACTCTTGCTCAATTTTTGGGGTCCGTGGTGATGCATTCTAGTCTTTCAATCGCTATACCAACAATAATCTTAAATAATCTTATCTATAACGTAAATAGATTCAATGCATTTTATTTACAAACAGCTGGAAAGGAAAGAAAACGTATGAAAGGGTCAAAAATCATCGTCTGAACGTCTTGTTCAATGCTGTGTCCGAAATTAAATTTCCTGAAGGGAAATACGGACACCCATTATTTTATCGTCATTTCGTTTCAAATCTTTGTGAATATGCAAAAACAACCTTTCATTTCATAAATATAACTATCGAAGATACTAGGGAGCAGAAATATTTCATTGTGCATTAATATTCAACTATAAAAGATGGAAATAAAAATAGTTGTGACAAGCATCGAAACGATGTGCTCTCTAAACTGTGCGGAGCTGGAGGTCACCAGACTGGAATGGATATCTAATTTGTTGATTATAATGTGACGTGTTCCATTTTCACTGTTGAGAAGTGGGTACGACGATATTTTGTCTGTACAGTTAACCTGAAATAAGACTTAACAATTGGTTGAGAGTCTAGAGCAGGACGTTATGTTAGGGGAGGTAGGAAAGTGTCCGATTTTACATGTCCGTCCGAAATTCGATGTTTTTACCCTACGTATTTTCACTCAGAGTGGAAAACAGTGTGGATCCTGATCAGATGGTTTCGTCAGAAACCAGCTGATCTGGAGCTACAGTGTTTTCAAAAAAGGGTAAGTCCCAGTTCAGCAGGACAAGGGTTAAGAATGAGGCTTTTCTGCTGAATTTTTGACTATAAGCACCCACTTTAATTTATCTCATTGTCAAACCAATATATATATGAGCCGCGCCATGTGATAATGTGTCTTCGGGAGATTAATTACGTCATGAGATATGACGTCGTAAAGTCTGACGTAATTATTTCGCGCCGCGCGTAATTAAAGAGAGCGTCATCAATGATTAGGACAATTTAGACAAGTCATGTTTCGAATAAAATGCGATTAAAATCAAGGAATTTTAGGCCGATTGTATTCTGTTGTAAATTAGTCATGGTCTGATCCAGCACGGGTTCCTGGTGAAAAATAAACTGTCCAAAAAGATGCGGCTTGGTAAACGCTAATTGACCCTCAATCCTCAACATCTTTGCACTCCAAAGACATTCTGATAAAAAAAAAGAATCAAATAAAATAAAATAAATTAAAATTAAAGAATTAAAAGATAAATAGATAAATAAATAAACGCCGGATACATCCCAGCTTTCCTTAATCTACCAACCAGTGTGTCTAAACCTTTCGTATTTGGACGGCAATGCCGAACGAAAGCAGTTTCCGGTATACAAAGCCGCATTTACGATTGGGTAAAGGCTCCAACGAGATTGCTAGATGCGCAGACTTGTTTGAGTCTTTGCTGAGTGACCGTGGGTGAAATTAACTAAAGTCTCACGAGGTAGCTGTCATGTATAAAAAAGAAGTATAATACACGATTTAGTCTCACACGAGAAACACTATTTATTATTTGTCACCTTGTTACGTCGCCGTTTAGATTAATGTATTACAAGATTTCTTGCAAAAATAGTTGTCGCAAAACTATTGAAGCTACAATGATGAAAAAAGCACCAAAATAAAGCAGATTGATATACGCAATAAACATTTTTATTGCTGTTTCCTTGTGTCTGTTGATTTCTTATGGCAGTCATTTAAACACACAGACAAATTAAAAATGTCATTTTTTCGGTGACGTTAACGTTGCGTCAATGAGAATCGTGATAACAAATCATTAGCTATTAAACGTTTTTCTACTTTTGAAGTGTAATTATTTTCATGTTTATTGAGTATTGCTTTTTTCTATTTGTTCTTCATACCTATAAGTTTTGTAAAATTGCATCCATTAATTTTGTCATGGTAGTTTATACAAAAAAAAAATTCTGAGGAGCACTGTTTGAAACGGCGACATCACTGATAAAATTAATTGTAATTTCTTTGAGTGGGGGAGAGTAGTACTCTCACTCCAAGAACTTTCAGCTTAATGGAACTAAACAATTGGAGAGGCAGTAACATTTTCCCCAAAGGTGCCCACTAGAAGTTGAAGTCCTCTTTCCCAGTAGCACCTATAACCCACGTGCATGTGTATTGTCTACAAAGACGGAGATGCGGAATGAAACGCAGGGTAATGTTACTTTGTTTTCAAAATCAGCGTACAGTTCAACAATTTAAGAGCGTCGAACATTAACAAACTTAACCTACCTCCATTCTCAACTTAGTATCTGGAGATGCAGCGAAGGCAGTGTACATACGGAGTTGTCAAGTCAAGACCTGCGCGATTGGGCCTGATTTAGAATTACACAATTCAAACTATACATGTCCCACTTTTATACAGCCAGAATCCTTTTCTTAAGCCTACGTGGGTACATAAAATTGGGGTAATGTGCACACTCAATAAACATGCATGCAAGAGGCAAGGGCATTCTACGCCGAACGCCGACATAAAACTACAAAATCGAAAGGAATAGGAATGAGTACCCGCACTGCCATAGCAACCAGATTTCTTTATGTCTTTATTGTTTTTGGTATGATTTTGTTGTTCGGAATAGACTGAAATCCTTTTTTTTCAGTGAGAAGTATCATACGATTAAGGAATGATGAGGCATTTTTTCTCCGGATAGCAAAGTCGGGTACAATGAGGCAAATACGCAATCCTGCTTCTGTAGGCTGAGATTGTGAGCTCGAGCCACTGCCATCAAAATCATTATCCTCAATCATTGTCCCGGTTCAAGTAGGGTAGTTGTCAGTTACTGGCGAAATATGCATACGCTATAAACTGGTCGCCGTGATATGCCGCCGACTGATAATGTTGTGAAATTATGTTAACCAATTTATATTACCCTAGCGTTATTTTTGTGTGACATGGGTAAACAGATTAGAACTAGATCAGACGCCGCACTGTTTGCTTAGCGCATTGAGCGAAATTGTAAATTACTACCCAACATCGAACTATCGAACTTTAACGCGATGGTAGAAAAAAGATTGCCCTAAAGCTAAGGAATTTACGCTCGCGAACGCTTGTTATATTTTGGGTCAGGTGTGGTACTTGATTGTAAGAAAATACCATCTGTTTTTAAGTCGCAACCTATTTAATTTAAATTTGATCTTATTTTTCCACAGAACATTTAACATGCCGATTCTGCTGTTTGTTTACTTGATTCTTTACGTCCCATCAACAATCTGTCAGCTATGTGGGAACGGGTCGTCCTGGGTTGAACCAGTACTAAGCTTGGATTAATGTGTCTTGCTCAAGGACACAACACAGTGACGCTGGTGAAGCTGGAACCCGTGGTCCCTCCGTCTCGAGTCAAGCTCTCTACCACTGAGCCACTGCGCTCCCCCCACTCTGCTGTTACAGTGCGAAGGACAGGCCCTGCCAAATGCCCGACAGGGCGTATATAGTATACAAAGTATCAAAACCTGCTCCAGGTCCCGAATTTATAATATCTTTTGGTGCTCAACTCAACTGAGCATGGAATTTATGCTGTTCATAAATGTAAAGAAATGTTGGCATTTAAACAGTATATTTAAAATCGGAGAGTTTTTCCATGTAAACAAGAAAACATTTTCGTTCAAATTAACATTTTAGTTTTCACGGGCAGTTGAACATATAATGTCGCGGCCAGGTTTTTCAGAATTTCAAAAGTCAATGTGCAAATTTGTGCCCAATTTTATACGGAGATGTGTCCGAGATGACCCATATTTGTGCTGGCAAAATATTGGTGCAGGAAACTATCGCACCAGTCGACGGCTACGTCCATTTAGTGCACATTTTCAAGCGAAGGCTGACATGGCATGGTACCTCAAGGAATCATTTATATGTCAAAATTGAAGAATACGAAAGAAATGAAGTACGGTTGACTTACGATTAAATTCAATTATTTTGTTTAACCAGCATCAGTAGGGGTACGCTACGTCGCTACCCAGTTTTATGTTAGTAACAGCGATGGTCGGATGAACTTCGCAACGTTGTGAATGACTCATCGTGACGTCACGCAACGTTAGTTCTAAAATCAACGCCAAACCGTCCAAAGTTCAAATTCCAATATCTTTTCTAATAATTTGAATATTTTGATCAAACAAAAACGAGTTTACTCTTCATATAATGACCTGTATAAAAACCACAGAATCTCAAAATGGCCAAATTTACCCCGAAGACACATTTTCCCATGGCGCGGCTCATATCTATAAATATAAAATAATTTATTGCATTGTTTAAATGCATGTACATGCATATTCCCAGTTGAGTGAGAGGATTTCCCTGTATGAACGTGTTTTATCTGATAAGAACCCTTAACCCATTTAAGCCGAATGGACTTTACTACCCTTATCAGTAGGACGAGCCAATTTCCAATTCTAAAGGAGTTGGGGATTTTTTTTTTTCAAATTTTAATTTTAATAGAAAATAATGCAAGCAAACAGTGAAGATCCTGATCAGATGAGGCATCATGTGGAATCTGATCTGGCTCTGCACTGTTTGTCTATGTCTCATAAAAAAGGATAGAAGGTGCATATGGGTAAAGCTAGTCCGGCAGAAAGTCTTGAAAACCATGTCTTAAAAATATTTGAACTCTAATTAATGGATTCACAGAACATTTTTAAAGCAAAGCAAGAAAGTCTGATTTTGGTAAATACAAACATAAAAAGCAAAAAAAAGTCATGTTAGTTCCACAACTCAGTCTAAACAAGATGAAATAGCAAAGTAAAGGTAAAACACTACGATTTACAGTTCAGTCTATTTTGTGAACTTTTTTTCTTTGAAATCTTGGAAAAAATGCCTACTTTTGGTATACCTTATATGTGCCTTAAGACAATGATCCTTATTAGCTACCTGGCATTTCATACAGGCCCCGAGATTATAAAACTTTTTTTACTCAACTTTATCCTGCTATAAATGTTAAAATGCCAACAATTGCTGACATTTTACATTTATCAGAATGATAAATACAACATATGAGAGACTTAAAGCAAGAAACTATTTTGTTTGTTGGTATTTAAGTGCTTTATGAGCAGTTGAAATTTTGTGCTCAGAAAGTTTTATAACCTCTTTTTATACGCTCTCCACTACTGATGCAAATAGTGGCTATTTCATTTACTTGCTGACCAATAAACATAATGTAATGCTCCTGCAGGAGTGATACAGTTAAATCGGGATGGTCCATTGTATATATTGAGGGGTCATAGGTTATATTTTCCAAAATACATTGTATTTCTTTCTCTGAAGATAGCTTTTGTCTAAGCGAACAGTGCAGACCCTGTCAAAATGCCGCTTTCTCCACTGTATGCCAGGGTACCTGTTTTGGGGTTTCTGGGCTTCAGGGGGCACCATTCTGCATTTCATCTGGGTTTTCACTATTTGCCAAAGTACCCTTTTTGGGGTTTCTGGTCTTCAAAGGGTTAATATGCATCTTACAAGGAGCAAGGGTTAATTCAACCACCAAAATTAGGTAAAACTAGAACAGTTGGACTTCGACTAAGGGCCTCACATAATGGCCTATGGTGAAAAAGGCATATCAGTTTTGGCTATATCAGTCCATATATGAAATTTGGAAGAAATCAGTGTTAAATGACTAAGTTAGAGTCTCCATAAATGCAGACTGATCATAGACGGCCATTTTGGCAGCCATCTTAGTTATCGTTTATCAGACAAAAACTATATTCCAAGTTGGGCCAGTGTATGATAGAACTAATAAGTATGAAATTTGGAACTTGAGAAATCGGGTGATAAATGACTAAGTTATAGTGTCCACAAGTGCAAACCCATAGTTTGGGGCAATTTTGGAGGCCACCATGGTTAGCTGACAAAGCCCATAATAAAACTTGGGTGAGAGTTGATAAACGTAATCCATATATGAAATTTGGAAGCAATCGGGTAATAAATGACTAAGGTAGGGTGTCCACGAGTGCAAATTCGTTGGTCAGACAAAACTCATATTCAAACTTGAATCAGAGTTTGACAGAAGCAATCCATTTATGAAAATTGGAAAAAAAAAACAAATAAAAGTTAGAGTGACCACAACAGGGGACGGACACAAACTGATATGCGGCGGCCATTTTGTCAGCCATCTTGTTTATAGTTTGTCCGACAATACTCATATTTGAACTTGATCCAGGGTTTGATGGAAGCAAACCATAATGAAATTTGGAACAAATCAGATTTAAAATGACTAAGTTAGAGTGACCACACCAGCAGAAAGGTGCAAACTGATAGGTGGCGGCCTTTTTGTTGGCCATCTTGATTATTGTTCGTCGGAAAAAAACCATATTTGAACTTGAACCAGAGTTTGATGGAAGCAATCCATATATGAAATTTGGAAGAAATCCGATTAAAAATGACTAAATTAGAGTGATCACAACAGTGGACGGACAGACAGATGGATAGACTGACTGGCAGACAAGCCAAAAACAATAGAGCTCCGCCAACTCGTTTGAGGGGCCCTAATAAAATAATTACTATATGGAATTCATTAGGACTGTTTACAATATACAGACAGACAGTGGGTGCTAAGATGCATTCACTGTCTGAAAATGTCTGGAGACCTCTTCCTCATCCTGTATATTCTGAAAAACACTTATATTTAGCTGGTATTTTTATTTGGGGCTTTTGGTGGAAAAATAAAAAAAAATCACCAAAATATGAGACCACAAAATAAAGTTTCACATTCAGTTACACAATAAGCAACAAATGGACACACACCCGTAGTATGTCGATATCCGTATTGTCGAAATCAACTTATAATTGGTAACTTAGACATGGGTGAAAGTTCAAAATTTCCAAAATCCTGAACTTTTGAAACTCCAATCTTAAAACTTGCAGTATGCCTACTAAATGTTCACAATTTCAAGTTTAAATGGTAAATTGTATCTAGACAGACTGTATATAGATAGGAAAACCTATACTCAACTACAAAAGAAACCTGACAGTTTTTAATTGGTCCCAGGATCGTTATTAATTTGGTTAAGGTTTAAAATTTGGTCATGGGCCATGACAAACATCTCAATTGAAATTTAGAATTGCAGTCAACAAAGTTTGACATCACTCTGGCATTCATACTTTTCAGATAATTTACATTGGGCTAGAATCTTGAGTGTTTAGAAAAAGTAAACAAAGTTGGAAGTATTGTTTGGAGAATTTCAAACAAATTGCCACCCTAATGTTTCAAAAAAGTGTCCTCAGTGGAGAACTGAGGATGACGTTAATTTGAAAACGTAACTTTGATATGGAAAAATCAATTTTCTCCGTCAATACTTAACCATTTCTCACCATTCCTAAGATGCACCTTTTTCTGGTGTCTGCTGTTTCGATTGCAGTTGAAAATTAAAAATTATTCCCATTATTTACCGAGAAATAGCCGTTCAAAAGTTTGACGTTGACGTCCCCATAACGCAGTATTCGGCATATGCATGATAAAGTTAAAACTTGATTTCTTGAGCACATTAGTTTTGCTATACATGCTCATTATTTCATCAGAATCCAATCAGTATTTGGGTGTACAGAATGAAAAATCAAAATTACCATTGAAATATATGAGGAGTTATTTCTGTAGGTCAGTATATTATAATATCCCTAATTCAGCATTTTGAGGCTGACTTTCAGTGGAAAGTGAGCCTCAAAATCCTGAATTCAGTATTAATCCTGAAAAATTACACCCATGCCTTGAGGATACCATGTCTAAAAAGGGGGCTACTATTAAACTATTAGTACCTGTAAAAGTAGCCACTATGATAATACTGTAAAACCTGTCTTCAGCACCAACTCAAAAATAGACAAAACAAAAGTCTTAAAGACAAATGGTAGTTCAATGAAGGTCGAAAGTATTGCAGAATGCTCTGACCTACATTAAGCCCTAATCTGTCTTGAAATCCAATTTTGGTCTTCTTTTTGATTGGCCGCTTAAGACAGGTTTTACTGTAGATAATAAATTTAAAGAACATTAAATTGAGAAACCACAATAATTAAACTGCACCAATATGTCCGTCTATTGAAATTGCCAAATGTTGATGCTGCGAAATTTAAGTGTTTTGCAGTAAAGGGAAGCATAGAGCTTGTTCAAAATAGTTTAATTGTTATAATTATAAAAAAGATAGGAAAACCTAAACTACATGGTTTCTGGTAACATTTTCTAGTCTTTCAGTCAAAAACAATAAATTAACAAATATACCCTCAAATATTAACAAGGTACACTGAAACATTATTAAAACAAATACCACCTATATAATACATATAACAAAATACATAACAAAATCTTTATGTAGTAAATTTGTCATTAAAACTAGATATTATCTGAGAAATGACTCTCACAATATACTCGTGACACAACAATCCCATTATTCAAAAAAATAACTTTCATTAATTCTGAACTCTCCCAGCTTTTCTTTTTCAACCATTTAGTGCTATGAGTGTCCATAAAAAAAACGGGCATAAATGCTTGTATATCTTGAAGATAGGAACTTATAGATAAGGTTGCAGTTCTTACAAATATAATTTACATTTGAAGATCTTACATAAAATTAGTATTGGGGCCTGCAAACCATGCAAAGAACATAGACGCCTGCCAATTGGAACTGCCTCTGTCAATTCTGTGAAATTCCATGGAATCAGACCTCGATTGTACATCAACCATCTACTTTGATGATGTGACGCGTTTTGTTTAGTTTGATTTGATTCTTTACGTCCCATCAACAATCTTTCTGTTAAACAGGGACGGGTCTTCCTGGGTTGAACCAGTACTAAGCTAGGATAAATGTGTCTTGCTCAAGGACCACAAGGCAGTGACGCCGGTGAGGCTCGAACCCGCGGCAGCTCAATCTTGAGTCAAGCACTCTACCACATTACATAAAGTGACTATGACATCACAGAAACCATGCAAACACAATAACAAGTGTGATTGCAGCAAAACAAATGGTTGTAAATGAAGATTATGTTGTTTTTTTCAATAAAATATCGCTATAGCGATATTTTATTGAAAAATACTTAAACTTCATTTATTCTCGTGATTAAACTTTTACGGTAATCAGAAAAATGGATTTTAATAGGGCTGTTCCCACATGCTACAGAGCTAATTTTCCTTACACCAGTTCTGGCTAACAAAATGGAGCTTTTTCGTACATAGTACTACACTTAATGCGCCTTACCTACACCTGAGGCTTGATTTGATTCTCTAATTGTGCCTGGCTTTCCCGATGGAGACGCCTGCAAATCTTACAAATAAGATTAGACTTATTTATCTTGCTAACAATAGTGAGGCTTTCAGATCTTACAAATAACATCGAGTCAGAGTTGGCAAATAAAGATTAAGGCATGAACTTGGACTGTCATGAAAGATTTGTTCCTTCAAGATTGCCACAAATATACAAAGAATAATCTTCAGTAGTTGATGTTTTTGTTTGATTTGATTCTTTACATCCCATCAACAATCTTTCAGTTATAAAGGGACATGTGTTCCTGGGTTGAACCAGTACTAAGCTAGGATTAATGTGTCTTGCTCAGCCCCTCGGTCTCGAGTCAAGCACTCTACCACTGAGGCTATTAATTGCAGAAGCAGAAGGCTTGCAGATCTTGCAAATAAACTTGAGGCTGGTGAATCTCGCAAATGCTTTTTAAGCTATCTTGTTATCAAGATATCAATCTCATATAGTAGTAAAGAGTATCATTAAAGATGTAAAAAAAATATGCAAGGCACGCAGAATCATGCACCATTTAAAATCTATACAAAAAATATTTTTCAAAATATTCATATTGAGTAAAGTCAGTCTGTTGTATGAAGTCTACTGACAGAAAAGAAGTATCAAATAATTTAATAAAAAAACATTTGAGCAAGTTCATAGAAAAAATGTTACTTAATCACAATCCTGTTGAGTCATTCTTTTACTTGTAAACAATTGATAGTTCTCACTCAACCGATAGTGACTTCCCTTTGGAATATAGGTCAGCCATCTTGATGGTCAAAAATCAATAAGACAAATAGGCAAAAAATAGAAATACATATTTTTCTAAAAAATCTCTGCATCTTTGTGCCGTGACAGTTGCAATGATTTATGCAAAAATAGAGTTCAAAAATAAACATGTTTAGTTTAACATGAAAAAAAAGTCTTGGTAAGTAAAAAAAAAAATAGATTTTCTATTTTTCCACTATGTGGTCTATTGATTTTTGGCCTACAGCATGGATGACCATTTTTTCAAAGGGAAGTAACTATTGGTTGAGTGGGAACTATGAATATCCTTGGAGATTTGCACACAGTTTCTGATTTCCAAAATGGAATAAATCAGTTGATGATCCAGAATAGTTCATCCTAGCTCACAAAATATTATTTAAATTTCTGTGCAATCTGATTGGTTGTGAAGCACAGGAAGGGGCGGAGTAAACTATAATAGTTCATCGTAGCTCACAAAATATTATTTGATAGAGACAACAATTAAACAACCCTTGACAGGGATCATTCAAGCAAGTTTGAGTGAATTTAAAAGACTTTTCAAGGACTTCATAATACTATCCTACAGTTTTCAAGGACTAAAAGTTAATGAAAAATCCTGATTTAAGTGTTAAAATTCTACCTCAGGAATGCTAGACTGAGATAATGGAGAAATTAGTACTAGAAAAGTAGTATAAAATTGTTGTGCCTTTATTTGGTGCAGCATTTGCTGCACCAAATAAAGGCACAACAGTTTTATTCTAATTTAGATACCTATCAACAGTGTTAATTCCTACAGAAAATAGAAGAATTCAAGGACTTTTCAAGGCCTTTGTGTGATTTTCCAGCACTTTAAGGCATACTACTTTTCAAGAAAGCCCTCTAAATACAAGTACTTTTCAAGCCTGTGCGAACCCTGCTTGATCTAGGATTATCTTTTTCTGTCAAGAGTAAATATTGGTAAACAAAGTTATACATGGATATACAGCTATTGAATGAGTTTGCACATATGCAATAAATACCAGGACTTTGGTTAAGAGTGCGTACCAAAAATCAACAGTATTAAAAAAAAATCAACTTTTAAAAAAAATCCCTTTTAAATGCACTAGGAAGCAAATTTGACCTTGACATTAAGTAGGTCAATGTCAATTTAGAATCATCATTTGAACAAACTTGGTAGGCCCCACATCCCAAATGCTACATACGAAGTCCCAAGGGCATCGGCCTTCTGGTTCTTGAGAAGAAGATTTTTAAAGGGTTTTACCATCTTGGTGATGTGACCAGGACCATTTGAACAAATTTTCGTTTGAAAACTCCATATGAAATTTTCGTTTAATTGGCCCAGTGGTTTCAGAGGAGAAGATGTTTGAAAAGGTTGATGACAGACGGACGCCGGAGTGACTGGAATACTATTAGCTCACCCATTCGGCTCAGTTGAGCTAACAAAGAACAGAAATATAGGAGAAAAGGTCCAATGAAAAAAAACATTCAAATGTAACAACACACCAAACTAGATTTAACAGGGAGGACAAATGAAAAAAGTCAATAAGCAATGCTTATTAGATACCCCCCGCACAGTAAGAGTCAGTGAAAAAACTTGGCAAGTAAGAGTTCGAAAAAGAAGACCTTAGTTTTGATAAGAAGATTTCAGTAGAATCTGTGCAAACAAAAATTATAAACTCCTTCATGCATATGTTCAATGTCTACATTGTATCGGCAAAGTATCAAATTGCTCCATCAAAAGCTGTAGTAGGAGTTGATCCGCTCATAAAGGCACTATCCATGCATATACAAAAGCCATATAAGGGAATTATTGTCTAAGTTCAACAAAACTTATAAACTCCTTCATGCATATGTTCATTGTGTCTACATTGTATTGACAAAGTATCAAATTGCTTCATCAAAAGCTGTGGTTGGAGTTGATCGGCCCATAAAGTTGATCGGCCCATAAAGGCACTATCAATGCATATACAAAAGCCATATAAGGGAATAATTGTCTAAGTTCTCACAGCTGACATTTTGTCAAAATTATTTTTTCTGAACCAAACTCCTTCATGCATATGTTCAATGTGTCTACATTGTATTGGCAAAGTATCAAATTGTTCCATCAAAAGCTGTAGTAGGAGTTGATCGGCCCATGAAGGCACCATCTATGCATATACAAAAGCCTAATATGGGAAAAATTCTCTAAGTTCTCACAGCTGTCATTTCGTCAATTATTTTTTTTTTTGAAAAAAACTCCCCCATGCATATGTTCAATGTGTTTACATTGTATAGGCAAAGTATCAAATTGTTCCATCAAAAGCTGTGGTTGGAGTTGATCGGCCCATGAAGGCACCATTTATGCATATACAAAAGCCTTATTAGGGAAAAATTGTCTAAGTTCTCACAGCTGTCATTTTGTCAAAAAATATTTTTTCTCAACCAAACTCCTTCATGCATATGTTAAATGTGTCTACATTGTATAGGCAAAGTATCAAATTGCTCCATAAAAAGCTGTGGTAGGAGTTGATCGGCCTATAAAGGCACCGTCTATGCATATACAAACACCTTATTAGGGAAAAATTGTCTAAGTTCTCACAGCTGTCATTTTGTCAAAAATTATTTTTTCTAAACTAAACTCCTTCATGCATATGTTCAATGTGTCTACATTGTATATAGGGAAAAATTGTCTAAGTTCTCACAGCTGTCATTTTGTCAAAAATTATTTTTTCTGAACTAAACTCCTTCATGCATATGTTCAATGTGTCTACATTGTATACCAAAAGTATCAAATTGTTCCATCAAAAGCTGTGGTAGGAGTTGATTGGCCCGTGTATGGCCTATAATAGCATAAGCATAAAGCACTATATTAAAAGCCATTTAGAACTACAAAGGGAAATAACTCTAATAGAATTTGCCCCTAGCCCTTACTTTTTTGTCTAAAGTATTTGTCTTGCATATATGAACATGTTTGCAAGGTTTGATGAAAATCCAGCAATGACTCTTCGAGTTATTAAGGAAACAAAGCGTTACGTACGGACGGACGCACGGACGGACGGACGCACGGACAACGTGAAAACAGTATACCCCCTACAAACAAAGTTTGCGGGGGGTATAAATATTCCACACAGATTTGACGAGATAGACAAAACATTTATGTTAAGTTATTATGAGAAGCCATACAGACCAAAAGCAAAGAGACAAATAATAGAGGGAGGTTTAGTCAAGGGTGGCGAATCTGTGGTGCGTTTAATCCACCCTGTGAAAATGGCATGGACATTTTTCAGCCATGGACCTTTCGACCTAGGACGTTTTGGCCAGGACATTTCTGGCAGGACATTTCGGACGTTGGATGTTTTGGCCTAGGATGTTTTGGCCAGGACATTTCGGCCATGGACATTTTGGCCACAGACATTTCGGTCACGGACATTTCTGCTAAGGAATAAAATTATTTAAGATGTACAAACTGGAATGAGGAAAGTGATTTTACATCCCTTTAAGATAATTTTACATATTTTTGTGCCTCTGCAGACAAAATTCAGCCTTTTACCTCCTCAAGGTAAATATGATCATTTCAAGCCAACTCACTGTAAAATATTTAAGAAATAGAGGATCTTACACGAGTGCTCATGTTTTATTGAATTTATTAAACGATTTGAGGAAATGCGATAAAATGCGAGGCTTGCAATCAAACACCACAACACCATCCTTTCTGTACATTCAATAGCCTTTTAATGCTGCAGGAATCATTAGGTTATGCTATTAAAAATTTCCAAAGATTCTACAGAGTTCCAGAAAAAATTGACATTTTTAAGAAAATCAAAAATTACAAAATTTGAGCCATGAACTTGAGCAGCGATTGTTTTGTCAAAAACTGTTTTTGATCCAATACTTTGACTCTTCTTGCAAAGATAGCAAAAGAAACTGGGTTTCTACCTTATCGTCTAGTGAAATAAATAAATACCCAACCATCCGCCCAAATTTAGGGTTATGACCGAATCGTCCACCTTTAGCTGTTTCCGTGGTCGAAATGTCCTGGCCGAAACCCCCGTGGCCAAAATGTCCGTGGCTAAAATGTCCTACATTCATTTTGTCAATGGGATGTTTTGTCAAAGTCACAAGTATAATATTAATAGACTTTTCGCTTACTGTAAAGGCGACAACTTTAATATTCATATCTGGGCGTGGTTCGGCTATTTCATCTGCTAAGGAAGAGAAATCAGGTTTTATTTATAATTTGGTAAAGAGTTAATATGATTTTTGGGCTGCGCAAACGTGCGTGCATTTCATAAAAGTCCTGACTGTATATACACTGACCTCACATGTATTAACCCTTAAAGTGCATATCACAAAAAAGTTGTATGTTTTTGCTGTCTGCTGAAACATTTTGAAGCCTCTTTAACAAACAGTGTAGATCCGGATCAAACTGCTCCTATAGGAGCAGTCTGATCTGGGTCCACACTGTTTGTGTCTACACTTATGTTAAACACTAAACAGACACTTTAGAATGTAGTTATTTGGCTGGCACTTTAAATTTTAAATAATTACAGTCTTTACTAAGGTGTTATAGTACAATGATAAAGTTACCTTCAAATAAAATCACACCTCATTTTCAGCGTTTACCTATGTCTAAAGTAGACCAGTCCTAGTTACGCATTCATGAGGTGCCGCCTTTACAGTAACCAGAAATTTCAATAATATCACCTTTGACAAGCTATTATTATGGATTGTTTGAATATATCTCAAGTTGGGGTAATCACAGTTGTTGTAGTCCATTGTGTAGACATTGTAGTATTAAAATAATCACCTATTACAGTTGTAGATATATCTGACGTAAGAGTTGTGTTTTTTATAATCCCTGTTGGGACACCTTGAGTTATAACTTTCCCTGGAGAAACGGAATGTTCCAGTACTATGTCGTGTATTGTACTGTAGACGTCATAAACGACGGCAAAGCCAAAATATAGAGGTATAAGAAATAACATTTTATAGACTATTGGTGGCAGTGGTAGCACTATCTTCAAGTTTCTGAAAAAGAATAAAATGATGCAGTGTCTGCTCTGGGTCTGTACTGTTTGCATATGTTCCATAAAACTAATGCTAGGCTTATATTAGGTTAAATTCATCTGTTACCAGTCGCGACATCTGATTTCAAACAATATGGTATTTTGACAAGTGTAGACTCAGAGGAGCATGTGCAGTCTCCTTTAAACTAAGAAACTCCAAATGGTATTCAGTTGGTAGCTTAAGACTGAATATTCAAGCAACTGGCAAAGGCTCTGATCAGACTGTGTGTATGCCCAGGCTGATCTGAGGCTGGTCGTACATACCACATTGTTGGAAAACTCATGTTGCAGCTCAAGTTATTCATACATATCAGGCCTCCAGATAAGAGAGTGAAATTGAAAATTATTTCAATTTCTTATTTCTTAAAGCATCAATACCTATGTTGTGGGTACTCAAAACAACCACCACAACACGATTAATGTTTAAATTAATGAATATGAAAATTATCACAATTTTCTGCATAATAGGTTTATGTTTGTTTGATTTGATTCTTTACGTCCACTCAACAATCTTTCAGTTATACGGGACGGGTCTTCCTGGGTTAAACCAGTACTAAGCTAGGATAAATGTGTCTTGCTCAAGGACCACAACGCAGTGACACCGGTGAGGCTCGAACCCGAACCCTTCTGTCTCGAGTCAAGCACTCTACCACTGCGCCCCCTATAATAGGTTTATTAAAATGCCAATAATAGGTTTATTGTTGGCATTTTAACATTAATGAGCAGGTCTCTAGGCCTGATCTTCTTAAGCACCAATAGTAATCTTTGTCTATGGTAGCTTCAACATGAAACGGTCCTGGTGGACATACACATAAAACTGGTTAAACTTTATTAAGCCAGTAAAGATAAAGTTTGATAGTCTAACTGGACAAACCAGATATAACCTGGGCACGAGGTTTTTTTTTTTTTCATGCTCAACTCAACTGAGCACAAAAATTCAATTGCTCATAAAAACTAAAATGCTGAAAAATTAAGAGGTTTATTGCTTTAAAACTCACAGATACTGTATATATCCTGCTAATAAATGTTAAAATGCCAACAATTTATGAGCAGGAAACATTTCATGCTCAGTTGAGATGAGCATGAAAAAAAATTAACCTCTGGGCCTAAACTGTGCCATTAAACTATACGCGAAAATGATTGATGATTTGTTTGATTTGATTCTTTATGTCCCATCAACAATCTTTCAGTTAAACAGGGACAGGTCTTCCTGGGTTAAACCAGTACTAAGCTAGGATAAATATATCTTGCTCAAGGACCACAATGCAGTGATGTTGGTGAGGCTTGAACCCGCCACCTCTTGGTCTCGAGTCAAGCACTCCACCACTGAGCCACTGCATAGCCAAAATGATTGATAAATAACTTACATATTTTCTTTATTCCTAGACTTGAGCAACATCAAGAATATAAACAGAGATACTTCAAGGTTTATAGTGAGTGAGGCAAACTTCTCTAACATATCGAGAAATCCCTGAAAATTGGAAACAAAAGTGTAACAGTCAAAAATTTTACAACCAAAAAAAATTTGTAAAATGCTCATTTCATTAGGGTCTACACTGTTTGTTATGGTAAAAAAAGATCTTTAGACAAAAAATACATTATTTTTTAAATTATAACCTGATGCCCCTAGATAATATAGAATGGACTATCCCAAGTTTATTGTATCAAATCAGAAGGAAGAATACATTAGTATACAAAGGGTTAATAATGTTTGCATTAGCAAACTGCTGTTATTCCATATTTTATGGTATAAGGAATGCTCTCTCTCTGCCCCTTGTAGAGTAGTATAGGTATTGTGTAACATAATAATGCAATTCAATATTATGCATCTTTGGGTAAATCAATTAATTGTTGCATGAACTCCATTTTGCTTATAATTGTAAAGGGGTATGTGCATTAAGAGGCTATTATGGCCCCCCTATGAGGTCAAAAAATAAAAGTTGCTTTTCACAAGTTTCTTCTTATTAGTTTATTAGAACAATAGCCGAAGTGTAAAAGTCTGACATTGATTTGACTTTTACGGTTGCTATGGTAACAAAAATGGCTGCCAAAATAGGCTGAAAATAGGAAAATGACCATTTTGGAGCAAAGGGAGGAGAATGATCTTAGAAATTATTTCATGATAAATCTCCACTAAAGTATGGGACCGGGCCGGGATCGAAATCGTGACCCCTGGATCTGCAGTCAGACTCGCATCTGTTGCCAGACACGTAACCGACTGCGCTACGCGGCCTGGTAATAAGAATTTTGATATCCCTGATATCTGTGGCTATTCTTGACCTACCTGAGGATCTAACATAGCTATTAAGAACACCACTCCAAAGGCAACGAAAGACACTATGGTATTGCACATACTGAAAAATAAAGATCGTAAGCCTAATTAACAAAAAAAAAATTGAGCGTCGATTTGTTAATATTTTCTTACCATCATTCTTACCTTCATTTTTCTCATTTGTTTGAGACAGTTCTTTTGGGTACCCACAACATATCTTTTGATTGAGAAATAAGAAAAATAATTTTTAATTACAGACTCTTATCTAGAAGCATGACTCATGAATTATTATGTTACCATACTTATAAATGCTCTAGAATTTAAAGTGTTCTAAATATTGGGTAATTGCAAGAAATGATTTGGTTTGGTTTGAGAATTTACGCTCCAGTTAACAGGTATGGTCATGTCAAGACAGTCAGTTCAACTAACCACACTTTTTCCTGGGCAAGCTCAACTAAGTCGTTAACCAGTACTTTCTTCACATACTTTCACTTGTAACTGACAAAAACCTTCTTGAATCAGTGGAAGGAGGAGAATGACCATAGAAAGTATTTCATGATTTATCTCCACAAAAGTATCGGGCCGGCCCAGGATCAAACTCGCAACCCCAGGATCTGCAGTCTGATTGCTACCAACTGTGCTACAAGGACCAGTAGAAATGAGACCATAGTTATGTCACCTATATTATGGCAAAATCTTGACTAAAATACAACTTCAAATTTTATTGTTGTCAACTTGTCATATGGTATATAGATTCTAACATTTGTGCTCTTGTATTTGATTACTTAAATTTATCAAACTTGGTGCAAAAAGTGTAAAAATGCTTGTCAAAAACTTGCTTTTTATCTGTTTAGCTGAACTTGTTTTATCAATTTAAAAACATAATAGTTTCATGTAAGATCCTTTATCATATGACGTTGCGTCTGGGAGTGAAATAACGCCATGCATTAAAATTGATAAACCACTACTGGTTTACAGATTTTCCGGTAACATTATGAAATGACGCTTAAATTAACGTCAGGCATATGTCAAAACTCTAATGTTTTCACCCCAAAAATATGATTTCAAAATATATTTAATGCCATATGATTAATAGATTCTAACATTCCTACTCCAAATTTATTGGATTTATTAAACTTGTTGCGAAAAAGAGACAAAATGCTTGGCAAGCCTCGCATTTTATCTCATTTCCTTAACTCGTTTAATAAATTCAATAAAACATGATCACTCATTTACGATCTTCTATATATAAATATAGGGATCACACATGTTTTTTCAAGCATTAACATTTGCTGGGTCCCAAGGATGGTGTTTGAACACGAGGCCGATAGGCCGAGTATTCAACATCATCCAAGGGACCCGGCAAGTGTTAATGGAATTAAACAAACATGTGTGATTGTTATTCTTGCATATTTTACCTTATTCCAGCCCTATTTGCACAAAAAATGCTGCTAAAGCAGTAAGTTGTCCATTTTCTTACACTGGATTTCTCTAAACAAAATGGCTTCGGCTGTGTACTTTCGAACGTCACAACCTCATAACCGTACGCAACGTTTTCACGAACAAAACCATCAGCAAAATGATCAGTCTGGTCCGCAATGCTTTCCGTATATAATGTCATGCAAATAATGCAGGGCTCATTTTAAGTATTTTCAAGTTCAGACCCATGTTCAAACAGCACGCGAATCTCCTGATTTGAACATGGATTTTCGTTCATTTGACAATGAGTGTAAACATCTATACGAATAGACATCTATGCAAGAATATTAAACTGCACATAGATCAGTATCCAGCAGACTATGTGGAGTTAAAATTATCTCTTAAACCTTTACCACATAGAGATGCCTTTTAACTATTTTGCAAACAGAACAGATCCAGATCAGGAAGCTCTGTTTGCTTACAAAAATATGATCCTACACTAGCGGACCTGAAATATGGGCCTACATTAGTGGACCTGACAAGTAATTTCTTTGTTCTATATACCTACATGAAAGTTTATTTATACAATTATTCATAGTGGGTGGAGCATAGCATGAATATTCATGAAGGAAAGGGTTATGTTATCTTAAATTGCGTTTTTGTCACTTTCCCATGTGGAGTCAAGGGTCAGCAGGCTTTCAAGTGACCATCAACAGAAAAGTAGGGAAAAAGTAGGGATAAAAATTTGGAAAAAGTAGTGAAAAAGTAGGGATTATCGGTGTAAAGAAGTAGGGATAGTAGGGCTTTTCCAAATATAAAATTCATTACAACGAGCTGTTTGAAATAAGTTATTTCAGATTAAATGAGCAGGATAATACCTGTGACAACAGTACTAGCCAAACCGAGAGACTATTAGGTTAAACATTAAAAATCTGAGGTGTTAAGAGGTGCGAGTCCTGAATTAACATAGTAGTTAATTTATAAAATCCGAGCGAGCGAAGGGAGCGAGGAAAAAAATCTGGTTTTTTACGCGTAAATGACATTTTAGAGTGAAAAAGTAGGGATAGTAGGGCATTTTCATGAAAAAGTAGGGAAAAGTAGGAGCTGATCAAATGAAAAAAGTCAATAAGCAATGCTTATTAGATACCCCCCGCACAGTCAGAGTCAGTGAAAAACTTGGCAAGTTACAGTTCAAACCAGAAGACCTGAGTTTTGAAAAGAAAATTCAGTAGAATCTGTGCAAATAGAAATTAAAAACTCCTTCATGCATATGTTCAATTTGTCTACATTGTATCGGCAAAGTATCAAACTGCTCCATCAAAAGCTGTGGTAGGAGTTGATCGGCCCATAAAGGCACTAACCATGCATATACAAAAGCCATATAAGGGAATAATTGTCTAAGTTCAACAAAAATTATTTTTTTCAGCCAGACTCCTTCATGCATATGTTCACTGTGTCTACATTGTATAGGCAAAGTATCAAATTGTTCCATCAAAAGCTGTAGTAGGAGTTGATCGGCCCATGAAGGCACCATCTATGCATATACAAAAGCCTTATTAGGGAAAAATTGTCTAAGTTCTCACAGCTGTCATTTTGTCAAAAATTATTTTTCTGAACCAAACTCCTTCATGCATATGTTCAATGTGTCTACATTGTATAGGCAAAGTATCAAATTGCTCTATCAAAAGCTGTGGTAGGAGTTGATCGGCCCATGAAGGCACCATCTATGCAAATACAGAAGCCTTATTAGGGAAAAATTGTCTAAGTTCTCACAGCTGTCATTTTGTCAAAAATTATTTTTTCTAAACCAAACTTCTTCATGCATATGTTCAATGTGTCTACATTGTTTAGGCAAAGTATCAAATTGTTCCATCAAAAGCTGTAGTAGGAGTTGATCGGCCCATGAAGGCATCATTTATGCATATACAAAAGTCTTATTAGGGAAAAATTGTCTAAGTTCTCACAGCTGTTATTTTGTCAAAAATTATTTTTTCTGAACCAAACTCCTTCATGCATATGTTCAATGTGTCTTCATTGTATAGGCAAAGTATCAAATTGCTCCATCAAAAGCTGTGGTAGGAGTTGATGGGCCCATGAAGGCACCATCTATGCATGTACAAAAGCCTTATTAGGGAAAAATTGTCTAAGTTCTCACAGCTGTCGTTTTGTCAAAAATTATTTTTTTCTTAACCAAACTTCTTCATGCATATGTTCAATGTGTCTACATTGTATAGGCAAAGTATCAAATTGTTCCATCAAAAGCTGTAGTAGGAGTTGATCGGCCCTTGAAGGCACCATCTATGCATATACAAAGCCTTATTAGGGAAAAATTGTCTAAGTTCTCACAGCTGTCATTTTGTCAAGAATTATTTTTTCTTTACCAAACTCCTTTATGCCTATGTTCAATGTGTCTACATTGTATTGGAATGTATCAAATTGTTCCATCAAAAGCTGTGGTAGGAGTTGATTGGCCCGTGTATGGCCTATAATAGCATTAGCATAAACCCTATATTAAAAGCCATTTAGAACTACAAAGGGAAATAACTCTAATAGAACCAGCCCCTAGCCCTTACTTTTTTGTCTAGAGTATTTGTCTTGCATATATAAACATGTTTGCAAGGTTTGATGAAAATCCAATAATGACTCTTCGAGTTATTAAGGAAACAAAACGTTACGGACGGACGGACGCACGGACAACATGAAAACAGTATACCCACCACAAACAAAGTTTGCGGGGGGTATAAAAAGTAGGGAAAAGTAGGAAAAATAGGAAAAGAAGGGCCCACTTGAAAGCCTGGGTCAGGTGTGGTACTTGATTGTATCAATTCCTGATCTTTGCCTCCTTACTTTACTTAATCATAAGATATTGCCAGTTTACTAAGACACTCTAATAGTTATCAATTAATGAAAAACTATTTGGCACTGAGAGGAATACCTTTTATAAGTCAAACAGAACTGTTATATAATTTAAAAGTACCATGCCAATATTTACACGTCTAAATGAAACTCAAATGAAAGCTACAATGATCATGTCAAGTCTTTACCATTGTGAGTTACAACAAGAACACTTCTTTGGTGGCTTCAGTTTGTCCCTATAAGTAGCCATGGAGTCTTTGGCCCAGAAAGATTTCACCCAACCATTCACTGCAAAGTAATACCAAGAAATTGTGAGGATTTTTTTTAAAAAGCTATAGGTCTGCTTTAACCCTTTACTCCATAATAATAACTTTTGGCGCCTTTGAAATATCATGTATTTGAAACTATTATGGAAAATGGAGCATTTGCCCTTTTGGAGCAAATGCTCCATTTTCCACTATATTTTCAAAAGTAATCAAAACTTATCTTAATTTTTTCTAGAATTTTTCAATGTTGTCTATACATAGAAAATGATGTCATGATCTAAAAATAGTCTTTGGAGGAAAGGGTTAAGCCTACCACTCTTGTAAGATGTCTTAAGACATGATAGTTGTAACAAAGTAAAGCATTGCTGAAAATTTCCCGTCCCTTGCTGGGAATCGATCCTGGGTCGCCCAGGTACAAGACCAATGCTCTAACCACTTAGCCAAGGAGTCGACTCTCTGACGCAGTTGTCAGAGACTGATTATATACTAGAAACTATGTGAAATCTACCTTATGTAGATATATAGGTGAGAGTGCCTGGCCTGTAACAGAAGCAGGAAATAAGCAACCAGTCACTGCAAAGAATATCAAGATATTTTCAGTACTTCTTATTTTTGATTCAAAATATAGTGATGATTATTCCTTAGGTGCTTGCTTAATACAGGTTGGACTCTAGCTATTTAAAAAATGCATACCTAACTATCTAGAGGGACTAGAACTTTTTAATTTAGTCACAATTGGGTCTTTATTACAGCAACAAATTCTCCTTTTTTGGTACCATCAATATTCCAATAAATGATCATTCTAACCCTTTGTATACTGGAAACCCTAAAACAGGTTCTTTGGCAAACAGAGATGACCCAGATGCTGCATTTCATCATGGTCTGCACTGTTTGCTAGGAACAGAAATACATGATAATTAAGAAAATTCTACCTGTGACCCCTTAAAGTACACAATGGGCAGACCTATTCTTATTGTATGAATATGTATGGGAAAATCCATCAGAATATAAAGGGTTAATAATATAAATATCTGTCACAAGAAAAGTACGCCTTATCCATGGATAAAGTGTCTTTTAGGGTCTGAATAATTGATTTGATTTTTTACATCCTAGTCAACAATTTTTAAGTTATGTCAGGACAGGGTTTGGTTTTTTGGGGGTTTGGTTTGATTTTTTACATCCCAGAACAGCTATGGTCATGTCGGGAAGGACAGTTCACCTAACCACACTTTTTTCCTCTAGGCAAGCTTACCAGTACTACGTGCACCTACTTT
The DNA here is from genome assembly GCA_964019695.1 of Loripinus fragilis. Lineage (NCBI taxonomy): Eukaryota > Metazoa > Mollusca > Bivalvia > Lucinida > Lucinidae > Loripinus > Loripinus fragilis. The sequence continues at coordinate 93,295,890 of OZ026524.1, forward strand.
CGCTTGTAACTGACAACAGCCCTTCTTGAATCAGCGGAAGGGAGGAGAATGACCGCAGAAATTATTCCATGATCAATCCCCACGAAAGTATGGGACCGGGGCTGGATCAAACTCTCAACCCCTGGATCTGCAGTCAGACACGTATCTGCAGTCAGACATGTTACTGACTGCGCTATGAGGCCCGGTACAATGTCGGGACAGGTATTCCTGGGTTGAACCAGTAATAAGCAAGGATTAATAGGTCTTTCTCAAGGACACAACGCAATGATGCCAGTGAGGCTCTCACCCACAACCCCTCGGACTCAAATCAAGCACTCAACAACTGAGCCACTGCACTATTCGTCTTAATTATGATTTTACCCCTTTCCCTGACAGTCACAACTTTTGTTGTCTGGACCCAGATCAAATTGCTCCCAAGGGCTCGTACTGTTTGCTTTCATGATAAAATCTAGTCTGAAGTGCACTTGAATATATTTGAAGACATAAAAAGCAGGCAAAATTTTAAGGATAAAAATATATTGGCTGGAAAAGTTTAGGTCTTAATGACAACTATAAATAATTCCATCCCATAATACTTACATGTGTGGTGTAACACTGCTCCAATGGTGAGGTATGAGACAGTTATACTGACAATAATAAACAACTCCACCAATAAAGCAACCCATTTAAATGTGGGATAGTTATCATTTATCACCTGTAAAAAAAGAATATAGGGTAAATTCGGACAGTCGTCTAAATTCGGACAGCAACCTTGTTACTAACATATTCGAATTATTGGAATAAAAATTAAATTAAATAAGCAAACAGTGAAAATCCTGATGAGACGGCTCATTAAGAGCCGTCTCATCTGGATTTTAACTGTTTGCAAATGTATGTCCGGATTTACCCGCTGTACGAAGTTACCTGACTTTACCCTAGACTTCTGAAATAACATTCACTTTATTCAACTATAAGACTGATTTGCATACACTCTTTCCTATAGCATAAATAAACTAGATATGTGTCAATGTGACACAGATGCACCCTCCCAGTGCTATTGTATTGTAATAGAGAAAATGTTGTATGGGACCAGACTGATGGGACGCAAGGACAAGTGTGATGCTGTATGCCCCCCTTCTACCAATTGGAAATGGAAGGGGCATAATAACAGTCACTCATTTTATTATTACAATATACTGTTATCCTTGAACAAGACATTTTATCCTCTGCTTAGTACTGGTAACAGGAAGACAGGAAAATGTCCTGACATGACTGAAAAATTGTTGGCAGGGAAGTAAAGCACCATCAAAAACAAACAAACATCTTATATTCATTGTGAGCATATTTTCATCACACAAATACAATGGACAACCACACAGAATTGTTTACGTAGCCCAAGTTCCAGATAGAATTGTTTGCCAGACTAGCTTAAGGCTCAGGCAAACCAAAAATAAGGCTGACTTAACTCTATTCTCAAACAATAAATATGTTGTGGGTACTCAAAAGAGCACCCAAAAAATGTTTACAACCACACAAGTAGCAGCTAAGCAATCCAGCTGTGTCTGTCAATTTATTTAACAGCCAACGGATCGCAACTCAATGTGACTGTCACTGAAGATTTTGTGTCACAAGTGACAAGCTTGTCAAAGTACAAAGAAACCGAAGACATAAATTGAAGAAGATTTTTTGTCACATGTGCATGCGAAAACCTCAGAAGGCGGCGTGTTCATTCAAAGCGTCAGAAAAGTTAGTCCCGCCTTCTTTTGTCTGAGGAATGTACAAAGATTGCTCAAGTCATTTATTTTTGTAAGAGCTACATCATGAGTATTGTATAGACGCAGATCAGCTGCGCGGTAATATATTATAATCTAATCCAGTGACAACTTACTGACAAGTGAATTTATGATACTATGATGTCTAGACTCCTAAATGAGCGCTAATTACGCATTCACGTTAGAATAAGTGACAAACTATAACAACGATAAAAAGACTTCTTGACCCGCCCAAGATGGCAATGGCCAGGTTCTAAAGCGATTGATTGACAGGATAAAGGTGTCAAAATAGCTGTCTCGTGACATTCGCCATGTGTCACAAATAGCTTCAAAAGAAACAGGGGAAACAGGTGTGTTGCTAAGCTGCTGCTTGGGCGATTGTAAACTGATGGATAAGAAAATATTTACAATTTTAAGCTTAACTTTTTTGTTCATCTTGACCTATGAATATGTGCTCAGATGCAATAAAAAGAGGATCTGACATGAGTGCTCATGTTTTATTGAATTTACTAAACCAGTTTTTCTTTTTCGCAACAAGTTGAATAAATTCAATAATACAGGAGCACGGATGTTAGATTCTATTTATCATAAGACTTTAAAATTACTCAAAAATTGCAATTTTGTCATGAAAACGTCAAGATATTGCCATCTTTAACGCAATGTTATAATGGACGTCAATTCGTAAATTTACTAAATCTGTAACCCACTAGTGGTTTATCGATTTTATTGCAAGATGTTATATGACTCCCAGCTGCAATGTCATGTGATAAAAGATCATATACAGTCTACTTACAGTTGTTAACGGTATAGTAGAAATCTCTCCATTCACTGCAGCCCTGGATAAGGAATAAATAACATACAATTTAATATTGTAAAATTTTCATTTAGGTAGCATATTGATTTTACAAAAAAGCAGAATTTAGTATAACATAAAAAAGGTCATTTAATGATAGATTTCTAAATTTTTCAATCATTAATATTCTAACAAGAGGGTCAAGATTACCCTTAATCGCTCACACCATAGGTACTGAAGGGAAACTGGCCACGACCCCAGGCCAAAATGTTTTTGACAGATCAAATTTGTTTAGCTATTTTGGTAGGTCATTCAGTGATCATTTCTACCAAATTATTTTGAGTTCTGACCACCAGTTTCACAGAAGATCTTTAAAGTCTTTAAAGCAATAAGCCATGCCCATTGGCAGCCATGTTCTTTGACAGATCTAAATTTCATTAAGCTATTTTCTTGGGTTGAACCAGTACTAAGCAGAGACTAATGTGTCTTGCTCAAGGACACAACCCAGTGCCGCGAGTAATGCTTGAACCCCAAACCTCTTGGTCTCAGGACAAGGATTCTACCACTGAGCCACTGTCTTCCCTTAATTGGAATGTAAAGCAATTACAGCAATCCCAGCATACATGGTATATCTGTCAGAAGTAATAATCATAATCAACAATGTGGCCTATTTATCTATTTTTTGACAATTTTTGTGCTTTAACCCTTTGCATTCGGGAAACCCATAAACAAGTACTTTTGCAAAAAGTGAAGTCCCTGCTGCATTTCATCAGTGTCTACACTGTTTGTAAAGGTGAAAAAGATCTTCAGACAGAATACAATATTTTTTGAAATTACAACCTGACACCCCTAGATATGTACAATAGACCATCCCAAGTTGATTGTCTCAAACCGAAAGGATGAATCCATTAGTATACAAAAGAGTTAACAACAGCTGAACCTAGGGATTTGGCCCGTAAATATTTCCAAGCCATCCTGTGGCCTCCACAGCTATCCTTTTTAATCTCGTGATGTGGTTGTTGTTGGGAAACCCCTAAATGAGTACTTTTGCAAACAGTGAAGACCCAGATAAAATGCAGCATAATGCTGCATTTCATCAGGGTCTACACTGTTTGTAAAGGTGAAAAGATCTTCAGACAAAAGAATACATTTTTTTAATTATAACCTGACATCCCAAGATATGTACAAAGGACTATCCCAAGTTTATTGTCTCAAACCAGAAGGAAGAATCCATTAGTATACAAAGGGTTAATTGTATTATTGCTGCTATGTGAGGGTCTTGTTTTTGTTCTACTGTCTCTTTCTCATAGGTGGCTTTTAGATCTGTGATTATGGTAATTCCTGGCCATATGACAATAGTGTATCCAACAGACTATGGTGTGACTTCCATTTTGTAATCCTTGTGAGCCAACAGAGTAACAGCCACAGACTCTGATCAAAGAAATGAAAAAGGATTGTATCCTTACTTTTCCAGGGAGATATTATCGTAACAAACTGTATCATTGGTGCTGTCCCACTGATAACTTACTGTTCCAGGGAGATATCATTGTAACAAACTGTATCATAAGTGTTGTCACACTGATTACTGAATGTTCCAGAACAAACTGTATCATTAGTGCTGTCACACTGATAAGTCTTTAACTGTGGAACTATATCTAACACAGCCCAGCACCTGATAACTGACTGTTCCAAGGAGATATTATTGTAACAAACTGTATCATTAGTGCTGTCACTTTGATAACTTACTGTTCTAGGGAGAAATCATTGTAACAAACTGTATCATTAGTGCTGTCCCACTGATAACTTACTGTTCTAGGGAGATATCATTGTAACAAACTGTATCATTAGTGCTGTCACACTGATAACTTACTGTTCTAGGGAGATATCATTGTAACAAACTGTATCATTAGTGATGTCCCACTGATAACTTACTGTTCTAGGGAGATATCATTGTAACAAACTGTATCATTAGTGCTATCCCACTGATAACTTACTGTTCTAGGGAGATATCCTTGTAAAAAACTGTATCATTAGTGCTGTCACACTGACAACTTACTGTTCCAGGGAGATATTGTTGTAACAAACTGTATCATTAGTGCTGTCACACTGATAACTCACTGTTCTAGGGAAATATCCTTGTAACAAACTGTATCATTAGTGCTGTCCCACTGATAACTTACTGTTCTAGGGAGATATCATTGTAACAAACTGTATCATTAGTGCTGTCACACTGACAACTTACTGTTCCAGGGAGATATTCTTGTAACAAACTGTATCATTAGTGCTGTCACACTGATAACTTACTGTTCTAGAGAGATATTGTTGTAACAAACTGTATCATTAGTGCTGTCACACTGATAACTTACTGTTCCAGGGAGATATCATTGTAACTGTATCATTAGTGCTGTCACACTGATAACTTAATGTTCTAGGGAGATATCGTTGTAACAAACTGTATCATTAGTGCTATCACACTGATAACTTACTGTTCTAGGGAGATATCGTTGTAACAAACTGTATCATTAGTGCTGTCATACTGATAACTCACTGTTCTAGAGAGATATCATTGTAACAAACTGTATCATTAGTGCTATCACACTGATAACTTACTGTTCTAGGGAGATATCGTTGCAACAAACTGTATCATTAGTGCTGTCACACTGATAACTCACTGTTCTAGAGAGATATCATTGTAACAAACTGTATCATTAGTGCTGTCACACTGATAACATACTGTTCTAGGGAGATATCATTGTAACAAACTGCATCATTAGTGCTGTCCCACTGATAACTTACTGTCCTAGGGAGATATCATTGTAACAAACTGTATTATTAGTGCTGTCACACTGATAACTTACTGTTCTAGAGAGATATTGTTGTAACAAACTGTATCATTAGTGCTGTCACACTGATAACTTACTGTTCCAGGGAGATATCATTGTAACTGTATCATTAGTGCTGTCACACTGATAACTCACTGTTCTAGGGAGATATCATTGTAACAAACTGTATCATTAGTGCTGTCCCACTGATAACTTACTGTTCTAGAGAGATATCATTGTAACAAACTGTATCATTAGTGCTGTCACACTGATAACTTACTGTTCTAGGGAGATATCATTGTAACAAACTGTATCATTAGTGCTGTCACACTGATAACTTACTGTTCTAGGGAGATATCATTGTAACAAACTGTATCATTAGTGCTGTCACACTGATAACTTACTGTTCTAGGGAGATATCATTGTAACAAACTGTATCATTAGTGCTATAACACTGATAACTTACTGTTCTAGGGAGATATCATTGTAACAAACTGTATCATTAGTGCTGTCACACTGATAACTTACTGTTCTAGGGAGATATAATTGTAACAAACTGTATCATTAGTGCTATAACACTGATAACTGACTGTTCTAGGGAGATATCATTGTAACAAACTGTTTCATTAGTGCTGTCACACTGATAACTTACTGTTCTAGGGAGATATCCTTGTAACAAACTGTATCATTAGTGCTGCCACACTGATAACTTACGGTTCCAGGGAGATATTGTTGTAACAAACTGTATCATTAGTGCTGTCACACTGATAACTTATGGTACAGGGAGATATCATTGTAACAAACTGTATCATTAGTGCTGTCACACTGATAACTTACTGTTCTAGGGAGATATCATTGTAACAAACCATATCATTAGTGCTGTCACACTGATAACTTACTGTTCTAGGGAGATATCATTGTAACAAACTGTATCATTGGTGCTATCACACTGATAACTTACTGTTCCAGGGAGATATCATTGTAACAAACTGTATCATTAGTGCTGTCACACTGATAAGTCTTTAACTGTGGAACTATATGTAACACAGCCCAGCACCTGATTACTTATACTGTTCCGAGGAGATATCATTGTAAAAACTTGTATCATTAGTGCTGTCACACTGATAACTTACTGTTCCAGGGAGATATCATTGTAACAAACTGTATCGTTAGTGCTGTCACACTGATAAGTCTTTAACTGTGGAACTATATCTAATACAGCCCAGCACCTGAAAAAATACAATTGAAGAAAATGTCAGTAAAATATACTATACTATTCACAATAAGTTTAGCAATTTCATGTTTCACATCTTTATGTGCTCATCTTTGTGCAGTATTGAGCAATTTTAATTGCAATGAGGAGAACAGGATCTTAGGCAAATGAAACCACGAATTTACAGACGCCATCCTATAATATGCATTTGGGGAGAGCAAGACTTGCAGGAGGGGTCAGTAAGCAAAAATCACATCCGTTGTAAGTAATGCTAAAATGATAAGCATGTGATTTTTCGTTTGATGGTCTGAATATTCCACATGCATCATACGCCTTTAAAAAATTTTGGTTATGTCACTTATGTGACAGATGTTAGAGAGATTTCATGCTGAAAAATCAGCTGCCATCAATGACGTCAAAACGTAGTCATCATTTGATTAAACTTTTTATGTTAATTAGCGTTTCAATTCAACAGAAGCTCAATTTACAAAGATGTTATAGGCTTACAATTTAACTCATCTTATGATTGATTAAAACGTTAAGCTACTGAAAAATGGTGCGACGCATTTGCGAGATAACGGTGATGTTAGATTTTATCTTTCGGCTTGTGCTCTGTAGCCATGGAGATGTTTCATTCAACAGTATTTGTCTGAATGTGTTGGAAGGCATCAAACAGTTTTACTTGTCAATGTGAATCAAGAAAAACCAACTAGAAACACCGTTTAAAGGCGATAACGTAAAAGCATTAATAAAAATGTCGAATTGTGAAAAATTGGTCCTTTAATTTTCTGAGAAAAGTCAGAAAATTGCAGCATTTGCTATGTTTTTTGGTTTTCAGTGACCAAACAATTGCTTGAAAGTGTTTTTGGCTGCCTCCAATGATCAGAATTACCCATGTTACCCGCTAGTCTTTAAATTTAATGTCACTTTAGCACAGCGGCTGCGTTAGGTAATTCAGTATTTTTTTAAGTGGAAATTCTTGTCACACTATCGGCGCTTGTATCTTCATGACAGCAAATGAAATTTCAGATCTGAAGTGGATGGGTTCATCCATCCAAAACAATTGCTAAACTTATTGTGCATAGTATAGATACATTGTGCTACTGGTTATGTTAAATTCTACAGTCAATATCAGCTGATAATTGTTAGTCGCACCTTTATGGGTATATCTAGTCACTAAGCTATATGAAACCATTGTCAAATAAATGGAAGCTGTTGTCAACCAATCAAGTCCATGTTCTAAACATGATGTTAACATGTTGTTTGGTAATTGTGAAACTTGAATTTTTTTAATGGATCCATAATAGTTGATTGCACATTATCAGGGAAAGAATGGACATTTGCAAATGCTTTTTTTTCAACAAAATTTTAAAATGCTGTTGTGAGGTGAAGAATTTAAAATAAATCACTGGCCAGTTTCATTTTATGTATTATTTGACTTTTCGCTTACTGTAAAGGCGGCAACTTATATATTCATATCTGGGCGTGGTTCGGCTATTTCATCTGGTAAACAAGGGAAATCAGGTTATATTTTTATAAGTTGGTGAATAATTAATAAGTTGTTTGGGCCGCGCGAACTTGCATGCATTTCATTAAAATCCTAACCCTATACGCACTGAACTCTCATTTGATTAGCTTCATGCATGTTGTGTAAGTTTACATCCTATTTTGCAAATTTTCTTGAAAAACACTTTAAGGAATACATTCAATCTGTTTGCAAAGCCTGATAAGCAGGAGACATAAGGAGACATAAGCCACCAATAGCAGGGAAAGAGATCACGCATATAAACTCACCAGCCAACGTTTAATACTGTACAGGTAAACATGCCCATCACAACGGCGAAACGAAAATACTGTATCTGAAATGTATGAGAGTATATAAGTATCTATCATGAGTGCGAGGGTAGGATAGAAAAATACGTCTCGAGGATCACCGTTTGGCATCACGAGGCTTGCCGAGTGATGGCAAACAGTGATCCGAGAGACGGATTTTTCTATCCTTCCCTCACACGAATAACGGATTCTTTTTCTTGCTCACAAATGTTTTTATTTATTTATTATCTTTTTATTTTAATATAAGTTTCTAGAAGTCCCTGAATACGCTGAGATGCAATTTCACATGATGACGTTACTTTAACATAACAATGACATCCTGCGTAAGAGAGTATCAGTGATTTTTTTACAAATTTGTTTCTATGAGTCCCGGGACTCACTAGGCCAAAATTCTTTGCATCCCAAACTCGAAGTTGTGCATCCAATATGGGTCCCATTTTGAATCATAAATTTTATGTATCCATACGAATCCGGCCCATTCATAGAAGCCAATTTCCAAAACAAGACACTGGCATACTTACTTATACAATAAAGATCAAACTTACTTTGTCATGTAAAATAATTTATAGAGCCCAGGTAATTAGCTTGTGTTCATCTAACTCTGCATGCCTACAAGTGTACTGCTGGAATTTACTGCATTTGAGCCCTTGGACATACCATATTAATTTTTCTTTTTACCATCTGTGCACAGTACAGTCCCCGTACTTCATGAGCCTGCAGTAATACTTTAACCATTCTATTTGCAGAGTCGATTCTAGAATTTGTCTAGAAGGGGCCAACTCCCCCCACCCCCCTGTGTTCCCAAAAGGGTGCCAACCTGCAAATCAAATGGGTAATGGTAATTTTCTAAAAAAAAATGCCTACCAGCCCTTCCCCCTAAAAAACTTACCAGCCCTTCCCCCTAAAAAAAACTTACCAGCCCTTCCCCCTAAAAAAACCAAGTCCACACCTAAAAAAAAATTGAGCAGGGGTTGTCTTTAGGCGCTGGCCTGTTCTGTTCACCCCCAACCACAATAACCCTGGCCTTCAAAAGTGTTGGACAAAGACAGAGGGAGAAGAGTGGGAGGGGTATCTGATTTGAATATAAACAAATGTAATCAGAGCACCCTCTTCTCCAGAATGATAGATTTTTGGAAAATAGATTACTAAATGGTACATACCTGGTCGGTAGAAGACAATTTAATATTCCTCAGAATGTCAGACTCAAATGCCAGGCCATTTGTTGTCATTCGTTTAGGATTCATTTTCATGCCTCTTGCTAAGGAAGTTGCCACTGTTGGGGAGTTTGTCCCAAGGGAAGTAATGATCGCTTTACTGTTGGGGAGTATTTCGGTACCGTTTTTTACCAATATTATTCAAGACACGGTGTGCAAGTAAAAAAAAAACATTCAAAACGAAAGTACAGACTTTTCGCCACAATTTTTAATGCGTCCTGGGGGACTCTCATGGTTGAAAATCATGCGTCCTTTGTGAGAATCATGCGTCTGAGACGCAGGACGCGCAGGTAAAAAAATCACTGGAGTATGGGTAAGGTAAGATTTTCTATCCCAGGGTAAAATCCCAGATATCCTTATCCAGTGTGCAGGAAATCAAGAATGAAGCACTTATGACACAATAAAGCCTATTTATATTAGGTTCTTTAATCTTTATACACCTGTTAAAAGGTTGAAAATTTCAAAGGGCCATAACTCATCTAAAAACTTTACTAATTTATCAAAAACTTAATCAGGTAATATACCCCTCAACCCTAGATCAAGAATCAAGATCCTAATCGGCATAATGCATTTCCAAGTGCATAAGTAATTCTAGTTTTAATGCATGTAGCTCTTTCAATCTACATCTCACAGCCACTAAATGAAGATGAGATTAGGCTCGTAACAGCAGCCATTGTCTATTGTCTAAGACAAGCACACATAACACATGAATGTCTATCAATCCTGATAGAAAATATTCATCCCAAACATCAGATCACCTCATACAATATACATTTATCCTAGCTTAGTACTGGTTAAACCCAGGAAGAACCGTCCCGCATAACTGAAAGATTGTTGAGTGGACGTAAAGAATAAAATCAAACAAACAAAAACCTCATACAATGATTTTTTAAACCACTGCATTAATGTATTTGTTAGGGACGATCTATAAATTACATAAAGGAGCCCTCAACATAAGACAGTGAGAGTCAAAAGGAATATTAAACTTCACTATCAAGGAAAACCCTCGGCATTGACGTAGCACCCATTACACAGGTTACAGACGTGCGTAATAAAAATAGTGACATTCAAGGGAGGTCACCCAATGTGGTAAAAGTGATTTATCATACCATAAGGAACTGCTCTTAAAGGAAAGAATTTGCTCCTCTGGGAGCAAGTTCTTTTCTTTAAGAGCAGTTTCCATTTTGAAAATGGATGCAACTGAAGAGAATCATTGCTTGATCCAGTAGTCTTCCTGTATGCTTAACTTCTTCAGCATTCTGGCTACGCCAATGCTCGATGTGATTAAATGCTATCATTTACCTGTTCTTTAATGGGACTTATTTTACTATACATCAATGGCATCACATTCACCACACCTCCTGCAACAGAAATACATTTCAGATTCACCCTTATTACCATGTTGGAATCTTCCATTAGGCTCCATAGGCTATAAATAGAGAATACTAGGTGAGTGTCTTTTGATATCAAGTTTACCAGGCAAGGATTTGAGTACGCTTGTTGACATCGCGAGGCTTGCCGAGATATAGAGAATACTAGTTGAGTGTCATTTGATATCAAGTTTACAAGGCAAGGCTTTGAGAACGCTTGTTGACATCGCGAGGCTTGTCAAGCGATTCAATATGCGTTCTCAAAGCTGAGCCGTGTAAACTTGATATCAAAAGATAGGAACCTGGTATTCTATTTATCAGTTTACCCATTGTTCCACTCGTCGTACTAGCGATTATGACGTAATTTTTCAATTTTTATGTCGATTCAGCGTCATTAGCTACGTCATTCAAAAGTGCAACGTCATCATGACCTGATAAAGGCACATGCTGTGAGATAGACAACGTTTATCAGGCAAAGTGCAACAGTTCAGTTTATATGCGAGGAACTTGATATAAGAATCTATGATGAGTGTGAGGGTAGGATAGAAAAATCTGTCTCGAGGATCACCGTTTGGCATCATGAGGCTTGCTGAGTGATGACAAAATTTATGGTGATCCCGAGGGAGGGATGTTTCTATCCTACCCTCACATGAATAATGGATTCTTTTTCTTGTTCACCGCTGTTTTTTTTTTCATTTTAAAATAAGCTTCCAAAAGTCCCTGAATACGCTAAGATGCAATTTCACATAATGATGTCAATTAACATAACAATGACGTCACAGGGAGCGCAGTGGCTCATTGGTAGAGTGCTTGACTCGAGACCGAAGGGCCGCGGGTTCGAGCCTCACCGGCGTCACTGCGTTGTGGTCCTTGAGCAAGACACATTTATCCTAGCCTAGTACTGGTTCAACCCAGGAAGACTGTCCCGCATAACTGAAAGATTGTTGAGTGGACGTAAAGAATCAAATCAAACAAACAAAAACAATGACGTCACTTAACGACCATGTGCGCGAGTTCCATAAAACCAATGTATGTAGCCCTCGAGTGACAGCCTGGGTAAGATAGCATGGGTAAGATAAGATTTTCTATCCCAGGGTGAAATCTCAGATATCGTTATCCAGTGTGCAAGAAAACTTTATACATGCTCCAAAGAATTAAGCATGAAATTTCACCTGCTCATAAAAATTAAAATGGTGAAAATTGAAGATGGTTTTTGCTCTCAAGATGCTGTGTTTATCCTACAAATAAATGCCATGCTCAGTTGAGGCAATACCAATATAATAAAAGCTGATAAAAGTTCAGATGGTGCTTAACTTTAAGGAGTCAGTTCAGAACTTCTATATTACATTGTATTTTTGTGAGTGAAAATGCTAATAGTTTCTTTACCCAGTTAAGGTGTAATTTCTCATTTGTGTCACAGTACTAGTATTATGGGGTTTACTCAGTTTGTGAGTGATTCGCCGGAGTTAACAAATCCATAAAATCCACAAAAATAAAATTCATTCCTAGCTAGAGTAAAATCAATAACACAAACTTGTTACCTAAGGCCACTGTTCCCATGAGAAAAGGTGCCTCTGTGTAGGTGTAGTCATTGTTTATAGATCTATTGACAGAAGCACCAACATTAAATGTTAACACATCCTGACCACAATAAAAGTAAAATCAAAATTGTTACCTAAGACCACTGTTCCCATGAGAAAAGGTGCCCCGGTATCGGTGTAGTCATTGTTTATAGATCTATAGACAGAAGCACCAACATAAAACATTAACACATCCTGACCACAATAAAAGTAAAATCAAACTTGTTACCTAAGGCCACTGTTCCCATGAGAAAAGGTGCTCCAGTGTAGGTGTAGTCATTATTGATAGATCTATGGACAGAAGCACCAACATAAAATGCTAACACATCCTGACCACAATAAAAGTAAAATCAAACTTGTTACCTAAGGCCACTGTTCCCATGAGAAATGGTGCACCAGTGTAGGTGTAGTCATTGTTTATAGATCTATGGACAGAAGCACCAACATAAAATGTTAACACACCCTTACCGCAATAAAAGTAAAATGAAAATTGTTACCTAAGGCCACTGTTCCCATGAGAAATGGTGCCCGAGTGTAGGTGTAGTCATTGTTTATAGATCTATGGACAGAAGCATCAACATAAAACGTTAACACATCCTGACCACAATAAAAGTAAAATCAAACTTGTTACCTAAGGCCACTGTTCCCATGAGAAATGGTGCTCCAGTGTAGGTGTAGTCATTGTTTATAGATCTATGGACAGAAGCACCAACATAAAATGTCACCACAACCTAAAATGTAACAAAAGGACATATTTAAGCTTTGTATACTGGGTAATTTTGTAAGTTTCTTGTTGTCTTTGAATTTTTTTAATATCAAATTTTAAAAAAAATCATTTAGGAACACAAGAAGTATGTTTAAACTTTGCATAAGTTATTAGCAGGTGACAAAAGCAACTAGTGAGGTTAGGGTTCAGGTAAATGGAAAATCACTTTGATGAAATTCATCATAAGATTTAGGCAGATCTAAATGTATCACAGAATATTTGAGCCGTGACATGAGATTTCCAACAATGTGGTATGTGCGACCAGCAAAGGCTCAGACCAGCCTGTGCACACGCGCAGTCTGATCAGAGTCTTTACTGGTTGCTTGAATATTCCATGAATGTAAAGCTACTGAGTGAACAACATTTTGAGTTTCTAAGCTTTAAAGGAGGCTGCAAAGGCTCATCTGAGTCTACACTTGTCAAAATGCCGCATTGTTGGAAATCACGGCTCATTAATCATTTAGAAACACCAGCAGAGTGTTAAAGCTATGCATAATTTATGCAGAAGCAACTAGTGAGGAAAGGGTTAAGGTAAATGCAAAATCACTTTGATAAATTTCATCATAAAATTTAGGCAGGTCTAAATGTATCATAGACTATTTCTTAAGTTTCTTCAGTGTTCTTTCCAATTGATGATTTCTCATACAAATATTTTAAACACCTTTGAGGAATCCCCCGACAGACTTTGTTAGAATTGAAAAATACCTCTTTTTTAATTACTTTCCTGACCATTTTTTGAAATTCTAATTATTTGCTGTACAATAATATGTACAGTGTGGGTGTTTCAGAAAAAGTCATCAACATTGGGATAAGTAAACTAGAGATAAGTTAGGCCTTGTTGTGAGAAAACCTGACTATACTGCATGCAAACAACAAAGTCACAGACCAACCCAGGGAGCAAGAGTAGCTCAGTGGTAGAGTGGTTGACTCGGGAACGAGGGGCTGAGGGTTCGAGCCTCACCGGCGTCACTGCGTTGTGTCCTTGAGCAACAACATTAATCCTAGCTTAGTACTGGTTCAACCCAGGAAGACTCATCCCTATATAACTGAAAGATTGTTGATGAGACATAAAGAATCAAATTAAACAAGTTCAGACCAATCAGTGCATCTATGCAGTCTGGTCATTGATTTTTTTTTATTTGTTCTATCGCTAAGGCCAGAATTTTTTTCGTCAGGGGGGATGAAAAAAAAAGCTCTGAAAATATTTTCAGAGCCTTTTTTTTTAATATTTCCAGTAAAAACAGTAAAACTAGTGACTTAAAGGTAAACCAACAGTCTGTATTAAATCTTTAAATATTTCATCATTTTCCTAAAAATCTGGACAGGACAACCACTTTTAACAGTGTCAATTAAAAAATACACAGACAAAACCTCAAAAATATTTTTTTTGAACGAAACAAATATATTTTAATAGAGTTGGCGGATAAAATTAAAGAAAATTTTAGATTTTTTTTTTCTACTTTCTGGAAAATTACAGTACGAGGGTTTGTAAATCAACTAATAAAAACATTCTTGCCTAAACTTGCTGTATGCAAAAGTTTCAATATTCTAACTAGTCTCTAACCAAGTGAATTGTTTTGGGCCTTACTTAGTCAGAAACCTCCAAAGACAGGGTTTCTCGTGACATGGTCCAGTTATTACTTACAGTGCCCTTTTTTTCAATATCTCCAGAAAAAAAACGGTAAAACTAGTAAGGTAAACCAACAGTCTGTATTAAATCTTTAAATATTTAGAGTCAGCGGACAAAATAAAAAAATAATTTCATTTTTTTTTTCAACTTTCCGGAAAATTACAGTAGGCGGGTTTGTAAATCAACTAATAAAAAATTCTGGCCTAAACTTGCACAATGCAAAAGTTTGAATATTATAACTCATCTCTAACTTAGTCAGAAACCCCCAAAGACAGGGTTTCCGGCATTACAGTCCAGTTATTACTTACAGTGCCCAGAAGAAGACTTCCCTTGAAGAAAGTGAGGACAGATACCACTGGCTGTACATACTTCAAGGCAAACACTATACAACAAGTCAGGAACCATACAAATATTGGTATTATATACCGGTAACTGAAATAAATACAACACATGTGTGAATAGGGAGTAAACCACTGGCTGTACATACTTCAGGGCAAACACTATACAACACGTCAGGAACCATACAAATATTGGTATTATATACCAGTAGCTGAAATAAATACAACACATGTGTGAATAGGGAGTAAACTACTGGCTGTATATACTTCAGGGCAAACACTATACAACAAGTCAGGAACCATACAAATATTGGTATTATATACCCTTAGCTGATATAAATACAACACATGTGTGAATAGGGAGTAAACTACTGACTGTACATACTTTAGGGCAAACACTATACAACAAGTCAGGAACCATACAAATATTGGTATTATATTTAGGTAGCTGAAATAAATACAACATATGTGTGAATAGGGAGTAAACCACTGGCTGTACATACTTAAGGGCAAACACTATACAACACGTCAGGAACCATACAAATATTGGTATTATATACCGTTAGCTGAAATAAACACAACACATATGAATAGGGAGTAAACCACTGGTTGTACATACTTTAGGGCAAACACTATACAACACGTCAGGAACCATACAAATATTGGCATTATATACCGGTAGCTGAAATCAATACAACACATGTGTGAATAGGGAGTAAACCACTGCTTGTACATACTTCAGGGCAAACACTATACAACAAGTCAGGAACCATACAAATATTGGTATTACATACCGGTAGCTGAAATAAATACAACACATGTGTGAATAGGCAGTTAGCCACTGGTTGTACATACTTCAGGGTAAACACTGTACAACACACCAGGAACCATACAAATATTGGTATTATATAACAGTAGCTGAAATAATTACAACAAATGTGTGAATAGGGAGTAAACCATTGGTTGTACATACTTCAGGGCAAACACTATACAACAAGTCAGGAACCATACAAATATTGGTATTATATACCGGTAGCTGAAATAAATAGAACACATGTGTGAATAGGGAGTTAACTACTGGCTGTACATACTTCAGGGCAAACACTATACAACAAGTCAGGAACCATACAAATATTGGTTTTATATACCGGTAGCTGAAATAAATACAACCCATGTGTGAATAGGGAGTAAACCACTGGTTGTACATACTTCAGGGCAAACACTATACAACAAGTCAGGAACCATACAAATATTGGTATTATATACCGGTAGCTGAAATAAATACAACACATGTGTGAATAGGGAGTAAACCACTGGTTGTACATACTTCAGGGCAAACACTATACAACATGTCAGGAACCATACAAATATTGGTATTATATACCGGTAGCTGAAATAAATACAACCCATGTGTGAATAGGGAGTAAACCACTGGTTGTACATACTTCAGGGCAAACACTATACAACATTTCAGGAACCATACAAATATTGGTATTATATACCGGTAGCTGAAATAAAGACAACACATGTGAATAGGTAGTAAACCACTGGCTGTACATACTTCAGGGCAAACACTATACAACACCTCAGGAACCATACAAATATTGGTAATATATACCGGTAGCTGAAATAAATACAACATATGTTTGAATAGGGAGTAAATTACTGGTTGTACATACTTCAGGGCAAACACTATACAACATTTCAGGAACCATACATATATTGGTATTATATACCGGTAGATGAAATAAATACAACACATGTGAATAGGGAGTAAACCACTGGCTGTACATACTTTAGGGCAAACACTATACAACACGTCAGGAACCATACAAATATTGGTATTATTTACCGGTAACTGAAATGAATACAACCCATGTGTGAATAGGGAGTAAACCACTGGTTGTACATACTTCAGGGCAAACACTATACAACACGTCAGGAACCATACAAATATTGGTATAATATACCGTTAGCTGAAATAAATACAACACATGTGTAAAGAGGGAGTAAAACTGACACATGATAATATGCACAAATACACTGCTAAAACTATTTAAAGGAACACTACACATTTTGCCATTTATCACCATGCAATTGTACTCATATTCTGACTTATGATGACAGTTAGTTATATAAGATAAAAACATGTTCATACTGTGATTTATTGGATGACCCATCAAGGATGATGCTTGTTGTTAAGAATTAAGTAATCCCTTCCCAGAAATCTACACGTAAAAATGAAATTTGTTAAAAATATGCATTAACTTTAAGATGAATATTTTAATCCAACATGACACGAGCATTGTTTCAGTATATTCAATAGCCTTTTAATGTAGCAGAAAACATAAGGCAATGCTATAAAAAAATCTTAAGATTCTACAGATTTCCAGGAAGTCATCATTTTCAAGCAAAAAAAAAGAATTACAAAACTTGGACCTTGGACTTGAGAAGCGATTGTTTTATACAACACTTTTTTTATCCGATACTTTGACTATCTCAGAAAAGATAGCAAAACTGGGTTTCTGCCTTATTGCCTAGTGAAGCTCATGCCTTGGCTAACATTATCTCCTATGGAAAAATATCAGGTGTTCCTTTAAATATTTTAGCAGAGTAGTTAAAAGGTGAATTTTTGCAAAAGTATAATAAAATGTCCATCCATGCATATGCAAACATCGAGGCACAAGAACCAATCATTCCAAGAAATAATGGGAGAAAAAATATCTTCACCATTTTTAAGTCATGAAAAAGTTGTTTTTTTTTCTAGCTTTACAAAGATAACACTACTGATACTTACTCTATATTTAAAATAGCACCATAGGCTTCACTTCCAGCAAGAGCATAGCTGATCAACAGCGCCATACTGTAAATCAGAATAAACAAATTTATGATATGGGCATTGATGCAAGAAAAACTAGAACACATTCGATGGCGGGCCATCGCAAATCCCCACGCTCTCGAAGAAATCTAATGGTAATTGACCCTTTGACCCCATCCCAAGGTCACCAATTTGATCGTAGTTTAAAAATTTTCAGTGTATCCTGGTCTACTGCTCATCCCCTTTAATTTGATATGCCACATGTCCATGTTCAGAAAATTAAATTTTGACCCCTCCCAAAGGCCCCAGGGGGTGGGGACCCCGAAAATTGTGCCGGTGCATGCGCCATTCATGTAAGTAACTCACACACCAAATCTGGTTGAATTTCCGGAAAAAAATTTTTTTTGACCCCCCCAACCCCCCCATGGTACCCCCAAGTCCCACCCCTGGGCATGACCCAGGTGGCCGAATGAAAATCCAGTCTGATATGTTATATCATTCATTTGTGAAAAGATACACAAAGTTTGGTTTAAAAATCTTTGAAATTGACTTTGTAATTCAGATTAAATGATATTTGCCCTTTTGACCCCTCCCCAAGGCCCAATGGGGCCGGGACCCCAAAAATGGTGCCATTGCATGTGCCATTCATGTAAGTAACTCACACACCAAATCTGGTTGAATTTCGGAAAAAAATTTTTTTCGACCTCTCCAATCCCCCACGGTACCCCCAAGTCCCACCCCTGGGGCATGACCCAGGCGGCCAAATGAAAATCCCTTCTGATATGTTTTATATCTTTCATTTGTGAGAAGACACACAAAGTTTGGTTTAAAAATCTTTGAAATTGAATTAGTAATTGAAATTTAATGATATTTAATGACATTTGACCTTTTGGCCCCTCTCTAGGGCCCCAGGGGTGGGGCCAAAAAAATGTGCTGTTGCGCGCCCCACTCATGTGAGCAACTCACACACCAAATTTGGTTCGATTTCATCCAATGGTTTAGGAGGAGATAGCGTGATGGACTGACGGACAGACAGACGGACTGATGGAGGGACAGACGGACGGAGGCGATTGCAATATCCCCGACGCTTTTTTAAAAAAGCGTGGGGATAAACATCTTCATGGCTTGGGAACAACAAAGGCGCAGACACCCAACCTGTATCCCCATGCAGTCTGATCAGTACCATTGTTATTTACTTACTGGAAAGTATCGTATCAAATCTTGCTACAAAAGCGAAATTTTATTCACTATTCTAACTATTCTCAGTAGCTGAGCAGGCTAGTTTTGGTATGACCTGATTGGAAACCCAGAAGACAGGTTTTCTCACGTCAGGCCCATAAATATCAAATTGGGCATTCCATGAGATAATGATACTTATGATATATCAAGCTCTTTTTCTACAAGAAAGATATCGCAATCATTGGTCATCAGCAGTTATGATTGGCTCTTTAAGGGTTTATTGACTCTTTGCATGCTGGGTATTTTTTGTGCTTTTGTTGTCATCTGTTGAATTTTTTCAAAATTAACTTTTCAAAAAATTCTTTAAGGAACACTTTCAGAATATCAAACTGTTTGCATCCAGAGCAGGACCGACATTCTCTCGATCTTGATATCTGGGTCTAATCTGTTTGCAAGGGTTTTCAGCAAACAACAAGAGTTAAAATTCATTCTATTCCCTGTCATACCATCATGTTTTTTCTCCACACTGCAGGATTAGTTGAAATCTCCTGAATAATTCCAGAGTATTTTCAATATTATATCAGGCCCCTAGATAAGAGTGTAAAACTGAAAATTATGTTCTCAATTCTCAACCGAAACATATGTTGTGGGTACTCAATAGAATCATCTCAATGAGACAGTTCTTTTGAGCACCTAAACACATGTTTAAACTGATGGATTAGAAAATAATCACAATTTTACACGGAAGTATTTTGCTTAACTGACCCTATGTTATATTGATCAGACCAAGAAATGATATTAATATACTTTTCGCTTACTGTAAAGGCGGCAACTTTAATATTCATATCTGGGCGTGGTTCAGCTATTTCATCTGGTAAGGAAGGGAAATCAAGTTTTATTTATAATGTGGTAAAGATTTAATAAGCTTTTAGAGCCACACAAACATGCGTGCATTTCATGAAAGTCCTGACCGTATATACACTGACCTCACATGTATTAACCCTTAAGGCGCATATCACAAAAAGTCGTATATATTTGTTGTCTGCTGAAACATTTTGAAGCCTCTTTAACAAACAGTGTAGATCCAGATCTATAGGAGCAGTCTGATCTGGGTCCACACTGTTTGCGTCTACTTATGTTAAACAATAAACATACACTTTCAAATGTAGTTATTTTGCTGGGGTTTTAAAGTTTAAATAATTACTGTCTTTACTAAGGTGTTATGGTACAAGGATACAGTTACCTTCAAATAAAATCACACTTCATTTTCAGCTTTTACCCATGTCTAAAGTAGACCAGTCCTATTTACGCATTCATGAGGCCGCCTTTACAGTAATCAAAAAGTTAAATAATACTTACAATTGTAAAACAAGAATAATATCAAAGGCCTGTCTTACACAACATCCCAGGAACATGTTACCAAGGAGATGAAGATTGGGTGGCTGTATGTTTATATCTTTAGGTATAATCACATGACCTGCTAGCACAGGACCTGAAATCACATCAAGCACAGGGAATAAGCTAGGGGGCGACTAGGGTGAAATAGTCCCCCTATGGGCCGAAATTTCAACCTAAATGGGACCCAGGGAGAAGTGGGAGTCTCCCGAATTTTTTTTTTAGCGGGACTCATTTTCATTCTGTCACCACACAAACGCAAGTTGTGGTAACAATCTACTACCACTGCATCATATTTCTCCTTCCATTTAATGGCAAAAGTATGTGTTATGGCTAATTTGCTTCTAAACTGACAGAAAATGCCGTAACTTTGCGCTATAACTTCTCCCTATCTGACTGTCACTTCTTCCTAATTTTCCTGGAAGGAGAAGTCACTTCTCCCTACTGTCAGGGCCCAGCTTGAACCCTGAAGCATGCCTTCACAAAAATTGCCATTCTATATCCTGTACACTATATATGGTTATAGTACATAATTTGATTCGTTGGAAAAGCTAAATCAATCAACAGAAGCTTGAAGTTCGATCCTTAAATCACCTCTAAACCCTTAAAACGGAAAATCTCATAATGTCATTACGTAGCACGTAATGACATTGTGAGCTTTTGGTTTTGAAGCTATAGAGGTGATATAAAGACAGAACTTCAAGCTCCTGTGATCAATCCAATAAATTCAATGAGCTAGAATCTTAAATTATTTTCCAAAATGTGCAATATTGAGAGAGAGAAAAACGCAAAAAACAACTTACAAAACATTTTGCTTTGGACGAAAGCTCAAAAAAACATATCTAAATTTCAGAAAACTTATTTTTACTGATTTCAACTGAGACAATGTTTCAGGCCTTTGATCCACAAAAAGCTGGTAGAATTGCAAACAATGATCATCCTGATACCCTAGTCTTCACTGTTTGTCTTACCATTATTAAAGCATGAGCATTCATTGTAGGTTTTTGCACATATGTGATATGTAAAAAATCTCATTTCATGGCTTTTCCTAGGCCTGATATGGGACCAAATATCAGGCTCCTTCCCGATTAAAAAATGAGCAAAAACTTCCCAAAATGGACTATATCATTCCCAATTTCTTAGTTTTACATTTGGTGAAGATTTCATGAAAATCAGAACAAAAATAGCAAAGTTACAGATGCATGACAATTTACATTTTATGCAAATTTTCATGAGTTTTTATGAAGGGCATATGTTACAGCTTTACACTTCTAATTTCTTATATGTTTTTTAATCCATTTAAAATAGCAGTTCACTTCCTTGAGACTGCATCAAATTTCCCAAATTTTGATGACTAAAATGATAGTTTCCCAAATTCAACAGGCCCCTGGCCCCGACTCCAGAAAGGTAGGAAAATCCCTGCATTTGCTGGTCATTTATTTTATCACCAAAATGTTTGTCACCTACCGCTAGTTTCTATTTCCGCTTCAAACTCATCACAATCAGTATCCATAAGGAACTCAGATTCTTCACTAAGAGGGTGAACATCTTCCTGTGTGAGAAATAGAGAATCTTCACAGGTTTAGATAAACAAAAATTTTCAGCGTAAAAATGTAACTATTTTCTAACCCATCACTTTTAACATATGTTTTGGGTGCTCACTGAGACGGTTCTTTTGAGTACCCACAACATATGTTTTGGTTGAGAAATAAGAAAATTAAATTTTCGTTTCTCACTCTTATATAAAGTCCTGATCTTACATCAGTGCTCATGTTTTATTGAATTTATTAAACAAGTTGGGGAAAAGAGATAAAATGTGAGGCTTGCCAAGCATTTTATCTCTTTTTCGCAATGAGCATAATAAATTCAATAATACATGAGCATGAATGTTAGATTCTAATTATCACATGACATTAAAATTACTTAAAAATTGATTTTTTGGCATGAAAACGTCAAGATTTTGCCACTATTACGCATGTTAAAATGGAATAATTAAATAATGTTACTAAATCTGTAAACCACTAGTGGTTTATCAATTTAATTGCATGGCGTTATGTCACTCCAAGACTCGACATCATGTGATAAAAACATCTCAAGACATCAATACAGAGTCAGCACACAAGAATTTGGTATTCATCCTCTTAGCTAGCAGTAAAGGCCCTGATCCATGTCGACTCATCAAAGCCTTCACTGCTAGCACAAAGTATGGAAGTAGGTCAAGGCTCAGATCAAAATTGATATCTATAGTCCCACTAGATAGATGAGCATAGACACCAAAAGTAGGGTTAAATGCAAATGTCATAAGTAACATTATTTAAGTTAACCCTTTACTCCCAACAAGCGCCTTTGGATGCCTTTGAAATGCAAGATTTTTTAAAATATTATGAATAATGGAACATTTGCTCCTCAGGAGCAAATGTTCCATTTTCCATGATATTTTCAATACTTTTAAAATGTAAAAAATATTTTTTGGAATATATTTGAAAATTTGAATTATTCACAGAAAATGATGCAATGTTCTAAATATAGCATATGGGGTAAGGGTTAATGGTAGCCCATTGCTTTAAATGTAACAAACATTTTAACTGAGTGCATTTATTTAGAAATGATCATTTTCTTATCTATCATTTTAAACAAGGACCTGTTTTGAGATACATCATACAAGGAGTATTTTGCTTCCAGTTATCTCAAAGTTCATACTTAAAACTGTTCTTTTCGGGGGTGAAAACAGTCAGAGAAGCACAATCCTGAAATCAATAATATTGACTTGAAAAGACTTTTAAAACTGATTAAATACATCTAATAGCAAGCTTTTAAGGTGTTAACTAGCCAAAATTACTTATTTTAAGACATTAATATTTAGTTTAGGCACTAAATTTCAAAGTTTTACACTGATAAATATTGCCTGATTGATAAGCATAAATCCTGAAATCAGTATAAATCCTGAACTTTACCACCCCTGTCTTATTTTATGCAGATTAAAATTGAAACAGTTATAATTTTGCATTAATGGTTTGAAAAAGTTTTAGTATTATATCCATAATTGTCATGCTATGACTTAGAATCATGGACATTTGAAATATTCGAACATTTCCGATTGAATACTTACTTGATAGGTGTTACGCTGCAGTGCATGTGCTCTTTGAAGTAGGTCAGTGAAGAAATATATCAAAAGTGCCTGAAATTAATGAGAAAACAATGTCTTAGCACAGGTTTAGATAAACAAAACTTTTCTGCGTAAAATTGTAAATATTTTCTTACCCATCAGTTTTAGCATATGTTTTGGGTGCTCAAAAGAACCGTCACATTGAGACGGTTCTTTTGAGTACCCACAACATATGTTTTGGTTGAAAAATAAGAAAATTAATTTTTGCTAGATGCACTCTAACGAAAGTCCTGTCTTAATTTCTTCAGTTTGAGTTTATAATACAGGCCTCCAGATAAGAGTGTGTAAACAAAAATGATCTTTTTTATCTTATTTCCAAATAAAAACACATGTTGTGGGTACTCAAAAGAACCATCTCAATGAGACCGTTCTTTTGAGCACCCACAACATGTTTAAATTGTTGGTATTAAAGGAAATAACCGTACTTTTACGCACAAAAAGTGTTTAGCTAGACCTATGATAGTCTACTGTATCTAAATATAGATGGAACTGTCCAAAAAGAGAAAACCAAGATCAGCTTGCTCCTGTAAATACTTTCTACCATGCTGCTGCATTGAGTGATTCCCTTTAATTTGATATGCAACATTCCCATGTTCTGAAAAAGTTGAATTTTGACCTATTGACCCAATCCCAGGATCAGGGGAGGGGGTGGGGTTGGTGGGGAGGGGGTAGGGTGGTCTGCAGGCAAAATATTTGCTACCCTGATTATCTTAAATTTGATATGCAACATGACCATGTTCTGAAAAAGTTGAATTTTGACCTACTGACCCCATCCCCAAGGTCGTGAGAGGGGGGGGGGGGGTCTGCAGGCAAAATATTTGCTACCATGTTGATGCATTCATGATTCTCTTTAATTTGATATACAACATGACCGTGTTCTGAAAAAGTTTAATTTTGAGCTTTTGACCCCACCATCTAAGTTCACCCAGGGGGTGAGACACAGGCCTTCGATCGAAAATCACGTTTAATATGTTTCATATTTATTGTACCTCTGTCTGCAT
The DNA here is from genome assembly GCA_964019695.1 of Loripinus fragilis. NCBI lineage: Eukaryota > Metazoa > Mollusca > Bivalvia > Lucinida > Lucinidae > Loripinus > Loripinus fragilis. The sequence continues at coordinate 93,320,759 of OZ026524.1, forward strand.
GGGAATTTCCGTAAAAAATATTGACAACTTACTGAGTTATTGCCAAATTTAAATATTTGACCTTTGACCCTACCGAAGGGGTCAGGGGGGTGGTGTAATTTTTTTATCACTGTCATGCTTATCTACAGGCACTGGGTAATCATGGCCTACAGCGAGAAGTTGTCAGATATTTTAGTTTTGGAGAAATGTGAAGTTAATTCCACAAAAAAGGCCAATATAGCTTTTGCATTAGCTTAAACCTAAGTCAAAAAGGGCCATAACTCAGTCAAAATTTTGTGAATGACATCCAAATTCGAACTTGACCTGTATTTTATGATGCTTTACCCTCCTGTAAAATTTGAAAGAAATTGTCGCATCCCTTCAAAAGTTATTGATCGGAAACCACAAATTGACAATTTAGCCAAAATCTAAGTAGAAAAAGGGCCATAACTCAGTCAAAATTTTGCTGATTATCCCATTTTTCAAACTTGACCTGTATTTAATGATGCTTGCCTTGCATCGCTTCAAGAGTTATCGATCAGAAACCAAAGTGTGACACCGCAGACGACGACGGAGTCATGACGGAGTCATGACGGAGTCCTTGCTTTGCAGGCGACACAAATATTCAGCATAGTAGCTACTAGCTAGAATATAAAAATATTCAGCATGACAAGGATTACTCAGAATACAGCAGCGACAGACTTTGGACAAACAAAATCAATGATGTACTGATGCATCTAAAATCTTTTACTATTCTGTCAGAATGATCAGCTACCCAAAGCTTTTGACCAAAACTTGTGATTTTTTCAAAAAGCAACTTTTCCTAGAATGGGACCATGCAGTGCTTAAAGTGACTCACCTGTACTAAAGCTCCCAAAATAAATGATATCAAAAATGGATAGAGTCCTGCATGAACCAATGTCACTGGTAGACCTGAAAATATTTATTCTACATACAATGATCTGTATCACAACAAGTAAAAAGATTCTCAAAGTGGAAACCCAGGGGACAAAAATTCCACTCATCCGCTCGTAATTACGAGTGAAATCTAGAAAGGATGAGTGATTCTTCCAAAAGCACTCTTCCTACAGGACAAGTGCTTTGGGAAAAATTACTCGAGGAAGTCATATTACATATATTACATATTACTCGCTTATGTTCTTTATTGCATACACTTTTAAAGGACAAGTGCATGGGTTTGCAGGACGAGTGAAAATTGTAAGTCACTCGTCCTGCAGGACAAGTGCAATATTGAAATATTTTTGTCCCCTGCAACCATTCAATCTACTGCTCTACCAACTCAGCCACTGCACTCCACTGACTACATGTGTATCATTTTTCTTCATTTCAATGTGGAGAATAAGGCTTTATTTATCTTGTGTATCATCTGCTAATCATTCATCTGTATTTTTTTTCTTTGTTTGTATTGACAATGGTTGGTGCTTTATTTCCCAGTCAACAATCTTACAGTCATGTTGGGGCATTTCCTGGGTAGAAGCAGTACTAAGAAGACAATAAAGTATCTTGCTCAAGGACACAATGTAGTGCCCCCAATGAGGCTCCAACCAGCAACCCCTCAATTTGAAGCCACTGTGCTCATCTATATTCACCTGTAATAAATATCAAATCTTGCTCCTCAATAGATCAAGCATTCTTAAAACGCTTTTTGCTATAAATCAAATGTAAAGTACTATGGGTTATCACTTTTCTGGCCTTTCACAATAACAGGCCTCCAGATAAGAGTGCGTACTGGAAAATTATTTTTCTTACTTCTCAACCAAAACATATGTTGTGGGTACTCAAAAGAACCGTCTCAATTAGACGAATCTCTTGAGCACCAAAACACATGTTTAAGTTGATGGGTAATGAAATTAATGCAATTTTAGGTGCACAAACCATCCTTATCTGGACCTATGCAATAAATGTCATCTGCTCCTTCATCTGCTTATAAATGTACTTTGTTTGCCTTTAATGCAAACCAGGAGCAGTCTGATCAGGATTCATAGTGTTTGCTTCCATGATGGTAAAAATACGTACATGTAATCTGGAGTGCATTTGAATTTATGTAGCAGACCTACATTGGTTTGTTTGATTTCACTCTTTACGCCCCAGTTAACAATTTTTCAGTTATGTCGGAATGGGTATTTTTGGGTTGAACCAGTACTAAGCAAGGATTAATGTGTCTTGCCCAAGGACGCAACGCAGTGCCTTCGGTGAGGCTTGAACCCACAATCCCTCAATCTCTAACAATCACTCTCCCACTGAGCCCTCAGACATCCATTGTAATAAGCAGATGACATTTTCAGGACAAAAATACACAGGTTTAGATAAACAAAAAATTTCAGTGTAAAATTGTAAATATTTTTTTACCCATCAATTTTAACATATGTTTTGGGTGCTCAAAAGAACCGTCTCATTGAGACGGTTCTTTTGAGTACCCACAACATATGTTTGGTAGAGAAATAAGAAAATTAAATTTTCGTTACGCATTCGAACTAAAGTCCTGAAAATATTGGCAGGCTATGGGTTAATCTGATATAAAAACCCAATAAACTGTCAAACAAACAACCTCTTTGAAAATGTTTGGCTATTTTAATACTAAAAATTAAAACATGTCAAGTAAAAGGTGAGCTTTGGTTCCCTGTTCCGTTAACTTACACTGTAACAGTTAAACGGGGACAATGTAGGTAAAGTTGAGATGACAGTAAACACAGTACATGTTACTACATCTAAGGGCTCACCCTGCCATTAGCCATTGTAGCCGTTTGCTACTAAAAATGTAGAGTGGCTACAAATAGAAGTCATTGGCTAAAAGTACACACAAGGTGGTTCAAAATTTACATATCTGCAAAAAAGTGTACATGTATTTTGATATATGAAATTTTCGATGTTTGAATGCAATGAATTAGTCGAAAATTGTTTTCCCTTGTTTTGCTATGCTCCGATAGGTAAGTAGCCGTGTTAAGAAACCACGAGAAAGTTGAGTTTAAGATTTGAAATAATCATTCAGCTGTGGAACGACTGACTAGACAGACGTGTTTTATCGAGAAGAACTATGTCGTTAGATAGTACACTACGGACAGTGAATAACGGACATGTACAGAATTGACATCGGTGGAAATTTGAGGGAACTGTTGTTTGATCCAGCAGAAGTTCAAAAGCCATAGGCCAAAGTATTGGTTATTCTGATTCTGTTAATCAACGTATGTGGGGTGGGGCAGGTCAGGCCCCAGGAACATTTCTTGAACAGAGATACACACACACACATCGGTGCACCAGCCTTGGTCCCTTTTGAGCTTATTCAGACATAACAGTCGTACAACGAGGTATCGTCGGATAGTGAGGCGAACAGCATCGGAAGAAACTGCCCTTTCACCAAGAACGAACTACCAGAGAAATGAGACCTTCTCTATGGAAGATTCCAAGCCCATGGAATTTTAAGATGAGTATTGCATTTTTCATTTTGAAAAAATGAATAAATAATTAAAATTAACGGGGCCAAATATCATATTGATTTTGGCAGGTTCAAGACAATCCAAGTTGGGTGAAATTCAATACCATAAAATTATGTCTGATTTTAAAAGAAGGTTCATTTGTACATGAAGCAGTTTATGATATTTTGGAAAAGGTCTGATTTAAAAATGTGAAAATGTTTTGTTGTAATTTCATTAAATGCTTCAGTTCAAAATAATGGCAAAAGAGGTTGCTTGATAAAGGTTTTATACCAAGAGCTAGTTTGAAAATGTTTATTAGGGCCAGTACATATTTTGGAGTCGCTTGGGACCGTTTTCAAGTGAACTCTGTGGGGTTTTCTTTTAGCATACCTCAAGACGGATTGATAAGGGAAAGTCTTCATTGCGAGATATACGCCAGTACTGGGTGGATCCCTGTTACGAAAGATGCCAGCTTTGTGGCGTCAAAATATTATATGAGTATAGTTAAAGGATCTGTTTCGCAAATTATGACAAGGTACATTAGTATTGACATAAATAAGGCGAGCCCATGAATTTTCTTCATTATGGTTTCCCAAGAGAGCCTTAAACTGTATCCTTCTGAGAAAAGACAAGTTTCCTCAAATGTACTTAGTCTTCATATTCAATAGACATATTGATGTGTTTGTACGTTAAACGAGATGCCGTATGGCTCCTGTGCTAAAAAAGCTTAAAGTTTTCTGATTGAAGTGGTTGTGTGATGTATATTAGAGTTTTACAGTCACTAAATCATATTTTGAGCAAGCATAGTGCAAATGCTTCACAGAAATTGGCATAGTACATAAAGGATATATTAACCCAGAATTGCAAGATTTAGCCATGCAGTTTTTTCAGATTTTCGTCAGGCAAGCCATTTATTTAAAAATCGTTTGGCTGCCGTGGATATTTTGGATAGAGTAGATTATTTATCATACGTCACAGAAAGATATGACTGAGGGTTATCTTGTGATATGTTAGGCTTGAGTAAGCGGGGAGTTTTAGAAATTGAATATTTTGTATCAGAATATGATACTTAATTGGCATTTTAATAATAATAATAATAATAATAATAATAATAATAATAATAATAATAATAAAATGTAGCGAACGCATTTACGTTTTGATGTAGGACTAGAATGTTTTGTACTGTTTGTCTCACCTATTTTTTTGGTCACTAGAATGTTAAGAAAAGCGGAGAGGTGCAAGGCTAGATGCGTTTTATTATTTCCAGAGTGTAATCGGTCAACCTTTGGCATAAAGAAGGAAACATGCATTCTTTCATAGAATATTTGATGTATTTGCCTACAGAGAAGCAGGTTTTCATACCATACTTAAATGGGGTTAATATGTTTCGTAATGCAAATTTAACATCTAATACGGGTTATACTTGTAAAATGTTGAAGACAATGCGTGGTAGTCTCGCTTCGTTAAGCGGTTATGAGGTATGCCTTAAAAAAAAAATGCTATTGGCTGTTATTTGGCGAATAGGTTGTATGGGCGGGTATCGGCTCATTCTCTAAATTTAAGCATTAAGCATGTTTGTTATACTTTTATAATTTTGAAGCCACCGTTTAGAAGTTGTCTCGCTTCGTTAAGCGGCTATGGTGTATGACTTTCTATTTGCTGGTATCGGCAATTATGTAGTATGTGCGTGTATCGGCGCATTAACATTCAGCATATTTGTTATACTTGTAAATATTAAAGACATCGTGTAGGAGTTGTCTCGCTTAGTTAAGCGGTTATGGCGTATGCCTTTCTATTTGCTGGTATCGGCGAATAGGTCATGTATGCGGGTATCAGTGCATATGGCTTAAACATTATCATGTTATATGTTGTTATACTTTTGATTTTTTAAAGACAATGTGTAGGAGTTGTCTCGCTTTGTGAAGGGTTTATGGCATATGCCTTTCTATTTGCTGGTATAGGCGAATATGTCTCAGTGTGTGCGGGTACCATTGCATATGGTTTAAAAATTAACATATATGTTGTTATACTTTTCAATTTTTTAAGACAATGTGTAAGAGTTGTCTCGCTTTGTGAAGGGTTTATGGCGTATGCCTTTCTATTTGCTGGTATAGGCGAATATGTCGTGTGTGCGGGTACCAGTGCATATGGTTTAAAAATTAACATGTTATATGTTATACTTTTTAATTTTTTAAGACAATGTGTTAGAGTTGTCTCGCTTTGTGAAGGGTTAATAGCGTATGCCTTTCTATTTGCTGGTATTGGCGAATATGTCTTGTGTGCATCGGTGCATATGTTTTAAAATAGCCTACTGTTTTGGAAAATACACACTGATTATTAAAATGACTGACTGACAATTTCTATGGCACGTTAAGGTAGCTTATAAAGAGAAGACCAGGATTATAATTCCTCTGAAGTGAATTCTTATCTGAATCTGCTCTTTGAAGCGATTGTGTTATTCAATATTTGTATACATACGGCGACGTTGGTCTGAGAGGTAATCGACGTCGATATAACGTTTGTTTTTGACGTCATGAGTCTGCATAGCGTTTGCCTGCATTTGATAGAGTGAGGTGAACTGGAAACGGTACAGGGGCTATTTAGGGTGATAATGCGTTTGTTTTTTTCAGATCCTTGCAGTTAAAATAGAGAAGCTACTTGGCGTCACGGCGGACAAGGGTCTCCCTGCTATCTGAGTTACTCATAAAGAAAGAGCTGATAGAACGAATGCATCCTATAAACGAGGATTTAACCGTTGATGAAGTTATTGACTTGAAGTAAGGATGTGTTTGCCACCTCGGTGTGTCTTATGGCTTTATATATTAGTATATCTCATTCAGTCTGTAAATACTGAATTCAGAGTCCCATAACAAACGCATATTACAGTATTAAGGGTGATAGCCTATTCGGATCGAACTGTTAAAATTGAAATGCAGCGAGGTGGCGTTTAACAGTGTATACATACATGAGTCTGTTTATTATATTGTCTAGTAAGACAGGCGAATACAGAGACGGTACATGGATTCTAATAGCAAGAAATAGTACAATTTTCCGTTTTTGAAACTGGAGTGATATTTCCTATGGGCAAATATTGCCAACGATTCAGATATTTAAGTTATTTCTCATCTGAGTGCAACCAAAACTGGTAATAGAGTAAGCAAAGAAAAAAAAAAAAAAATGTCATATAGTAAAATGAAATATTAGATCTTGTAACCACAACACTGTTTTGAACCAGTACTGTTTGCACTCATTGAGATCTGGTTGTGACTGATGCATTCATGACAGATTTTTCAAGCGGCAGATATAGATCAGCCATGGACGGTTATATAAAGACTCCGTAGACGAAAGGTTAAAAGTTTCTCAGTCATTTTGAGCTTAATAACAGTATTGCAACATTTCAGCCCGTTCTTTTAGCTTCAGTCGGTCGGTAGTTCCAGCGGCTTATACCAAAAAATAAGATTTTTGTTCTTGTTGTATTTATAAGCTATCGGAGGTGGTGTTGCAAGGGAAATGAAATTTTCGATGTTTGAATGCAATGAATTAGTCGAAAATTGTTTTCCCTTGTTTTGCTATGCTCCGATAGGTAAGTAGCCGTGTTAAGAAACCACGAGAAAGTTGAGTTTAAGATTTGAAATAATCATTCAGCTGTGGAACGACTGACTAGACAGACGTGTTTTATTTAATCTGCATGTATATACATGTAGTATGCGATAAGAGGGCTATAGGCATTAAGGTATTGGTTTCCTGTATATAGTAATGCATGCATCCTTCTTATCGTAGTTCAAAAGTCTGTAGAGTGTTCTGTCCAAGGGGCTGTTATGTGGTAGATAACTATGTATGCATTTAGATGTTTTAATAAACATCAAGAAAAGTTTCTTATGAAAGAAATGGAAAAGTTTACGGAAAATATAAGGTGAAGTCGGTCGGTAGTTCCAGCGGCTTATACCAAAAAATAAGATTTTTGTTCTTGTTGTATTTATAAGCTATCGGAGGTGGTGTTGCAAGGGAACCAATATTGCTTTTACTATTCCATAACACTTTATTATTGTGCCATATTTAACTTTTTGAATGCTGGATTTTTCATTACCATCAGGGTATCAAACAGCTTGTATCCAGATCAGGCCCGACGATTTGTCAGGCCTGATCTGGGTCCAAACTGTTTGCAAAGGTTTTCTACAGATGACAAAAGTTGCCACTAGCTGGCAAAGAGTTAAATACAGAACAACTTCTTGATACTACTTTCTGGCTAAAACCTTGGCTAAAATCAATTTCATTTGGCTCCAACTTTTTCCATTTGGCTAAAGTGTTGGCTACAACAAATTCTGAGCTAGGGTAAGTTCTGGTAAGCACAGTGCATGTTAATACATCTAAAGTGAATACCAAACAAATAACTGCAACACAGCAACACTCAGAAGTCAAGATAAGAGAGTGTGACACTGTCAACTCCCAGTTCCCAGCTAAAAGCAAATGATACGCAGCATCATTACACAGGGATGACAACCTACGTCATAACATTGATCTCGTAAACACGTAGAACGGCGCCATTTTTGTTTTGCAAGGTAAGATTTTCTCTTCGTAAGAATATACAAATCAGTATCTGTGAAAACTAAGCAGTGCATAAGTGTTTACGAGATCAAAATTGGAACTTTGAATGTTCCTTTGATTTTCCATCAGTTAATAATGGTTATGAATGATAGTCAAGAGGAACTGGTAACTACAATCACACAAATATTGGTAAGAATGGTAATATAAGCTGTAAAATATGTCATTTTTATAAATGTGTATACTACATCTCTGCTAAAATCATCCTTGTATCTTCCGCTTCGATATTTGTGGGCGAATGATTACAAAGGCAAGGGCATTTCTGGGCGTGACCATTATATATTCTGTTCAAGAGTGATGGTAGGCACCGCATGCACTGCTTAGTTTTCACAGATACTGATTTGTATATTCTTACGAAGGGAAAATCTTACCTTGCAAAACAAAAATGGTGCCGTTCTACGTGTTTACGAGATCAATGTTATGACGTAGGTTGTCACCCCTGATTAAACCAATGTTTGTGGACATGTTGGAAGCAAACTACACAAGTGCAGATCAGCCTGTACATCTGTATAGACTCGGACTATGATTAGTGTCTGCCTAGATATTGTTTGTTGTGTTGATGCTTTATGCTCCAGTAAACAATTTTTCGATCATGTCAGGATGTTTCTTGTCTTCCTGGGTGTTTAAGTACCAAGCAGAGGATAAAGTGTCTTGCTCAAGGACGCAACACCACAGTGCCTACAGTGAGTCTGTGACCCCTCAATATAATTTAATGGAACCTCCCAACTTTATTGTATGTGGCTATATGGGAAATTCCATTGGTCTAAAAAGGGTTACAGGCCTTTTTTTAAAAGTGTGTACCAAAAAATTATTCTTCTTATTTCTCAACCAAAACATATGTTGTGGGTACTCAAAAGAACCGTCTCAATGAGACGGTTCTTTTGAGCACACAAAAGATATATTAAAACTGATGGCTAAGAACATATTTACAATTTTACGCTCAAAATTTTTGTTTATCTAAACCTGTGAGTTAATAGTTCATACTCACCAAGAATACCAGTCCCCAATATTGTAGCAATAGTTACAAAATCTGAAATGAAACAGAAATAAACAAATCAATGTTAAATCTATGCATTCTGGGTACTTTTACATGCTTCTTTGTCGTCTGCTGAATACAAGAAATTCTTTCAGAAATACCATCACAGAGTGTCAAAAATATTGGATACAGATCAGGCTTCGGGGTTATAAAACTTTTTCATGCTCAACTCAACTGGGCACGTAAATTCAACTGCTTATAAACACTAAAATACCGACAAATAAAGAAGTTTCTTGATTTAAGTCTGTCATATGTTGTATTTATAATGCTAATAATTGTAAAAAAAAGCCAACACTTGTTGGCATTTTAACATTTATGAGCAGGATAAATTTCATGCTCAGCTCAGTTGAGCATGAAAAAAGTTTTTATAACCTCGGTGCCAGGCTGGTGCATGATGCTTGTCGTTGGCTGGGCCCACCGTAGCTTAACTTGAGGGTTTCTTTAACTCTGACTATCTGTGACTGTGAGTCATGAGCCCTTTTCTTTGTATCGTCATAGTGAGTTAATGTACTTCCCACTGTTTGTTTGTCTTTGTTTTGTTATGCATTTCTTTGTGTCCATTCTAGTTTTGCAACCATCTTGATGAGGAAGAGAAAGCTGGTTGCTTTGATTTTATTGTCTTACAGATGTATTGTTACTATAAATGTTCTGAGGCTCTTCCTCACAGTGCTGTGGGTTGGTCTGCAGTGTGTGATTGTGGTAATCCTGATCATACTCACTTTATGATATTTTGTCGAACCTGATCTGGGTCTAAATTGTCTCCAAAGGTTATCAGCAGACACCAAAGATAGTTTAACCTCATCATGCTCAATTGTCAAAAAAGTAGTTTGATGTGTAGTACTACAGTCGGCTAATATTGTGATACAGGGCTTTTTCCAGCAATTTTGGGAAAGGCCCCTGGCCAAAAATGGGAAAAAATGATCGACTTAACAGCAAAATTGGGAGCAATTAACGACATAGAACATTACATGGGTAGCAAAATACGAGGGGCATTTGAAAAGTTCTTAGTATGGTCTTTTATCTCAGTAACCGATTTTCAAACCCTATTATGTTTGGTATCATTTTAAAGAGACATCTTTCCTCTATGTTATGGCATAAATTTCATGAGGATATTATAATGCATACACAAAAAATATTATTGTGAATACATGTACTGATTGAATACTGGAAAATGCAAAATTTCAGTGGGAAATATATAGCTTTTACCTTTTGAAAAGTGTGCAGAACATTAACAATAGTTCATGAAATTAGATAATTTTGTACCATTTGGTAAGCCACAATCTGGTACAGTTATTACACAATTGATGACCAAGTTGGATATTTCTAATAACTAAATATCGGAACAGCAATACCAAAACTGTCTAGAAAGCAATGCAATGCACTCATTTATCAAACTAAAAATTCATATGTCACAATGCACATATTTTGAAAATATTCAACCGACAGTATTTTAAAAATGTTGTGCGATGGTATTTTTGTCAAGCACACTTTATGTTCTTTGTATTGAAACCAAGAGGAATTTTGTAAACCAGAACAAAGGGAAGGTAACTCTTATAATCTTCCCATGGGCAGAGTAAGTTGAGCTATGAGTTGACGTCATGGTTCATTTAAATTGAAAACCGTGGCAAACAAAAAAGTAAAAATACCTTTAGAGTAGAAATCAATCAATTTTGTAACGGTTAACTCGATACAATGAGAAGGTCTTATGCCATCGACATAATGTAAGGGGTTAAATTACCCCACCCACTTCTTAAAAAGTAGGGGTAGTGTTATTATGAATAATTTTCTTGAATACAGAACTAAACTAGCCACAATTTTTGCTGATGAAATAATGTTCATGCATTGTTCGCTACAAAAAAAGCAAAACATATTCTCAATAGGCCTTTTTTCCGCTCCTGTAGGGGCACAATTTTTAGTATAAGTATAACGAAAAATCGAAAAAAGTCCCATTATTTAAAGTTTACCATTTCTCTATTAGTCATCATTTTCCTAATGTAAAGGTGTAAGTCGCGCAAGCAGTGATTGTATATTTGAATATTTGATTGAATATATTTTAATAAAAATTAAGTTGGCACCAAATTGTTAATTTGTCAAACCATGATTGTAAATAAGGTCCCCAATTTTCCTTCGTTTTTTACAAATATTTTGCTAAAAATTTCAGCGAGTGTATAAACCCTATTCGTTATGAGCATGTGCTGCACGCGCACGCAGTCATTTTGCGACAAAAATTAAACCTTCAAGTAGCCGTTGAGTTCTAGTTTCCAAAAATGTATTATTTGATAGCATTTTATCAACGCATTGTGGAGTTATGATGCCATGCTAAGAACTTTCCAAATGCCCCTTGTATGTCGGATTATCCTCAAAATCAAGTTATTTTAGATTGTATTATGCCAAGCATACCACTTAAGCACAAATGTTTAAGTATCACTCTGATATGGGCCATTGTTTCTCATAAGTAGCAGTGGTCTCTAAAAAATTTGAAGTATAATTTTTTTATATATTTTTTTTTTACTTTTCTTAAGACAGGACCGCGGCCCCTAGAGAAGGGCAGAAAATCCACTGTGCTATTATACAATATCAGGAGGTTATGTTATTGTTATGGCTCTAAAGTTAAGTATGCATTGAACATTAAGTATTCAGCAAGGAGAGAGTTAGGCAAACGTTAACCCTTGTCCCGCTGAACCAGCATTTATCCATTTTTTAAAACATTGAAGATCCAGATCAGCTAGCTTCTAGCAAAGCCATCATATTGGGATCCAAACTGTTTTTCACTCTGTCAGAAAATACATGCACATTCTTTACACCTGGAATGCTGCAAGTTTACACATACATGTAATAATATTAATGTATCTCACAGGTTTAGATAAACAAAAAAATTTCTGCGTAAAACTGTAAATATTTTTGTACCAATCATTTTTAACATATGTTTTGGGTGCTCAAAAGAACCGTCACATCAAGACGGTTCTTTTGAGCACCCACAACATATGTTTTGGTTGAGAAATAAGAAAATTATTTTTGTTACGCACTCTTAACTAAAGCCCTGTATCTAGAAAAGTCAAGCATAACCCTGAATATCTCAACAGGCCTCTCATGATAAGAGTGCGCAATTAAACATTAATTTTGTCATTTCTCAACCAAAAATATGTTGTGGGTACTAAAAAGAACCGCCTCATACCCAAAACATAATGCATAAGAAAATATTCACAAATTTGTTTATCTTGACCAATGTATAAATCAATCTGTGTAATTCAGCATTACAATGTTTAGAACTCTTCCAAAACAATCTCATAATCTATGATAAATAGATTTCGGAGATTTCAAGGGAAGTGAAACTGATTATCCTAAATCTTTCAGTTGAATAAGTATGGTTTGTTTTCCTATGTTACTGTACATATGATTCCTCTGGAAAAAGTTACAGATCATAGTCCTGATAAAAAGAGAAAAAGAGTCCTGGGGCAAGAGAAAGTAATAACATTACATTGCAGATACATAGGCCCAGATAAGGATCGTTTGTGCACCTTAAAATTGCATTTATTTCCTTACTCATCAATTTTAACATGTGGTTTGGGCGCTCAAAAGAACCGTCTCATTGAGATGGTTCTTTTGAGTACCCATAACGTATGTTTTAGTTGAGAAATAAGAAAAATAATTTTTCAGTATGCACTCTTATCTGGAGGCCCCAGATAAACCTAAATCAATTTTCGTCAAATTTTATAAGGCCAAGAAAAAAATATGCACTTCAGGATCAGGTCATTTTAAAAAAAAATTATTTTGTTAAAAGTCTTTACATGAGGCCATGATCAAGGGTGATGGGGAAATTGTTTGTTTTGATCCTCTGCTCTACATTAACCAACTTATTTGGCCTGTGGGGACGGGTTGGCTAATTGATGACAACTTTCTTACCACAATCTGTAGACATTTTGACAAAAATACCCCCACCCCCTCCTAAGTCCTTCTACAAATAGTGGGATTTTTAAAAGAATTTAATTGGGAGAATCACTAGAGAGTCATTTTTGCTCTTAAAAAATTTAATGCTTAGGCTCTAATAAGCACACACCCACTAATTAATTTGGACGTCAAAATTGCCAATTTTAAATTAAAACCTCCAATAAAATTATAAATGACCACTGCAAAACTTTTTGAAAAAAATGATCCTACTGTATGCTAAATTTCTGAATTTTTATTTGACTGCCAATCCTAGGGGTCCCTGTTTAACTGGGTTTCCAATCAAATAGTAAATAAAGGGAACCACATTATCACTGTGTAGATTTTTAGGGTTTTGTTTCACAAGGATTAGAAACCAGGCAGTGTTCAATCTAGGAAATTTTAAAGGGGGTCATTTTCATTCTATTTTAGATGAAAATAAAATACTGGCCAATATTTCCCCATTCACATAATGTTAAAGATGGCTCGCTCTGGCTTTTAATAGCAATGGGCCATTTGATACAAAAGGGGACCAATTGCCCCCACTAGATTGAACACTGCTAGGTACTAAATACGACTTTTGATCACAGGTTTTACAGATACATGTTTGCTGACTGCCATCCTTTAATTCAATGACAAGACGCAGTGATTCCCGCAAAAAATAAAGCCAGCTTCTTTAGTTACTATGTGTCAATCAGGATAAACAAATAGGTTTAACCCAATGGGTCCTACTCAGTCCATGACAATTATTCACTTATTATCATGGAGGTACAAATATTCTGCATGGTCAACCTGCATTTGCACTCCACATTTCTAATGCAGCAAATGGTATGGACTCTGATAAGACTGCCCCTAAATGAAGCCTTTTGATCTGGTTCCATATTGGCTGCATTAGATTTAGAATCTAGGAGGAAGCCGCCACCCAATTTTTGAGGTCTGAAAATAAAATATGTGTTAATGAAGGCTTAAATTATTTTGTTAAGCTTAATTGTCATGAAATTGGGTCAGATGATTTGCTCCTTAACTGTCTTATTTCAAGTTATTTGTTTTGACAACAGTGCCGGTTGGGGGCCAAACATATATCCTATTGTTACTGAAGACTGTTGTTTTTAATCACCAGACAAGTTACATCAGACCCGGGTATAGCGGGTCCCGTATACGGGGACCGAGAAGTTACTAAAAACAAGAAAGCGGACATTGTAAACAAAAACAGATGTTTTGTGTGTCAATATTAAATTTGTGGCTATACTTTAGAATCTGTCCACCTGTTACTGCCCAGGTATATGCCAGATTAAGTGGTGGACAGATTCTAAATGTGCTTTGTTTATTAGAGCAAATACGGTATGCACTGCATATGGTAGCCGAATTCATCTGGATCCGAAAGTCGAATGAGGCCGAATCTGAATGTAAACAAATTAAGCAAAACTTACAACATTGGAGATAAACCAATTTCATTGACTTCTGATTAGCTGATTTATCTTCACCCATGTTATGAGGTCGGTTAGCTGACCCTCTACTTCTATGGATTATCTAAAGCTAGCTGATAAGATAAGTTCTCGATGGGTTATTGTTCCGTGTCAATTTAAGGGCGCAGCCATTTTTGAACTACTTTAGAAATATTTATACGCGCATATGTAACGAACGTATTAAATACATTGAAAACAATAAAAGTGAAATTTATTATATTTCTCATTCCATAAAATTGCCTATAAAGACAAAATTTACTACTCCTATCCAATATTTATGCAAAAATTAGCTCGTTTAAAGAGCACTAATTTTTACCGCACTGATATACCGGTTGGTAGTTGTTAGGCTCAAAAAAATTCCTCTGGAAGAGACTCCTAAAAAAAATCAGGTTTTAACTGTTCCACTTGAGTGTCATTTCGAATTTTGATAGACATTAAGTTTAAGATATGCATTCAAATCGGGACTACAATAAGATGTGCACAAATTTTGTTTAAATCATTGTCTGGCGTCCTTGTTATGTTGCTTATTGGTTAAAAATTACAAAGGTGCCTTGCAGGATTATTCAACAAGGTTAGACTGTCATTGTCAGATCAATTGCCCCAATGCATTGAATGGGAATTGTTGATAACAGTGCACCATGAATTTGTTGCTTTCAAATCCGTTACCTCGATGGCAGCAATGTAAAAGTTACCTCGGACTGAAAGCGTGGTAGCTCAGTGAGTAGCGTACTTGCCTCTGGTGCTAGAGGTCCTAGGTTTGATCCCGGCTTGCGGCGAGTAAATTTTGGGAGTCCGAACACGCTTTCTCTAGTGTCATTTGCAGGGATGACACTTGATAAGTGCATCGTCCTTCGGATCTGGACGTTAACTGGATGTCCCCTGTGCAGGGAAAGTCACCCCTTGTGCAGGTTAAAGAACCCTACGGTAATTTAGATATGGTTACTTATAGGCTTTCATCCTGCAACCTGGAGAGTACAATATTCACCTGCCGATAATGCTCGAAAGTGAGCGCCAGGCAGTATATAGAGAAAGAAAGAGAAAGAAGAAAATCATTAAGTAAATCTGTTAATTAAGACTTTAAGTGGTCAATGTGACCATTTCCAAAGGAGCAGTCAGAAAAGGGGAGAAAACGATAAGTAGGTCATAGCTCACATATTACAATATTAACGAAATTAGGTGGTTTACTTGCTACCCTTGTTCCCACTTAACTCCTTTATATCAAATTGTAATATTTCTATATGATCTATAACCTAAACTTATACAATCCCAGGGACGACATTGTGTGATAATAATGAAATTCATAATGCAATGTTTATTAACATCTTTTATATTTATGTGTATGTAGCAATCAGGGATGGACACATCGCTAAACACCCACTAAAAGGTTCTTTTTCATATTATTATTATATTATTAAACATGTACTGAAACCTATGGAAAAACATACAAGAAATATATACCTGTACAATCATTGCCCAAGACAAGACCCAAATATACTAGTTCATACTCAACATTGCATATAAAATGTGGACATCATGCATGAAGTATCCACATTTGGCTTGAAATGTCAAAATTTGTCATGAATCTATAGCCCGATCTATTGTCATCAATCAGTAACATTTCAAATTTGAGTCGCATACATTACAGCATGAAATAATTGTCAAGAGTAACTAAACAAGTTTACAAGTTTATTTAGTCATTCAGAAAGTTTCACAGATGAAAAATGTAATACAAAAGAAAAGAAGGAAAAAACAAATAAACAAACAATACATGATCAGGGCTGTGGAAATACCATGTCCGACCTGGTTCCATTAATTACATTCAGGACAAGTTGAAAATTTCTATTTACTTGTCCTTGGACTAGTACAAATGTATTAAGTTAATATGATTCTGTATTTCATATTTTGATTAATTATTACGAGCTCACATCTTGCGTTGAAAACAGTGTGGATCCTGATCAGCTGGCCACTTCAGAAGCCAGTTGATCTGGATCCACACTGTTTACAAGAGAAGCCAGCTGATCAGGATCCATACTGTTTGCAAGAGTTGATATATATATGTGTCATACTGTTTTTTGAAAGAATAAATTGTTTAAGCACAGTACGGTATATTAGCTAATTTGTTCTTTCGGACAAGTAAAATTTTCTATGGACAAGTACATTTTGGCTATTTACTTGTCCTTGGACAAGTAGAAATTTTGACTATTTCCACACCCCTGCATGATGATGCATAATCATGATAATGAGCTAATTAATAATGCTCTCGGCCATTACAATTATCCATTCCTCATATTAAAGCATTCACTGGTCATTCCCTGCCCAGGAAAGGATAACTGCCATGGTTTTAATCATACCCTCAGATAATATGCATGGTCTGATGCTGTTATAAATGTAACTGTTTCATTATGTTTTAGATTATCAAGTGACCCATATATCATATAAGACACACAATCATCTAAAAACATAAAGCTTATGCTGTAAAGATAAAGTCCTGCTTCAATATTCTTGCATGATAACAGAAGGGATAAAGTGGGTGGAAAAGTGCACATGCAAAAATAAAGATCTAACTGTGGTAAGACTGTGTTGATTATGTGCACTAAGGATACAAATCATAAGTAAAGAGTGCAAATATTGATAGTAAAAGCTCACTAAACAAACAAGCAATCATATATAGTATATCAATGTGCTATATACAGTATGTTAAGTTCATGTATATATGACACAGTGATTTTATTTGGGATTTTAGGAAGCTACCTTTACCTTCACATTTGGGAAAATATTTTATTAAAATTGGGTATATATGAAATTGGAAAAATAAAGGCCATTTTTGGATTTGTAATGACTCCCATATAAGGCCTTAAAAAATGACCAAATGAAATCACTGTGACATCACAAAGTGTCGACATCAAAAATAAAATTTCAACATTCAGCATGAATGTTACTTTTTGGTTGGTTGGTTTTGTTGCTTTACGTCCCGAGTCAACAGCTATGGTCATTGCGGGACGGTCAGTTCACCTAACCACACTTTTTTCCTGGGCAGGCTTGAACAAGCGGTTAACCAGTAATTTGTGCACATACTTTCGCTTGTAACTGACAACAACCCTTCTTGAATGAATCAGCGGAAGGGAGGAGAATGACCGTAGAAATTATTTCATGATCAATCTCCACCAAAGTATGGTACCGGGCCGGGATCGAACTCGCGACCCCTGGATTACATTCTATTTATCACATGATACTAAACTGTTTTAAAATCTTGTTTTGGAGCATGAAAATGCTATGATTTTGCAATATATACGTGCGAAGTTTTTTTTCGGCAGCATTTCATGATGTTGCTCAATATATATCTATTTAAATACATGGCCTTATATCACCCACAGAGGGGGGTACTCTGATATTTTCATATATACGTAGGCTCGTCCAATTTTTTGGGGGTTCAAAATTTTGAATTTCAATATCTTGTGGGGTTTTCAGAAAATGAACATTTTTATGGGTATGACAATTTTGTGGATATTTTTTGGGGGTCATCACAAAATTGGACTAGTTTTAGGGGTCATTTCTATGTATTTTTGGGTCTTTTCTAAAGGTCAAGGTACAGAATGGGGATATGTTTTCGGGTTGCTAAAATTTTAAATATTTTTGGGGTGTGCTGAGTTGATATGTGCTTGAAATTCCTGATATTATGTTGGGGTTAACAGTAGATGCTGGATCCAAGCCCCCCGGGATATCCCCACCAGTTTCAACGTCATGTGATATTAATGAAATTCATAATGCAATTATCTTTATGCAATGTCCTTACTTTCAGTTATTTGCCACTTTCAAGGAAGAAAAATGTCAAGTCTAACAGAAGTGTCCAGCAATAAGATGTTTGGAGGCTTTCAGAAGGTGTATACCCATGAAAGGTACGACTTATTCTTTCTTATCACCTGTCCCAACCAAATCAGAATATTTTAAAGCAATTACATGTCATTTAACAGGCCTTTAGTTAAGAGTGCTTACCAAAACATATTTTTCTTATTTCTCAACCAAAACATTTGTTGTGGGTTCTCAAAAGAACCGTCTCAATGAGATGGTTCTTTTGGGCACCCAAAACATATGTTAAAAAAACTGATAGGTAAGAAAATATTTACAATTTAACGCTCAAGTATTTTGCTTATCTAAACCTATGACTTAGAGTGCCAGGTCCAAATTTATTATTAAGACAGGAAAACAGGTCAAGATTAACAAAAAGTTTTGAACATAAAATTGTGAATATTTTCTTATCCATCAAATGAGACAGTTCTTTTGAGTACCCACAACATTAAGACGGTTCTTTTGAGTACCCACAACATATATGTTTTGGTTGAGAAATAAGTTAAAATAATTTTTGATTACGCACTCTTATCTAGGGACCTGAGGAAAAGCATGTGCCAGATAGCACACTAGTCAGTTTTAGACGATTCTGTTTGCTTTTTCCTACAAATTATTTATCAGTATAAACTAAATGGAGGGAGCTGTTTCAATGTTAATTTTAAGTAAATATATGGTAAATTGTCAGAAAATATAGGGAAATTAAATATTCAAACCAAACAAGCAAATATTTTGTTCTTTTGCAGCTCTGAGACCAAGTGTAAAATGACCTTCGGTATATATTTGCCACCCAAGGCTGAAGAGAAGCAATTTCCAGTAGTGTACTGGCTATCAGGTTAGTCTTTAAGTCTAGATAGACAAAAAAATAGTGTAAAATTGAAAATATTTTCTTATCCATCAATTCTAACATTTTTTTGGAATACTCAAAAGACAGTGATACCGGTATGTAATATGACTTCCTCAAGTAATTCTTTCCAGGACGAGTGCTTTGGGAAGAATTACTCATCCTTTCTAGATTTCACTCGTAATTACGAGCAGACGAGTGGAATTTTTACCCCTAGATAAAAGCATGAAAAATTACCCAGCATACAAAGAGGTTAACTTACGTACATGGGTATGAACCATGCTATTCTAATGCTCTCCAGCCTTATTTTACTTCATACATGCAGTATATGAATTCATAGGGCCAGTTAAGCAATTTTTGGGTAGTGTAAAATTGCAATTATTTTCTTATCTATCAATTTAAACATGTGTTTTGGGTGCTCAAAAGAGCCGTCTCATCGAGATATTTTTTTGAGTACCTAAAACATAGGTTTTGGATTAGAAATAAAGAAAATAGAATTCCAATACACACTCTTATCTGGAGGCCTGGAACTGAAAAAAAAGTGAAATTTAGAAATACCGGTAATGATTAACTTACAATTTACTTAGAATTGAGGTTGAGTACACGGATTAAGAATCATCAGCTTATGTTTTTTGATTGAAGGGTTGACTTGTACAGAACAGAATTTTGTTACCAAAGCTTGTGCCCAGAGAGTAGCAGCAGAGCTGGGGCTGATCCTTGTGGCGCCTGATACCAGCCCAAGTAAGTAGTCAATGTTATAAAAATTTTGCACACTAATTGTCTGCCAAAAATGTCTTGAAAAACTGGGCAGTCCCAGATCAGAAGAATCAGTCTGACCAGGTTCTTCCATGTTTGCTATTCTGACAAATGTTTTTTGAATTCCAGCTCTGAAAACCATTTTATTTGAGAACAGAAAGAGAAAAGTGTTCGAAATTTTAGAACATTTACTGTAATCATTCCATTCACCCTCTCCCCCACCACCAATTTGTTTCAGTTATACCGCATGTTATCTATCAGTAAATCCGTATGAGGAGCGTGGTGGCTCTGACTCGAAATCGAGGGGTTGTAGGTTGGAGCCTCATGGGAGGCACTGCCTTGTTTCCTTGAGCAAGACACTTTATCCTCTGCTCAGTACAGGTTCACCCAGGAAGACTCATCCTGATATGACTGAAAAATTGTTGACTGGAATGTAAAGAATCAAAACAAATAAACAAACAAAAGTCCATCCTTAATGTTCCACATTATTTCCCAGATACATTTGAATCTTGAAAACCCAATTTTGAATAATGAGAAAAATATTTCAAACACACCATGACCCACCTCATTGTGAAGACATGCAGAGCTAATGTTTCATTTGTCCCATTCAAAGATTGTGTTGAAAGTTCACATGTAAAGATTCCATGTCCACTCCCTATCTCCTGAACTCCTTATTAGATTCTTAATCTTTCACCATGTAATACATAAATTAATTTACAGTCTCATCTATTTTTAATTCAAATTGTTATAATTACCCACAATAATTTTCAAAAAATGTATTTTTTGAAGAAAAAACACACTTTGTTTTGTATGGCTTTTGTATTTGATGTACCAGTTCTCATGCTTCATAACTATTTTTGGTAATATCTAATAGGAGAATCAAGAAAAATAGAGGCTATGTACCTTTTTGCTCTTGTAGGGGATGTGAACATAAAAGGGGAAGATGAAAGCTATGATTTTGGGTCCGGGGCTGGTTTCTATGTTGATGCTACAGAGGAGAAGTGGAAAACTAACTACAGAATGTATTCTTATATAACTAAAGAGGTATCATAGCTAAAACGAACTATAGAATGTATTCTTATATAACTAAAGAGGTATCATAGCTAAAACAAACTACAGAGATATCATAGCTAGAACAAACTACAGGATGTATTCTTATATAACTAAAGAGGTATCATAGCTAAAACAAACAACAGAGTGTATTCTTATATAACTAAAGAGGTATCATAGCTAAAACAAACTACAGAGTGTATTCTTATATAACTAAAGAGGTATCATAGCTAAAACAAACTACAGAATGTAATCTTATATAACTAAAGAGATATCATAGCTAAAACTAACTACATAATGTAATCTTATATAACTAAAGAGGTATCATAGCTAAAACAAACTACATAATGTATTCTTATATAACTAAAGAGGTATCGTAGCTAGAACAAACTACAGAATGTATTCTTATATAACTAAAGAGGTATCGTAGCTAAAACAAACTACATAATGTATTCTTATATAACTAAAGAGGTATCATAGCTAGAACAAACTACAGAATGTATTCTTATATAACTAAAGAGGTATCATAGCTAGAACAAACTATAGAATGTATACTTATATAACTAAAGAGTTATCATAGCTAGAGCAAACTACAGAATGTATTCTTATATAACTAAAGAGGTATCATAGCTAGAACAAACTACAGAATGTATTCTTATATAACTAAAGAGGTATCATAGCTAAAACAAACTACAGAATGTATTCTTATATAACTAAAGAGGTATCATAGCTAAACAAACTACAGAATGTATTCTTATATAACTAAAGAGGTATCATAGCTAAAACAAACTATAGAATGTATTCTTATATAACTAAAGAGGTATCATAGCTAGAACAAACGATAGAATGTATTCTTATATAACTAAAGAGGTATCATAGCTAAACAAACTACAGAATGTATTCTTATATAACTATAGAGGTATCTTAGCTAGAACAAACTACAGAATGTATTCTTATATAACTAAAGAGGTATCATAGCTAAAACAAACTACATGATGTATTCTTATATAACTAAAGAGGTATCATAGCTAAACAAACTACAGAATGTATTCTTATATAACTAAAGAGGTATCATAGCTAGAACAAACTACAGAATGTATTCTTATATAACTAAAGAGGTATCATAGCTAAACAAACTACAGAATGTATTCTTATATAACTAAAGCGGTATCATAGCTAAACAAACTACAGAATGTATTCTTATATAACTAAAGAGATATCATAGCTAAACAAACTACAGAATGTATTCTTATATAACTAAAGAGGTATCATAGCTAAACAAACTACAGAATGTATTCTTATATAACTAAAGAGGTATCATAGCTAGAACAAACTACAGAATGTATTCTTATATAACTAAAGAGGTATCATAGCTAAACAAACTATAGAATGCATTCTTATATAACTAAAGAGGTATCATAGCTAGAACAAACTACAGAATGTATTCTTATATAACTAAAGAGGTATCATAGCTAAAACAAACTACATGATGTATTATTATATAACTTAAGAGGTATGATAGCTAAAACAAACTACATGATGTATTCTTATATAACTAAAGAGGTATTATAGCTAGAACAAACTACAGAATGTATTCTTATATAACTAAAGAGGTATCATAGCTAGAAATATGTCAATTAACTACAGAATGTATTCTTATATAACTATAGAGGTATCATAGCTAAAACAAACTACAGAATGTATTCTTATATAACTAAAGAGGTATCGTAGCTAGAACAAACCACAGAATGTATTCTTATATAACTAAAGAGGTATCATAGCTAGAACAAACTACAGAATGCATTCTTATATAACTAAAGAGGTATCATAGCTAGAACAAACTACAGAATGTATTCTTATATAACTAAAGAGGAATCATAGCTAAACAAACTACATGATGTATTCTTATATTACTAAAGAGGTATCATAGCTAGAACAAACTACAGAATGTATTCTTATATAACTAAAGAGGTATCATAGCTGAAACAAACTACATGATGTATTCTTATATAACTAAAGAGGTATCATAGCTTGAACAAACTACAGGATGTATTCTTATATAACTAAAGAGGTATCGTAGCTAGAACAAACTACAGAATGCATTCTTATATAACTAAAGAGGTATCGTAGCTAGAACAAACTACAAAATGTATTCTTATATAACTAAAGAGGTATCATAGCTAAAACAAACTACAGAATGTATTCTTATATAACTAAAGAGGTATCATAGCTAAAACAAACTATAGAATGTATTCTTATATAACTAAAGAGGTATCATAGCTAAACAAACTACAGAATGTATTCTTATATAACTAAAGAGGTATCATAGCTAGGACAAACTACAGAATGTATTCTTATATAACTAAAGAGGTATCATAGCTAGAACAAACCACAGAATGTATTCTTATATAACTATAGAGGTATCATAGCTAAAACAAACTACAGAATGTATTCTTATATAACTAAAGAGGTATCATAGCTAGAACAAACTACAGAATGTGTTCTTGTATAACTAAAGAGGTATCATAGCTAAACAAACTACAGAATGTGTTCTTATATAACTAAAGAGGTATCATAGCTAAAACAAACTACAAAATGTATTCTTATATAACTAAAGAGGTATCATAGCTAAAACAAACTACAGAATATATTCTTATATAACTAAAGAGATATCATAGCTAGAACAAACTACAGAATGTGTTCTTGTATAACTTAAGAGGTATCATAGCTAAACAAACTACAGAATGTATTCTTATATAACTAAAGAGGTATCATAGCTAGAACAAACTACAGAATGTATTCTTATATAACTAAAGAGGTATCATAGCTAAAACAAACTACAGAATATATTCTTATATAACTAAAGAGGTATCATAGCTAGAACAAACTACAGAATGTGTTCTTGTATAACTAAAGAGGTATCATAGCTAAACAAACTACAGAATGTGTTCTTATATAACTAAAGAGGTATCATAGCTAAAACAAACTACAGAATGTATTCTTATATAACTAAAGAGGTATCATAGCTAGAAATATGTCAATTAACTACAGAATGTATTCTTAAATATTAAAGAGGTATCATAGCTAGAAATATGCCAATAAATTACAGAATATATTTTTATATATCTAAAGATGTAGCAGAGCTAGAAATATGCCAATAAACTACAAAACGTATTCTTATATAATTGAAGAGGTATCATACATGTAACTAGAAATGTGCCAACATTTGGAGCTTAAAATAGTTATAATTTTGCACGGATAATTTTACAGTGAGAAATTGAGAAAACCTTTATACGGTAGTCATCATATGAATAATGTTATGAAACCATTTACCCCTTAAGCTGAGCCTGTATGTGGGTACATCTCATATTAGAGACAATAACAGTCACGTGAAGCTTTTGTATTTTGCTTATTTCAGTTACCAGGAATTATAAACAGTAATTTCAAGACCATTCCCGACAAGATGTCTATATTTGGACACAGGTAGGTCATGTAATATTTTACAAAGTCCCACTTATGTGCAGCCAGCAAAGACTTTAATCAGCCTCATAATCCACCCAGTCTGATCAGTTCTCCAGGGTTCATGGAAAACCTTGAAAATCACTAAAAATGTTCAATGCATGGAAAAATCATGGAATTCGAAAAAACCTGAATAATCATGGAAAAATCATGGACTTCTGTGAAATAATTTGAGGAAACAACCAGTAGCCAGAAAACTAGCTGTCAAACACTTCTGTGTCTGACAGCTAGTTTTCTGGCTACTGGTGGTTTCAAGTTTTAATTATTACAAAATGCCTGCATGGTCTACAAGCATGCTGTTGTTGCTGCATTCCCCGTTTATGCTCAGCGTGGTGAAGATGCTGTTAAAAGGGGAGGTTGTAGGCTGTACATTAAAAAGTCATGGAAAATACATTGTTGATCGTGGAAAATCATGGAAAAATCATGGAATTGTGTTTTTGAATTTTTGTGAGAACCCTGGTCCTCATCCTTGTTAATAAAAGCATGAGCACTTAATTCAGAGCAAAGACTGCTCTCATTGGATTTAAGTCCAGATTGATCTAAGTTAGTTATAGGTGCACAGGACATTTTGTCATGCACTGAGCCATTTAACTTTCCAATTATGTTCAGAGCATAGGCCAAGATCTATGGCAAATAAATCGTAAAATTGTAAACATTTTCTTATTCATCTGTTATAACGTTTGTTTTGGTTGCTCAAAAGAACGGTCACATTGAGATAGTTCTTTTAAGCACCCATGGATAAGAAAATTATTCTTTTTCTTATCTGGAGGCCTGCTATTTTATGATGAAATTTGCCTGCCTGTGTAATTCTGGTACTTACATCATAAGCGTCATAGGGCCAGTTAAGCAAAAATTTTCAGCTTAAAATTGTGATTATTGTCTTATCCAACAGTTTAAAAATATGTTTTGGGAGCTCAAAAGAACTGTCTAATTGAGACCGTTCTTTTGAGTACCCAAAACATATGTTTTGGTTGGGAAATAAGAAAATAATTTTCAGCTACGCGCTCTTATCTGGGGGCCTGAAGCATTAAGAGAAAGACACTCCTCAAATACGTACACATAGCTATCTATTGTTTGATCTGAGCCTTTGTCTACATCCATACTTTGTTTATGTGAACAGAGAGGGCTCTGATGAGCAGACTCCTCTGAGCTTTGGCTGCCCGCCTAAGCAATAAATACAGTAAAACCTGTCTTAAGCAGCCACTCAAAAAGAATACCAAAAATTGTTTTTCAAGACCAATTACCACTTAATGAAGGTCAAAAGTATTGCAGAATGCTCCAAGAGAGCATTCTGCAAAACTTTCGACCTTCATTAAGCTACCATTTGTCTTAAAGACCTTTGTTTTGTCAGTTTTTGAGTGGCCGCTTAAGACAGGTTTTACTGAACCAAGCTCTCCTGTGCTTGCTCTAATTGTACATCTTAGATATTCAGCTGTTTACGCCAATCTTTTTTTAGAAGATGATATGGGGCCCTATGCAAGAAAACCTCTTTGGGGTTTCCGACAAAGTCAGACTCAAACCAATCTGCTCAGCTACAGAAACTAGCAAGAATATTTAAATTTTGTCTGAAGAAATAGTGGATCTTACATGAGTGCTCATGTTTTATTGAATTTATTAAACAAGTTTGGGGAAAAGAAATAAAATGGGAGGCTTGCCGAGTATTTTATCACTTTTTCGCAACGAGTTTAACAAATTAATAATAATACAAGAGCATGAACCTTAGATTCTATTTATCATATGACAAAAAGATAACTTTGAAATCCCATTTCTTGCATAAAAATGTGATTATTTTGTCATTATGTATGCAACGTTGTTATGGACGTCATAAAGTTTCCCGAAAATCTGTAAACCACTAGTGGTTTATCGATTTATTGCATGTCCTTATTACACTCCTAGATGCGACGTCATATGATAAAGTAGTCATAATACTTTCCAGAAAGCAAAATTAATAACAAAAGCGTTTCAAGATAAGTGCTGATATGCACAGGCTGGTCTGCACCTTTGTTGTTTGCATACAACTTAGTCAGGTTTTCTCGTCATGCGGTCCATTTAATGATCTTAAGTCTAATCATGTCTATAGTGATGTGTTTTACTCTCTTTCTAGTTCTCCAAATCATTGATAGGTTTTGTTTGTTCTGTTGTTTTACGTCCCAAGTCAACAGCTATGGTCATGGCGGGACGGTCAGTTGATCTAACATCTCTTTTTCCTGAGCAAGCTTGAACAAGCAATTAACCAGTACTTCGTGCACATACTTTCGCTTGTAACTGACAACAGCCCTCCTTGAATAATTCAGCGGAAGGGAGAAGAATGACCTTAAAATTATTTCACGATCAATCTCCACGAAAGTATGGGACCGGGCCGGGATCAAACTCGCAACCTCTGGATCTGCAGTCAGACTCGCATCTGTTGCCAGACACGTTACCGACTGCGCTACACAGTCCGGTATAGGGCAATGTAAAGATAACATTGTACATATCTCTTCAGTATGGGAGGTCATGGGGCTTTGATTTGTGCCTTGAAGTGCCCAGGGAAGTTCAAGTCCGTCAGTGCTTTTGCACCAATCTCCAATCCTATCCAGGCTCCATGGGGACAGAAGGCATTCAGAGGTTATCTCGGAGAAAACAAGAAAGACTGGGAGGTGAGTCAGATGCAGGCCTCCAGATAAGAGTGTTTTTTGTTTGTTTTGTTGCTTTACGTCCCGAGTCAACAGCTATGGTCATGATGGGACGGTCAGTTGACCTAACCACACTTTTTCCTGGGCAAGCTTGAACAAGCAGTTAACCAGTACTTCGTGCACATACTTTCGTTTGTAACTGACAACAACCCTTCTTGAATGATTCAGCTGAAGGGAGGAGAATGACCTTAGAAATTATTTTATGATCAATCTCCACGAAAGTATGGGACCGGGCCGGGATCAAACTCGCGACCCTTGGATCGCAGTCAGACTCGCATCTGTTGCCAGACACATTACCCACTGCGCTACGCGGCCCAGTCAGATAAGAGTGTGTTATCAAAAATTCATTTTCTTATTTCTCAACCAAAACATATGTTGTCGGTACTCAAAAGAAAGGTCTCAATGAGACGGTACATTTGAGCAACCACAACTAATGTTTCAACTGATGAATAAAAAAATATTTGCAATTTTATGCTCAAAAATCTCTCAATTCTGGATCTACATTAGATGTATAGCAGAATACATATATCCTGATGCAGGCACAAGTACAGAGTACAGTAAAACATATGTAAAACAGCCACTCAAAAATAGACAAAACAAAGATCTTAATGACAAATGGCAGCTTAATGAAGGTCAAAAGTATTGCAGAATGCTCCCTTTGGAGCATTCTGCAATACTTTTGACCGCATTAAGCAATAATCGATCTTGAATACCTTTTTTGGTCTTTTTGAGAATGGAGCATTCTGCAATACTTTTGATGGCATTAAGCGATAATCGGTCTTGAAAACCATTTTTGGTCTTTTTTAGAGTGGCCGTTTTACACAGGTTTTACTGTATATGACCAGGTAATGCCACAATCACAGACCAACCCACGGCACCATGAGGAGGAGGTATCAGAACACAGAAAAACATAGGCAACACAGTGGCTCAGTAGTAGAGTGCTTGACTCAAGACCGAGGGGCTGCCGGTTCGAGCCTGACTGGCTTCACTGCGTTGTGTCCTTGAGCAAGAACATTTATCCTTAGTACTGGTTCAACCCAGGAAGACCAGTCCCTTTATAACTGAAAGATTGTTGATGGGAATAAAAGAATCAAATCAAACAAACAAACAGAAAAATACATAAATGTTAGCAACAAGAAGTAGTGTACTAACAACAACAAAATCGCTACCTAATAAATTTTTGTTTGTTTGATTTGATTCTTTACGTCCCAGTCAACAATCAGTTATCATGTCGGAACGGGTCCTCTTGGGTTGAACCAGTACTAAGCATGGATAAATGTGCCTTGCTCAAGGACACAACACAGTGGCGCTGGTGAGGTTCGAACCAGTGGCCCCTCAGTCTCTGGTCAAGCAATCTACCACTGAGCCACTGTGCTCCATCTAATAAATAAAAACTTCAATCTACACATTTGGAAATTAGTGAGCAGGTAAATAGATAATCGGGAGCGCAGTGGCTCAGTGGTAGAGTGCTTGACTCGAGAATGAAGGGCCGCGGGTTCGAGCCTCACTGGCGTCACTGTGTTGTGTCCTTGTTGTGTCCTTGAGCAAGAACATTTATCCTTAGTACTGGTTCAACCCAGGAAGCAATAATCGATCTTGAATACCTTTTTTGCTCAAGGACACAACACAGTGACGCTGATGAGGTTCGAACCAGTGGCCCCTCGGTCTCTGGTCAAGCAATCTACCACTGAGCCACTGTGCTCCATCTAATAAATTAAAACTTCAATCTACACATTTGGAAATCAGTGAGCAGGTAAATAGATAATCGGGAGCGCAGTGGCTCAGTGGTAGAGTGCTTGACTCGAGAATGAATACTAGCTAGGTAAGTGTCTTTTGATATCAAGTTTACCTGGCTCAGCTTCGAGAATGCTTGTTGAATTGCGAGGCTTGTTGAGCGATTCAACATGCTTTTTCGAAGCTGAGCCTTGTAAACTTGATATCAAAATACACAAGCTTGGCAATCTATTTATCAGTTTACCCATTGGTTCTCCTTCAAAATGGCGATTATGACCAAAATGGCGATTATGACCAAATTATTGATTTTCCCGTCGGTTCAACACCATTGATGTCATTCAAAAAGTGCAACGTCATATTGACCAGATAAAGATACATGGGGCGAGATAGACAATGTTTACCAGGTCATCTTGCAACAATTGCAATTAAGATGAGAGGAAACTGATAATTTATTGTTATTGTAATGGTACCTTGTGAAATTGGATTGATTTCTTGCAAAAAATGTTCAGAATTTTTTAATGGAGAGAAAGAGAGAAATAATTCATTAGTCGAGCTACATGTAAATAAAGTCTGTATTATTTCACCAATCAGACATACCCAAGAATAAACAAGACGTCAC
This sequence comes from Loripinus fragilis, assembly GCA_964019695.1. NCBI lineage: Eukaryota > Metazoa > Mollusca > Bivalvia > Lucinida > Lucinidae > Loripinus > Loripinus fragilis. The sequence continues at coordinate 93,350,240 of OZ026524.1, forward strand.
CTGTTTCAAGAATGTTTCTCTAAACGGACAGATAAAATTGCACTTTCTGAAATTTAAGTACAAATTTAGGAAAGTGTATATTCAATTAAAACTATTGTTGTTTTAGTTGTCCTTAAATTCAAATGCATAACCTAAATAATCTGTTTGAAAAACCTTCAACTTTTGCACAGAAATTTGAATGAACCAGTTTTTCCCTGTGTTCCCATGGAAAAGGGACCTGCATCTGCTCCCTGCAGCATGTTGTTAACCCTTGTAGTGTTGAACCAGGATTTACCCTTTTTTGAAAACACTGTAGATCCAGTCTGATGAGGAACTGCACTGTTTTCCACTCTGATAAAAAATGCAGTAAACCTGTCTTAAGTGGCCACTCAAAAATAGACAAAGCAAAGGTCTTAATAGCAAAAGTAGTTTAATGAAGGTCATAAAGCGACAATCAATCTTGAAAACCAATTTTGGTCTTCTTTTTGAGTGGCCTCTTAAGACAGGTTTTACTGTGCTTGCTTGCAACCGGAATGATACAGGTTAATACGATAAAAATTGGAGGGGAGTGTAGTATATAGAAATATTCAGTATGGTATGAGTCAAGCACTTTATGAGTGAATGTTTCTTTATATTTTATTCCAGGAATATGATGCTACCATGCTGGTACAGAAGTATAATGGTCCACCTTTAGATATATTAATAGATCAGGTAAGATCAGGAATATGATGTGGGAGCGCAGTGGATCAAAACAAACAAACAAACAAGGAATATAATGCCACCATGCTGGTACAGACACCATGCTTGTACAGAAGTACAGTGGTCCACCTTTAGATATATTAATTGATCAGGTAGGATCAGACAGAAGCTTGATAAATATATAGAGGCTTAAAACGGGGGAAAAAAGGTCCTTTTAATTTTGCTGCAATATTTTCAGCATTGTCCTTTTAAGTTTTCCTTTCCAGTACCATCACAACAAATATTGCTGTTGCCGATTGGCACTGTGGCAGGGTCATAATATACACTGCTCAAAATATTTAAAGAATCACTGTGTATTTTGCCATTGATCACAATACAAAGTCACTCATAGTCTGACTCAAAACAAGATTTGGATTAAGAAGGCAAAAGCATGTTTTCCTGTGATAAGTTTGGTTACCCATCAATGATGATGCTTGTTAATAAAAAGGAAGTAATCCTTTTCCAGAAATCTCCATGGAACGCTTTATGTAAAAATGGAATTTTGTTAACTATACCCCTTTTTTCAAAACCAAAATTTAAGAGGATGTTTCAATTAAGCACCACAATAGCATCATTTCTGTACATTCAATAGCCTTTTAATGTTGCAGAAATCATTTGGTTACGTTATTAACAAATTCAGAGAGGGAGCGCAGTGGCTCAGTGGTAGAGTGCTTGACTCAAGACCGAAGGGCTGCAGGTTAGAGCCTCACCGGCGTCACTGCGTTGTGGTCCTTGAGCAAGACACATTTATCCTAGCTTAGTACTGGTTCAACCCAGGAAGACCCGTCCCTGTTTAACTGAAAGATTGTTGATGGGACACAAAGAATCAAATCAAACAAACAAACAAAACAATTTCAGAAGATTCTACAGAGTTCCAGAAAATATTGTCATTTTCAAGAAAATAAAAAAATTACAAAATTTGAGCCATGAACTTAAGCAGCAATTGTTTTATCAAAAACTTTTTCTGATCCAAAACTGACTATCGTAGCACAAATGGCAAAAGAAACTGGGTTTCTGCCTTATAGTCTAGTGAAATCCGGTACTTGTCTATTGGACAGGGGTTAACATTATCACCTATGGAAAATCAACAGGTGTTCCTTTAAATATTTTGAGCAGTGTATATTTCTGCTGCTCATTGAGGCTCTTCAAATGACCACCTGCTATATATGGTTTTGAACAGAAAAAAAGAAAGATTTTTACTATACAATCAACCGATATAAGCCTAGCATCCTTGTTATGGGACAGGCAAATGGAGCAGACCCAGATAAGGCACAACATAATGTGATGACTGATCAGGATTTTCACTGTATGCTTACAGAATATTGTTTTAAAAGTTTGGGGGAAAATGAATATATCACACAAAACCCCTAAAATTGAAAATGGGCTCATCCCACTGATAATGATATGCCAGTCAATTCAGCTAAAATGGGTTAGTTTGCAAGATTGGGGGTAAACACTTAAGGATCTAGGGCTATTTTTTGTTTTGCAGGGAGCATCTGATCAGTTTTATACTCAAGGACAACTTCTTCCTGATAACTTTGTATCCGCTTGTGCCAAAAGTAAAATGCCTGTCCAGTGTAGACTGCAAGAGGTAAAGTAAAATCTATGGTTTTTCTTGATGCTCTAAACTTATTTTAATTTGTGACATATGTTCAGTTATTGTTGTGCCTGCCTCATGCATTTTAAGTACAGATGTCATTATTAATTGGGCCTTGGCGTGAGAAAACCTGTCTTCGGGACTTCTGACAAAGCGAGTTTCCAACCAGCTTGCTCAGCTATAGGGACTAGCTAGAAAATTGAAATTTCGCTTGTAGCAAGCTTTGATATGGTTCTTTCCAAAAAGCTAATAACAAAGGCGCTGATCAGACTGCCCGGATGCGCAGGCTGGTCTGCGACTTTGTTGTTCTCATACCTCCAAAGACAGGTTTTCTTGCGATGAGGCCCAATTATAAATTAGATAATTATTTTCAATGGCTATGCTATTTAAAGCTTTAAATAACAATGTATATGAACTGTTTTGATACATCCATGCATCCTTTTAAAACATGTGAAATTCGTAAATAATGTTTTGATGTATATAGTTTTGATAAAGAGGGCCACTTGGTAGAATGGCTATTTCAGCTAAAAGTGTACACCTCTTTAAATATTGTAAATAAATCAATAAATCCAAGTTACTGTCTGCTGTGATTCTGTCGGTGGTACCTGCCTTGTCCCAGGATCTTAGTTAACCATTATGGTCATATTTCTTAATTTTCGTTTTTTCATTAAATGAAGACAATAATGGTTAATTCTGTACATTGCCGACGCTTAAAGTAAACATGGCCCTGTAGCCACTAACGGTTGCAGTTGCAGCTGTGTAGACACTAACGGGAGCTACATTGCATGCCTGGTATTTTTTCATGCTCTTGTTGTTATCTGCTACTGTTTTCAAAAAATTCTTTCGAGAGCACTATCAGAATGTCAAACGGTATGGATGCAGTTTGTCGGTTTTGATGTGGGTCCAAACCGGCAGTATACAAAAGGTTTAAGAAGGACTTAACAAAAGATAAAAACTCATCCTGTATGTCATGTATATTTCAGGGTTATGATCACAGCTATTACTTCATTGCCTCATTTATGGAAGACCACCTCAGACATCACGCGAAATATTTACTGAACTCAGGAGCATCTTTATAACATCACAAGAAAAAGACTGATGGGCTTGTGTGACTTGCTGTAATCATTACATGAGCCTTGTCGTGATAAAACCTGTGACGAGTTTGTAACCAATTATGACTGAGGACACCACGCCAAATACTTACTGAACTCAGGAGCATCTTTATAACATCTCACTGACTATTGAGCTTGTATTACTAGTTGTAATCATTACATTAGCCTTGTCATAAGAAAACCTGTGATTTTTGAGCTTGTATGACTAGTTACACTTACTGAACTCAGGAGCATATTTATAAAGTCTCCAGAAAATGACTGTTGAGCCTGTATAACTACAGCAAAACCTCAAAAATTCGGACTCCGATTTTTCGAAATACTCGCTAATTCGAAATAAATTTCATACACAATGGATTCAGAGAATAGGGTCTATTTATGAACTATTTTAAATATTATATATAAAAGCACATGTTTTGTGTGCATAAAAGAAAGGTCTCAGGGAGACTTTTCTTTTACGCACACAAAACTTGTGTTTGATAGGGAAAAAAACAGATAATAATAATTAATTTTGGGGCATTATATATTCTTATGTCTACCTCCCTATAATTCGACTTTCGATACATCAAAATAAAATCTGTAGTTCCTTTGACTTCGAATTTTCGAGATTCTACTGTAGTTGTAATCATTACATGTGCCGTGTCCTGAGAAAACCTGTGACTGGAGTTTGTAACCAAGTATGTTCAACTTCAGAGACTAGTCAGAAGCTTGAAAATTTGAATGCAACAAAATTAGCTATTTTACATTCTTGACAGTGAGTTACAAAGATGCTGATCAGACTGTGCTGATGCTCTTGCCAAGCGTACAGATAAGAGTGTGTCATTTGTGTAATTGAAAATTTTTTTTCTTATTTCTCGACCAAAACATATCTTGTGGGTACTCAAAAGAACCGTCTCAATGAGACGGTTCTTTTGAGCACCCAAAAAATATGTTTAAATTGATGGGTAAGAAAATAATAACAATTTTATGCTCAACAATTTTGCCTTACTTCATACAACAAATGCAGGTTTTCTCATGATTTGGCTTATATCATCAGGGAGAAAATGTCAAAGAATTGTAGCATGTATGACTTGCATGAAGAGTAGTTGATTTAGAATTGAGCCAGTACACAAGATTTTGGTACTTATCAAACATGGGCAAAATCACCCTTTTATCACCATCGGAGGCTCTGTGTTGTGTTCTTGAGCAAGACACTTTATCCTCTGCTTTAACAAATTTGTACTAGTTCAACCTGGGAAGACAGGAAAATGTCTGGATATGACTGAAAAATTGTTGAATGGGACCCAAAGCATCAACAGGAATAAACAAAGAAAATTAGACTGTGCGGATACTGATTCATGGCATCCAGATAACTGTGTAATTGAAATTTTTTTTCTTATTTCTCAACCAAAACATATCTTGTGGGTACTCAAAAGAACCATCTCATTGAGACGGTTCTTTTGAGCGCCCAAAAAAATGCTTAAATTGACTAGTAAGAAAATAATTACAACTTTATGCTTAACAATTTTGCCTAGCTGCATACAACAAAAGCAGGTTTTGTCATGATTTGGCTCATATCATGAGGAGAAAATGTCAGAGAATTGTAGCATGTATGACTTACATGAAGAGTAGTTGATTAAGAAATGAGCCAGAATACAAGATTTTGGTACTTATCGAACATGTGCAAAATTACGGGATAACTATATTCAATATTTTCATTTAGGAGGTATATGGTCGGATATACAGCCAGAAATTTAGTTTTACGACGCGGGAGTGGAGCCTTAAACGTGATTTCCGAACGTATATCCGACAAAATAGCTCCGTATATCCAACGATATACCTCCCCAAATTAAAATTTTGAATACGGTTATCCCCATTTTAATGCACTTCTACAGTCTCATCTCAAATTGGAGCATTGCACGCCACACAAAGCCGCACAAAGGCGTAGGTCATCCAGCAAAGTGTGACGTAATTAATATCGTCAAACTGTTTCCGATGTATATCGCTTGCACATTTTTGACATTATCCAATCAGAACTATCCTCACAAAAGCAAGTGCATTAGAATCACTCTTTAATCCTATTCATTTTAGATATTGGTAAACAAGTACATTGGCAAACAGTGAAGACCCGGATGAAATGCCACATTAAGTGGCATTTCATCAGGGTCTTCACTGTTTGCTTTTAAAAATAACAATCTGCAGGGACAGATATACACTATTTTATAGAAATTTTGATCAACCCCTTAAAATACAAAATGAACAAAACTCCATACTTACTGTTTCAATAGGTATGGTAACATGAAAATATTTTTTCTTATTTCTCAACCAAAACATATGTTGTGGGTACTCAAAAGAACTGTCTCAATGAGACGGTTCTTTTGAGCACCCAAATCATATGCTTAAAATAATGGGTAAGTACGTATTTACAATTTTACGCTAAAATTTGTTGTTTATCTAAACCTGTGTGTATGGTATAGTATGTCACAATGAAAAGTATTAAAAGATGCATCTTCAGTTAGCCACTGGAACAAGAGGTCTATATATTAGCTGGAGACATCATCTACACCATTTATGTGAGCAGTGACGGCTCTGGCAAGACTGTGTATGCCCAGGCTTGTCTGAGTCTTTGCTGCTAACCGATGCAATCAGTGCCAAAATCTCATGCACTGGTTCAATTGTTTTAATTAGGTCTTGATTATAATATATGGGCCTTGATGTGAGATCTGGTTTTCCGGAGATTCCTCAAAACCAACCTGCTCAGCTTCAGAAACTAGCTAGAATGTTGAAGCAAGATTAGACATCATTCTTTGCTGGAAGTGAAGGAATAACAAAGGTGCTGATCAGACTGCGCGGATGTGCAGGCTGGTCTGCACCTTTTTTGTTCACATGCAATAAAGACAGGTTGCAGCATATATGGCCCTTGATAATTATTGCTTATACCAAAGAATCGTAGGCTAGTAAAATTAATTAACCGATTAGTACTCAGAAGGGACACAACTCCATGTCTTCTGAGTACAATAGGGTTAAAGAAGAGTAGTTGATTTTAACCAATAAGTACAAATGTACGCAGAAGGGACACAACTCCATGTCTTCTGAGTGAAATAGGGTTAAGGAAGAGTAGTTGAATTTAACCAATTAGTACAAATGTACTCGGAAGGGACACAACTCCATGTCTTCTGAGTGCAATAGGGTTAAGGAACAGTAGTTGATTTTAACCAATTAGTACTCAGAAGGGACACAACTCCATGTCTTCTGAGTGCAAAGGATTAAGGAAGAGTAGTTGATTTTAAGCTATTAGTACTCAGAAGGGACACAACTCCAAGGAAGAGTGGTTGATTATTGGAGGTAGTTTGGGTCGCCATTTTGATTTAACATTCCCTTATGATTATTTGCTGGAGGAAGTGCAGATTAATTTAGAGTTTCTAATGAAGATGAGTTGTTAATTGTTGTTGATTTGGTGTTGATTGGGGTTTGATTTGGGATTTACAGCTCTTAATATATTTTTTTACAAAATCCAACCAAAGTTTATAGATAGATTAAAATTCTCAGAGGGAAACTACCTAACCAAAAACTGTTCGAGGCAAGAAAAAAAATTGACAAAAATGTCAGTTACATTACAGAAATATTTAGGTCTGACGAGAACTTATAGATGTAGATGTTGTTAGTATATATGCATTTGTCTATTACATTTTGTTAGCCAAAATGTTCTCCGAACGTGTAGCTGGTGTACAAACAAAGGTGTATTCTTGAAGCAGACACTCGGTAATGCAAATAAATCAGAATATACCATTTCATGCAATGTTTCTTCTCTCATCTGGTGAACTGAAATCATGAGACATAAATAGTGCATTCACAATGGTGTAGCTGGAATGCTGAAAAAGTTACGCACATCAAAGTGAGACTACTGTTTCAAGCGGTGATTCTCTACAAAATGAGAACTTCTCTTAAAGGAAAGAATTTGCTCCCAGAGTGAGCAAATTCTTTTCTTTGAGAGCAGTTCCTTAAGGTATGGAAAATCACTTTTACCACTGTGACATTAGGTGAGCTCCCTTGAGTGTTACTAATTTTATTACACATGTGCATATACTGCGTTATGGGAGCTACGCCAGTGCATTCAGGCCCCTAGATAATAATGCATTAGTTTAAATCAGTTTTCTTAATCCTTAACAAAACCTTTGTTTTGGGTTGTCAAAAGAACTGTCTCAAGACAACTTGTTAAAACTAATGGACACAGGCTTAAATAAACAATTTTTTTCAGCGTAAAATTGTCAATTATTTGGGTGCATTGAGACGGTTCTTTTGAGTACCTACAACATATGTTTTGGTTGAGAAATAAGAAAATTACTTTTCTGTTACGCACTCTTAACTAAAGTCCTATAATGGTTAAAAAAATATTCACAATTTTATGCTCAAAAAATGTGCTTATCTTGACCTATGGCTACTGTTGTTTATTTTGATATTTAATGTCCCATTCAACAGTTATGAAGTTGATTAGAGTCCTTGCTCCATAAGCGTATGCTGACGAAACAGATTTACAGTTAGAAGTATGAAAGAAAAACCTGTATTTGTCCAATCGGGTGAATAAAGCACCATAACCTGACCAACTACGTAACTCTACGCTTATCGAGCAATACCTTTAGACAGATACACATGTCAGGATCAACAAACTTTTTTGGTGTAAAAAATATTTTCTTATTTATTAGTTCAAACATGGAGTTTTGATGCTCAAAAGAACCGTTTCATTGAGACAATTCTTTTGAGTATCCACAACGTATTGTTTTGATTGAGCAATAAGAATTGCTTTTCAATTAGGCACTCTATCTTGAGGCCTGTGTATAGTTTGCTTTTAAAAAAAGTGTAGTTTTCCTTGGATATTTCAAACCAAAGTGATAAGCCATTTCCAAGTAAACATTCTTTCACCAGTTATTGTAAACTACCAAACTTGAATCATTGGTTAGAGGAGGATTAAGCTATGAAAGATTGCAACCTAATTCCCAATCATATGCATTGATGATGAGCTACCAGGCCCTTTTAGTTTTTGCATAGGGTCAGTTAAGCAAAAATTTCAGCGTAAAACTGTGATTTTTTTTCTTATCTATCAGTTCAAAGATGCGTTTTGGGTGCTCAAAAGAACCGTCTCATTGAGACGGTTCTTTTGAGTACCCACAACATATGTTTTGGTTGAGAAATAAGAAAATAATTTTCTGTTACGCACTCTTATCTGGGGGCCTGGATTGTTATGTCACTGAATAGTGAAAAATCAAAATATTTTGTAAACCATTTGCCATAACAGTATAATTTAAATGGACAATAAAATGTCAGAAAAATGAAGATGTCTTAGTTTTAACATCTGCAGTACCAGCCTGTATGTAGCCCCACACCTGGAAAGCATGTAGCCCAAACCTGGAAAGGATGAGCCCCAACCTTGAAAGGATGTGCCCCAACCTGGAAAGGACGAGCCCCAACCTGGAAAGGATGAGCCCCAACCTGGAAAGGATGAGCCCCAACCTGGAAAGGATGGATCTCGTAGCCAAAAAAGAGTTTACCAGATTTTGATTTTTCTCAACAGAAGAACATATATTGTGGTACTTGTTGAAAGCGTCTCATTGTCAGAGATTCCAATCATAATGTTATAGATGAAAGTTTTCAGGATTATTCCTGAATTAGGATTTTGAGGCTGACCTTCCACATGTACAAACAAAGACATACTTTCACTTACAAATGACACACAAATACACTAACAATCATACATAACAAAGACTTAACAAGAAAGCTTTTATATTCTACAAAGCATGCTGGATAAGAAAATTATTACTATAATGGGGACATTAAAGCTTTATTAACTATCTTCAAGACCTTCCAAAATGACCATTTTTCAACAGTCTACTCAATCAGGCCAGCTGGCCCTAAAGTGACTTAAAAGAAAGTTTTTACATTCTACAATGCACACAAGATTATTGTTAGCATTAAGAAAATTAATACTGTAATAGCAACATTTAATGCTTTAACTGTGTCCCTATCTTCAAGACCTTCCCAAAATGACCCAATTTTCTACACCTACATGGGTGAAAATTTTCAGGATTGTTCCTGAATTCAGGATTTTGACGCTGACTTTCCATTGTCAGCCTCAAAATGCTGAATTCTGCAGGTAATAATAGCTTCTCTGATTTAGTTTCAGTTTATCTAAAGTATTTAGGATTTTTTATAATTTGGAGGCAAACAGCAAGTTTTAATTTCCGATTTTCTAAAGAACAGGATTTGGGAAATTTTGAGCTTTCACCCAGGCACCTATATTTTCTTAATATATTTGGGGTGAATACAGCGCCTTGCAACTTAGCCCAAAAAGTATAAAACTTCATGCTCAACTCAACTGAGCATGAAATTTATCATGCTCATAAATGTTTAAATGCCAACAACTGTTGGCATTTCAACATTTATTAGACCGTTAAATGCAACATCTGAGATGTTGAAAGCAAGATAAGGCTTCATTTTTCAGAATTTTAGTTTTTATGAGCAGTTGTAATTTCTTGCTAAGTTGAGTTGAGAATGAAAAGTTTTATAATTCGAAGACTAAATTTAATAACTATCACAGTGATAAAACAAAGGAAAAAAGGGAGATCAGTGGTAGAGTGCTTGACTCATGACATCATTTTCTATTTTTAGACAACAATGAAAAAAAATCAAGAAAAAAAAGAAAAATTAAGTAAAGTTTTGAATACTTTTGAAAATATGGAAAATGGGGCATTTGCATATGGCCAAGTGCAAATAAGGTGTGACATTTCAGTCAAAAAAAATTGTGTGTAGAATGCATGTGTTCATGTATTTTCTCGAGCAATATACATTATATTTCATGAAAAATAGGGTTTCTTTTGTGGAAATTAATGTATAATGGGGAAAAATGACATGTAATTGAGAAAAATCCTGCAAGATTGGGACTATACTAAGGTTTGTTTTAGAGAAGATTTGTGCCCAAACTCAATAATTAGGCATCTGTTTTCACTTCTGGTGGCAAAGTATGGTACCTGACAAGATTTTGAACACTGTTTTAGGGGTATTTTATTATTTTTGCGCAAAAATTATGACAATTTACACACAAGAAAGGTATTAAAATAAAAATGACCTTATTAAATTCTACCGCTTACACAAGAGGCAATATTGATATGATGCAAGTACTTCAGCATATACTCTGATGTTGCGACAAACAACGGTGAAAATTTGGTGTTGATATCTTCTGTATTTTTCCAGTGATTTTAAACTTAAATATTGGTCTGGAACATCCAGATTGCCGTTACTGTTGGGACACATTAACTACATGATATTTCTGTATATATTAACAGCATATAAAAAATCAGCTGTGTATTTCTATTGCTGGAAATATTCATAGAATGTTTATTTACCAAAATCCAAAGAAAAACAACAGTATTTAGCCAAATAACACCAAGTGACCATGCTTCTTGAACACCCAGTATTTTAACAAAAACAGTCATTGTAAAATTTATAATATTTTGTTTTGGTAACGTTTTGCTGTACAATTGACAAAAAGAGACACTGGTAACAAAATTGATTCTGACCAGAGATATACTGAGTCAAAAATTTCAAGGAAAACGTTCATGTTGGACAATATACGAATGGTAGGAAATGGCCATAATATAAATTACATAGAAATTTCTGTGATATAGGGATATACTATTGGAAAGTAAGGTATTTTATGTTTCTTTATGACCAAGATTTGGTTCCATTCAGTGATTTACCTAATTTAAACCTTTTTCAAGAAATATGAGTGGCATTAAGATGGAGGTATAAGCGTTACTGTTGGGACAATTTTCAAAATTTACGAGGGTGTATCAGGATCTTGTTAGACTTTACTTATCAAGTTTCTTATGTCTTCTGTGACTAAAGCTTTCTGGAAGATGTGTTTGGTCATTGTTTACCCATTACAAAGCTTTTGTAGCACCCACAATACGATGGATGAGAAATTGTCCCAACAGTAACGGTCCAGTAATAGCACTCTTAAACATTATACACATAGATTACAAGTAAAACAGACCACTGAAATGGATAGCTATGTCCTATACTTATGATTTTGCTCTTTTGTTTCAATTTCATTGCATATATCACTAATGCATTCTTCTCTTTTGGTGGTTTCTTCTTTAATTAACGACTTTATTTAGCTAATGTCTTCTTTTCTTTGGGTGGTCTCTTTGTCCAGAGACGCTTGCATATCACTATACTTCACATGTAAATCATCTACCTCATCTCATAGTTGCTCATTCAACTTCTTTAGCTCAGCAGTCTTTTCCCGGAGAACTTCAAATTCAGCTGATTTGGAAATTTGAAATGACGATGCTTGTATCTATAAATAATTGCATTAATTTAAAACTTTGAAAAATATATAACTTTTTTGTATGCTTCAACTCAACTGAACATAGTATTCATCTAGCTCATAAATGTTAAAAAGGCATACAATTCAGTTGGGACATAAGTTATCATTTTAACGTGATTAATACAGCATATTTATCATATGACGTCGCGTCTGGGAGTGAAATAACGCCATGCAATAAAATCTGTAAACCACTAGTGGTTTATCGAATTATGGGAAACGTTATTACGTCCATAACAACGTTGCGTACATAATGACGCAATTATAACGTTTTAACGCCAAAAATGAGATTTCAAAGTAATCTTAATGTCATATGATAAATAGAATCTAACATTCGTGCTCCTGTATTATTGAAGTTATTGAACTCGTTGCGAAAAAGAGATAAAATGCTCGGCAAGCCTCGCATTTTATCTCTTTTCCCCAACTCGTTTAATAAATTCAATAAAACATGAACACTCATGTAAGATCCTCTATGTAAGTAATGAAGCAAGAACATCATCTGAGTTGAGCATGAACAAGTTCAAGCTTTGGATAAATAATTAACCTGGACAAACACATCCTTCAGAAAAAGAGAGAACCTACAAAAATAGAAAACTGCAGACTTGGTTTTATAAAGGTTGACCGTTGTCCATGAGAATTAGTAGGCCTGATCCATGTCATAAATGTGTTTATCATATGATGTCGCGTCTGGGAGTGAAATAACGCCATGCATTAAAATCTGTAAACCACTAGTGGTTTATCGATTTACGGGAAACGTTATGACGTCCATAACAACGTTGCGTACATAATGACAACATTATAACGTTTTATGCCAGAAATGAGATTTCAAAGTATTTGTCATATGATAAATAGAATCTAACATTCGTGCTCTTGTATTATTGAATTTATTAAACTCGTTGCGAAAAAGAGATAAAATGCTCGGCAAGCCTCGCATTTTATCTCTTTTTCCCAACTCGTTTAATAAAATCAATAAAACATGAGCACTCATGTAAGATCCTCTATTTAATGATGTTGAAAAAGTCGGGAAAAGACAAGTATATACTGATTGTCATTGAACAGAAACATTGGCTTCATTTTTGATAAAGTAATCAGGATTTAGAAGGCTTCCATGCGAGCTGAACATGTCTTATATGTCAACAACAGCAGAATCTAGGGTGAAGATTTGGTACCAGTAAAATGCATTTAAGCTCCCCGGTGGCTTAGGCTGCTGTCTGTTCTAAGGCGGTGGTTCTGTTGCTGTTGACTTTTTGTTTATTGTTACTCCCATTGTGGGAGTCTGTAATGTTCTATGTTTTGTTGTGCGTTACTTTGTGTCCATTCTAGCTTTGCAATCATCTTGATGGGGAAGAGAGAGCTGGTTGCTTTGCTTGATTTGTCTTCCTGATGTCTCGTGATGGTTGAGCGGCTCTTCCTCGCGGTGCCACGGGGTTGTCTGCGGTTTGTGATTGTGGTATTTCCTGATCATACTCACTAACTATTATTGGAATGTTTAAATAATACAAAATTGACCACAAGAAAGTTTGAGAATACATCGAGTGTGCATCAGATTATAATACTGTTTCAGGGTTATGCTAAGATGTTGAATTATGTCATGAAACTGGTAATACCGATGTAGTTGTTATAAAATTATGGTTCTAAGAATAGTATAGAAGGGAATAAATCATTTTTGCAAGCAATGCCCACATCTTGTTTGGAAATAAAAAGCTAAGAAAACAACCGTTACTGTTGGGACATTTTCCGTTACTGTTGGGACATGTCATTGTAGTGCAGATATTAGGTTTCTATGAGTAGTCACAGAAAACTTCTGCGGCAGGAAATAACTGGCCTCCATCAAGGAATGCAAAGACTGGCAAATGAGGCTGTAAATACACTATCTGCAGATGCAAGTTAATAAAAAAAAACATATGGTGGACACCGTTACTGTTGGGACAAATTTTGGCCTGGAACAAATGGCTCAGTAAACAAAGTGAAATGGAAAAAAAGTGACAGGAAGTGTAAAACTAGTATCTGTGATCTATATACAATATTTCTGAGTACTTCAGTATCACCAAACCCTTTCCTGGTAAATACAGCTCATGCCTTTAGATACAAGGGGTTGAATTTGACTTTTGGGCCCCTTTTGTTTATTTTTTGAAAAATATTGCCAAAAACATAATTTCTTGATTTTTTCAAATCATTTAGCATTTCTTGTTGAGCAAATAGTTACAAATAATGTAGACATAGAGAAATATGCTATAAATAGAAGTGATTTAAAGCAATTTAGATAAAAGAGTGATTTTAAATGTTTGTCACACAAAAACCAAGGTTTTTCTTAGTTTTTGCAATCTTCTACTATTGATAACTTCTGCACGGAACACCTGATTGCCATGAAATTTTCAGCATATTTTCTTCAGGCCCTATCATTTTGAAAATACATGAGCTTAGTCTGATATATTCAATTCTTTTGAAAATTTTGTTTAGTATATCATGGCCCAAACAATATGAATCTTATTTGCACTTGGCTATATGTTCTTAGGTAGACTTTATGGCGAACAATATCGACCCAGATCAGAATGTTCCCTGGAAGCAGTCTGGTCAGGATTTATTGTGTTTACTTCCATGATAAGATTTTGTCTGAAGTGCACTTGAATATATGCAGAAGGTTACAAAGTAGACATCATTTTCAGGACAAAATACTGACATGTATGTTTAGGGTTATCTATTTTATCATGCTCCAAAAGCAAATAACCCCAGTGACCTCAAAGCTTGTGTGAATCACCATGATTTTGTAATCGTGAATAGAACATGCCCTATTCTCATGACTTGTCAGCCAGGCTTTTAAAATCACACATGACTCTGTAATAGCAGTGTTTACACGAGCTGATTTGTAATGTATGACTAAGTCAGGCTGACAAAATCATGCATTCTAAACACCCCTTTAGTTGCTTGCAGATGGAATAAGTTCCAAAATCTCTTGTACTGGCTCATAGTCATATGCTAAAGAAACTAAATAATTGGTGTCTGATCACCCATTTTTGAAATCAAGTATTATTTTGCTGCACAAGCTTTTCCTGTATGAAGTCACAACTCATGCATTTCAATAAATAGTTCATTGGACAGCTCACATATGAGTATTCTTATATAGAACTATTTTGTTGACATCAGACATTTCCTGTTCTGAGTAAAGTGGCTCGCTCCATCAAGTACAGTAGAACTTCAATGGCTCCAACTCTGATGGCTCATTCACCAAACCTGGCTAGATCTATCATCATGGTCCCTACATGTCATTTTAGGCATAATCCACCCTGGATGGTTGGAACAACCCTTGGCTAGAACTAATGGTCATGGTCTCAAGCATGTTCGAACCATTGAAGTTCTACTGTAATTAGTTTACAACTATGATACAGGACTTTAGTTAAGAGTGCGTAACGAAAATTTAATTTTCTTATTTCTCAACCGAAACATATGTTGTGGGTACTCAAAAGAACCGTCTCAATGAGACGGTTCTTTTGAGCACCCAAAACATATGTTAAAACTGATGGGTAAGAAAATATTTACAATTTTACACTGAAATTTTTTGCGTATCTAAACCTATGATGATAATCCACAGGACTTCATACTTTCTTCCCAGAGTTCCTCACAAGCTTGGTCATCCTTAGCATAGGGGTTCATGCTCGTTTTTTGGCACGCTGAGAAATATTCACGCGAATACTCTTGGGCAGCTTCATCAACAGCCACATAGATCGTGGTCTGGGCACCTCCTTTACAGTCTAGAGCTATCCACCTGCAAACCAAACAGAGAAAAAAAACATACATGTATGAGCCGTGACATGTGATTTCCAACAATGTGGCATTTTGACAAGTGTAGACTCAGACGAGCCTGTGTAGCCTCCTTTGAAGCCTAGAAACTCCAAATGATGTTCGGTCAGTAGCTTAACAGTCCTGGAATATTCAAGCGTCTAGCAAAGGCTCTGATCAGACTGCGTGTATGCCCAGGCTGATCTGAGGCTTTGTTGGTCGCACATACTACATTGTTGGAAATCTCATGTGGCGGCTCATATCTCATTGCATGTTGGGTAGATTTTCACTCTTGTTGCTGACTCTTTTTTTGAAGTTTTACTAGAGTGTCAAACAAAAGCTTTGGGGAAATGGGAAGTTTATTACACAAAAAAGCCAATATAGCATTTGCATTACTGAGCCTAAACATAAATAAAAAAAAAGGCCATAACTCAGTTAAAATTTTTGCTGATGACCTCCAAATTCGATCTTGACTTGTATTTTATGTTGCTTTACCTGTCTGTAAACTTTGAATGAAATTGTTGCATCCTTTCAAAAGTTTTTGATTGAAAACCACGATTTAGCCAAACAAGTCAAAAATGGGTCATAACACTTTGCAAATTACCTCCCTTTTCGAACTTGACCTGTATTTAAAGATGCTTTACCCTTTTGTAAACTTTGATTAAAATTGATGTATCCCTTCAAAAGTTATTGATAGGAAACCAAAAGTGTGACGCCCGGACAACCCTGACAAAGGCGTTGATTGAGTGATGATCCATATGTGTCGACCATACTTTGCAGGCGACACAAAAAGGATCCACAAAAGAGAGCATCGGCTTGGAATGATCATTAAAAAATACTGAAGGGCTTAAACATGTTTAACTGTACTAACCTCACCAGTTAATGTATATTCTAGGCTGATTAAGTATTTACGTTAGAGGAAACTGTTAAATTCTGATTAAATACATGCACGTATCCAGAAAGTTTTGTCAGGGGGGGTCCAACTGTGACAGGTTATTTTAGTTGATGAGGGGAGGGAGGATCCAAATACCACTATAAGCTGGCCATCAGCGGCCTGCCAGCTAAACGCCATTTAAATGGCGTTTTGCTGGTGTGCTGGTGATGGCCCAACATTGAATGCTGGCTTGGTAGCTTTGTGATTTTCAGAGGATCCAGACCAGTATCGCTAAGAAACCCTATATTTTTGTGATTTTTCAGGAGGGGTCCGGACCCGTCCCCCCCTCTGGATCTGCACATGAAGTTATTACCCTAGCAAAAACTTGTAGAGTTTGAACAACCAAGTAGGTGCGGCTAGACTCAGAGTTGTCCATATTTCTGTATTTACAAAGCCAGGATGGACGGCATTAGCTCGGATACCACAATCTGAAACGAGCAAACTACAGTAGAACTTTTAAAAATGGCTCGGACAGGCTTGGACAGAGTTGTCCATATATCTGTATTTACAAAGCCAGGATGGACGGCATTAGCTCGGATACAAACAAACTACACTAGAACTTTTAAAAATGGCTCGGACAGGCTTGGACAGAGTTGTCCATATTTCTGTATTTACAAAGCCAGGATGGACGGCATTAGCTCGGATACAAACAAACTACACTAGAACTTTTAAAAATGGCTCGGACAGGCTTGGACAGAGTTGTCCATATTTCTGTATTTACAAAGCCAGGATGGACGGCATTAGCTCGGATACAAACAAACTACACTAGAACTTTTAAAAATGGCTCGGACAGGCTTGGACAGAGGTGTCCATATTTCTGTATTTACAAAGCCAGGATGGACGGCATTAGCTCGGATACAAACAAACTACACTAGAACTTTTAAAAATGGCTCGGACAGGCTTGGACAGAGGTGTCCATATTTCTGTATTTACAAAGCCAGGATGGACGGCATTAGCTCGGATACAAACAAACTACACTAGAACTTTTAAAAATGGCTCGGACAGGCTTGGACAGAGGTGTCCATATTTCTGTATTTACAAAGCCAGGATGGACGGCATTAGCTCGGATACCACAATCTGAAACAAATTTCAGTAGAACTTCAACAGGGTTCATACAGGCAAGTTTGAGTAAAATTCAAGGACTTTTCAAGGACTTCTAAAAGACATTCCTTCAGTTTGCAAGGACTAAAATTTTATGAAAAATACAGGTTTAAGTGTTAAAATTCTACTTCATAAATGCTATACTGAGATAATGGAGAAATTAGAATTAGAAAATTAGTATAAAACTGTTGTGCCTTTATTTGGTGCAGCACATGCTGCACCAAATAAAAGCACAACAATCTTATAATGATTTAGGTCTTTATCAACTGTACTAAATTTTAAAGAAAATAGTAGAATTCAAGGACTTTTCAAGGCTTTTAAGTGGTTTTCAAGTACTTTTCAAGGCAGATTTAATTTTCAAGGCATTTTCAAAAAAGCACCCTAGATTCAAGTACTTTTCAAGCCTGTTCAAACCCTGTAATTCAAAACTTCCCAAAACAAAGGACTCTTAATTTAAAGAGTGTAAGAATAATATTCAACCACAGGTTTGAAGTGTTAATTCTTTGCATGCCAGGTAATTTTTCATAATTTTGTTGTAATCTGCTGTCAAGAAATTCTTTCAGGAACACTATCAGAGTGTCAAATAGTTTGGATCCCGATCAGGACCTACATTCTGGGTTCAAAATGTTTGCAAAGGTCATCACCAGATTAAAAAAGTTCCCACTAGCAAGGTAAGAGTGAAAAGTTCATGCACATATCCAGAGGGGGGAGCGAGGGACAGGGGGTCTGGAATCCTCCCCCCCACCCAGCAAAATGTCGATAATGGCCCACTTTTAGTGGTATTTGGATGCTCTCTCCCCTCATCAACTAAAAAGACAAAGAGAAAAAAATGTCGGAGTGTCAGAGTTCAACCCCTGCTGACAAAACTTTCTAGATCCGAGCATGAAGTTTGTTGCGACCCAATTGCAAGGTGGATACATATTCTCAGCTTACATTCATTTTGTGGTACTGTTTGTAATTGTAGATGCTATGAACAATAAAAGTATTGTATTGTATATCAATATCGTCCTTGGGCTGCAACAAACAATACCCACTGAAAACATATGCTTGAATCTGGACAAGCCTGAATGATAAGCTTTACCTTTAAACCTTTTTCCCAGTTCTCTGGCATGCATGACATTTGCCAATTTACTTCCATCGTATGGTCTACCATCTATTTTACCATCCTTCATTATCAACTTTCCATGATAATATTTATGCATTAATGAGCTCAGATTGATCACGTGACTGGGAGCAGATTTCTTCAGCAGATCCAGCAGTAGATAGGTTAGTAAGAATGGACCTAAATGGTTGGTACCAAACACAATCTCATGTCCTTGTTTTGTAGTTGTTTGACCAGTGTAGACTACACTCCTCCCCACTCCTGAAAATAACATAAGACAGTACGTACATGGGTTTAGATAAACAATAAATTTTCAGCGTAAAATTGTAAATATTTTCTTACCCATCCATTTTAACATATGTTTTGGGTGCTCAAAAGAACCGTCTCATTGAGACGGTTCTTTTGAGTACCCACAACATATGTTTTGGTTGAGAAATAAGAAAATTAAATTTTCGTTACACACTCTCAGATCCAGTAGGAGATAGGTTAGTAAGAATGGACCTAGATGGTGGTACCAAACACAATTTCATGTCCTTGTTTTGTAGTTGTTTGACCGGTGTAGACTACACTCCTCCCCACTCCTGAAAATAACATAAGGCAGTATGTACACAGACTTAGAGAAACCAGGGGTCAAGGGTGTGTGTAAGGACAGAATATGTGCTTGCATGGTGCTCTATGCTCCATTCCCTTTAATTTGATAAACAACATGACCATGTTCTGAATAAGTTGAATTTTGACAACACCCCCGCATTCACATGGTTCCCTTTAATTTGATAGGCATAACCTTTGCTACGATGTTGCTGTGTGCGTCATTTCCTTTAATTTGACAACATGACCATATTCTGAAAAAGTTGAAATTTGGCCTCTGCCCCCACCCCCTAAGTCCACCTAGGGGGTCTAAACCAGGCCATCGAACTAAAATCCTATTTGATATGTTTCATATTTATTGTACCTCTGTCTGCATGAGAAATTTTAGTAAGTCAAAAAAGGGCCATAACTAAGTCAAATTTTTGTAGATGACCTCCAAATTCAAACTTAACCTGTATTTTATGATGCTTTACCCTTCTGTAAAATTTGAATTAAATTGTTGTATCCCTTCAAAAACTATTGTAAATGATCGGAAACCACAATTTAGCAAAAATCTAAGTAAAAAGGGCCATAACTCAGTTAAAATTTTGCGGATGACCTCTACTTTCAAACTTGACCTGCATTTTATGCTTTACCCTTCTGTAAAGTTTGAATGAAATTGATGGAAACCAAAAGTGTGACAACGCGGACGCCGATGACACCGACAGAGACATGATCACTATGCAGGCGACATAAAAAGGAACTCTTAGTCAAAGAAGTATGTTTATAAAACCAAATGTGTATACCTGCATTATTGATGAGTATATCTAATCTAGGCTCGTTCTCCTGTACCTTTTTCACAAAATTCCGAATGGAGTCAAAATCAGCAAGGTCAAGGATATAATAGGCCACATTTGTATTGCCGCTTCTTTCTGTAAGTTAAAAAATACAGTCTATTAAGATAAGAGAGTATAATCAAGGGTTATTTTTCATATTCGTAAGTATTCTAAGATATGGGTACTCAAAAGAACCTTTTCAATGAGACAGTTCTTTTAGGCACCCAAACATCTTATATCTGAATTACAATTTAATGCTCAATAAGCTTGCTTCTGTGGACTCCTGCGTATCCTGAAGGACTATTTGGGCCAGCACCCAAGATTTTCATGCGTGGATCCAGAAGTTTTGCCAGAGCTGGTCAAACTTTAACAAAGTTTTTTTTCTCTTTCTTTTTTTAGAGGGGAGAGGATCCAAACAAATACCACTATAAGTGGGCCATCATCGTCCTGCCAGTGAAACGCCATTAAAATGGGGTTTCGCTGGCCTGCTGATAACGGCCCAAGACTGAATTCTGGCTTGGTAGCTTGTGTTTTTTTGGGGGATCCGGACCAGTATTGCTAAGAAACCTTTATTTTTGTGATTTTCAAGGGAGGGTCCCTGTCCCATCCGCCCTCTGGGTCTGCCCATGATTTTGGCACTTATCAAATATGCAAAAAAGCCTCCTTATTAAAATGCCCATATTGATGTATCCAGCGGAACTAGAAGTCAAAGTTTTGGCCTGTCAGACCTCCATATATGGGTGTGGCAGCCATCTTGGTCATGTGACCAGGACCATTTGAACAGACTTTCGTTCCCGCGTCCTATGGAGTCTCCATATGGAATTTGAATTTAATTGGCCCAGTGGTTTGAAATTGTGGACGGACGGACCACGGGCGGACGCCGGAGTGAATGGTATACTATTAGCTCACCCATGAGCTAAAAAGGTGGCTATTTTCAATCGGGAATGGGGCCGAAATTCAGCCCCTAGAGAAGGGCAGAAAATCCCCTGTCCAATAATATATGGATTTAGAATATTAAAACAAGTTAATTTCTGAGATGTCATGTCAACTTCTTTAAAAGCATCATGAATATGGGGGGGGGGGGGGGGGGGGGGTGAATGCTACCTGGCATACCTGCCTACCAATCTAAACACCTCCCAGAAGGAAGCATGTCCTAACCTTGAATTTGTTGAATTGCTTTCTCTGCTCTCTCTTTGTTCCTACACCCAAGTACAATTCTGGCCCCTCTGGTTGCTAAGTCAACAGCTGCTTCATACCCAACACCAGCATTGCCCCCTGAAAGGGTTAAAGATTAATAAGGACTAGAAATTGATGCATCCCTTAAAGAGTTATCGATCGGAAACTAAAAGTGTGACAACACGGATGACGACAATGCCGGAGTCCTGATCCCTATGTGTCGACAATGCCTTGCAGGCAACACAATAAATGAATCTCTGGCTCCTCTGTTTGCAATGACACCAGTTGCCTCATATAAACCCACACCAGCATTGCCACTTGAAATGGTAAAGAACTAAAGCTTGATAAAGATTGATGAATCTCTAGCTTTTCTAGTTACTATTATATCAACAGATACAGTCTCAAAGTTGTTAATAGTTTTATTCATATGATGTACATTTCTTTCTCTAGGTTTTTCCTTTTTCACTGTTTGGCCAGAATTTTTTTAATAGTTGATTTATGGGATTTTTTTTCAGATTTAGGGTCAGGGGACGAAAAAAAAAGCTCTGAATATGACCAGTTGACTGGTCATTTTCAGAGCTTTTTTTTTGTCATTTTCAGAGCTTTTTTTTATCTCCAGAACAAACAGTAAAACTAGTGAAGTAAACAAACAGTCTGTATTAAACCTTTAAATAGTTCATGATTTTCCTGCATAGGACAATCACTTTTAAAAGTGGCACTCTCAAAAATTCTTAAACAGAACCTCAAAAAAAAATTCTACGAAACAAATAATGTTTAGAGTCGGCAGGAAAAATAAAAAAAATATTTTTAGAAATTAATTTTTTTTTCTGCTTTCAGGAAAATTACAGTAGGAGGGTTCGTAAATCAACTAATAAAAAAAATCTGGCCTTATCATTTCAGGATAAATTCATATTATAACAAGACACACTGGCTAGCTGGCTAAAAAATTTTTTTTTAAATTGATATAGTATTTACATAGGTTCAGATAATGTAACATTTTGGGCGTAATTATTTTCTTACCCGTCAATTTAAACATATACTTTGGTTGAGAAATGAGAAAACAAGCAAATTCAACAACAAATTGATATCCCCCGCTGAAATTATGTGTGGCTTTTTCCATTGAAATTAAAGACCTATATTCCTGTCTAAAAGAGATCATTAAAGGATTAACTGATAAGGGACAGTTTCAGGATCTCACAGGATTAAAGGGGCCTCAAGAGGGGACTTACCTCAATACATGTATACAACACAATTTCTGTCACCTAGATAAATGTCGATATTTTATCAGAAAGTACCTAAATCCTTCATAGGGCCACTTAAATGCTTCTTGTAAGGAAGTTTTAATCACCTTATAAAGATTAGCCTTTCAAGTTTTATCTGTCTGGAAAAGCCTTCAGGCAGTGGTACCACTTTTATTGTCTAAGAATTTACCCCTTTTAGGCAATTAAAGAGCAATAACATATTCATGTGCATTGCTCCACCTTATGCATGTTATGTTCAGTTAAGTTTCATGAAATTTGATCTATTCCTTACCATGTAATGGTTCTGTAGGGACCAATTCATTAAAAATTAGGCAATCAAAGGGCAATAACGCCTCTATAAGTGAAGACACCCTAATGAAACTTCACATGCATAGCCACACCATGGTCAAATATATTTAGTAATAGTTTTAACCCTTAAAGCTCCAATCACAACTGCAGCAGACGACAAATTTTGCAACATTTTCCCCAATTTTCGACAAAAATAAGGTATGATATTACATGAGAATCGTCTGCCAGCAGACGATTCTCCTGAAATATCATGCCTTATTTGTTATTTTTGAAAAAGCGGCAAAATTTGAAATTGTCGTCTGCTGCAAATTATAGGTGGCGCTTTAAGGAAATATACGAATTACATACCAGTGATAATGACAGTTTTTCCATCAAGTCTGGCAGTACTGCGGCAATATATGGGTATCCCCATGGTCCACTTGGTAATCAAACACAAAATTAGGAACACCACCAAGAGGTAGATCAGAGCCACCCAGGAGAAAACACTGACAAGGACAACAGCCACTGCAACCACCACAGCAACATAAATATCAAACTCATTCATCTTCTGAAAAATGGGAGCGCAGTGGCTCAGTGGTAGTGCTTGACTCGAGACTGAGGGGCCGCTAGTTCGAGCCTCACCGTCATCACTGCGTTGTGTCCCTTATTTACAGAGCAAGAACATTAATCCTAGCTTAGTACTGGTTCAACCCAGGAAGACCCATCCTAATATAACTGAAAGATTGTTGATGGGACCTAAAGAATCAAATCAAACAAAATCTTCTGAAAATAAAACAAATGTGCAGGTATAGCCCTGGATCACTCACCTGTGTTTGGAAGCCTCATTGCCATAATGGTTATTTCTGCCGAATTGTTTTTTGAAAATCTGGCAATTGGCTTCAGGGAATTAGCATACAATGTATGTGTATAAGAGAAACTTTTATGCTGCAGCTCTTTATTTTTTAGTATGTTATATTTACATTTTCAAAGCAAGCCTTTAATGAATCTTTAGAATTTTGCGACCGTTCATAGCCTCATGAGGGACACAAAATTTGATTGACAGCTGCCAAGCTCACAGGCCCATGCAGTTTGCTTCAACCATCAAATTCATTCACCAGATGTGACACTGGTGTTGTGATTGACAGCGAGCAACACCTGAGTTGCATGTGTAAAACAAGCTTCTTGTTTGCAAATTGCTCAATTGGCTGTCCGTGTTCACATTGGCTGTTCCACTTTTCCATTTTGCACTTCAACAAAACCGTTAATATGATTAAAATTAAATACAAAAATGTTTTATCTCCTATATTATAAATAATTTCTATATATTAGTTATTAATAATAAAATGTAAATATAAGCAATAAATTCGATTTTTGGAAGGTTCATGGAATCATGAATACTTCGGGTCTCTTGCAAAGTTAACGTGAAGGACTTCGGGCTTCACTTACTTTGCAAGAGACCCGAAGTATTCAAGATTCCATGAACCTTCCAAAAATCGAATTCATTTCTTAAATACATACAAAGTACAATTTCAATTATTACAAGACGTACTGATCAATCCACTACAGCACTGTTTTGTTTCAACATGCTTCATTTGGGTTGAATAAATACACTGTAGCTATGTCATCAAAAGACAGCCAAGCTTGTTGAAAAATGCTGAACTATATAAACCCTTTCATTTTCATTATAGAAACCAACCCTTTTGAACCCTAACACTTTTCCTTCTGGAGCAGTCAGGTACAGTAAAACCTGTGTAAAACTGCCACTCAAAAATAGACAAAACAAAGATCTTAATGACAAATGGTAGCTTGATGAAGGTTGAAGCATTGCAGAATGCTCCCCTTGGAGCATTCTGCAATACTTTTGACCTGCATTAAGCGATAATTGGTCTTGAAAACCAATTTTCAGTCTTTTTGAGAGTGGCCGTTTAACAAAGGTTTAACTGTACTCCTACAAATCCATCTCATCGCATACATCAATGGAGTGAACCCCTGGGGATAAGGGATAAACCTTTCTTTTCTGTTTATTACTTTTATTTTTTGTATGCAATCAAGAGCTACAGTTCTTGCAAGTTATATGGGTTTCTATGGGGAATAAGCAATTGGATCCCCCCCTGCTGGAAAATGTTGGAACCCCCTGGAAAATGTTGGACCCCTCTGGAACCTTGAAAATGATAGATATCTTTGAAATTGACCATTTGATTTCTGTAAAATAAGCTGAGGACTAAAAAAAAAAAAACTTTGTAAGAGCTTTTTTGTCAGACTGACCTGGACCCCCCTGACGAAAATTCCTGGATCCGTGCATGGTTCTCGCATTCTGATCATTGTCTAATGAGGCCGACCTTAAAAAAATGTTGGTTTGCTGTGCTCCTACCTATCCACCCAAAACAGGCCCTACCCCCAAAAATTATTGCCTTTCTGAATTTTTTTCTTCTTCTCTAATTCTGTTAACAAAGTAAGTAAAGGTGCAAAGATCAGGAATCGATACAATCAAGTACCACACCTGACCCAGGATACCAATGGGAAAGTGACAAACTCACAGAAGACACCACAAACGAGAGCCAAGAGGTCAGCCCTTTCCCAGCAGGTGACCACAAAGCACATATAAACAGACGCGCACAGACATAGCAGACACAAGACAGAACAAAAACATAAAAGATCCACAAAAGAAGTACCGCCTTGGAACGGTCAGTAAAATATTTTACTGGAGGGCTTAAACCGGTTTAACGGCGCCAACCTCACCCTTAATTCAGATGTGGATCAAGACACATAGGTATTTGGTTTGCATGAAAGACCCCTAACTTATCAATGCATCATCTCCTAAAACATATAAATCAAGAATTAACAAGGAGATAAAGCAAGGATAAGGACTCAACAGTAAATTAAACTGAATACCGGAGCAAAAGAAATCCAACAGGTAAACCCCGGTGGGCCCGACAAACAGCCAAAGCATCAGGCCCCTACCATCTCATCAATAGATAAGTCTTTAAGTCGGAACCATCATAGAGTCTGAAGTCCGACCCAACGGCGTGCAATTAAAGAGGAAAGCAAAGTTGCCAACCGTGATTGGGTTGACTACCAAGCATGCAGTCTGTTGCATTACATTAATGTTATAGCCAATCTTTTTATAATGAGAAATTATTTTAATGAACTGCGCTGAAAAATTATTAGAGCCAACAATCTTCTTCAATTTATACACCAAGTCACCATAGAAAACAGGTTCCGAAAGTCCTTGGCGCAAGAGAGATTTAAGTCCAACTTGGAATTTAGAAATCAAATCATAGTATCGTCTATAAAATTTAGAAAATGTTTTGCGAAGTTTATGATACCGATAGCCTTGTTTAAGAAGTTTCTGAGTTAACAATTTATTGCGAGTGTTGAAGTCAGCAACATAGCTAGATGCTCTAGCAAAACGAGTGAGTTGAGAGATATAGACTCCATAGGATGTAGAACGAGGAACATCACCATCTAAAAATGGGAAATTGACAATTTCAAAATCAAAGTCGTCACGTTTATCATAAATTTTGGTAGAAACAATATCATTAGAAATTGACAAATGCAAGTCTAAAAATGCGGCTTCTTAAACTTCTAAAACTCTTCTTTAAAGTCATTAAAAGCTGTATCTTAATTGAAGAAAGGTTAAAGAGACTGTTATCATATGCATTCTTACCTTATATACAGCATTTGTAGACCTCCAAAATTGATAGTAAGAAGGTCATAAAGTTATGCTGAATTTCTTTAAAAAAAAAGACCTACCTACCTACCCAAACTGAAATTAATGGGTAGGAAGGAGCACACGAACAAAAATATATTTCTAAGGATGGCCTGATGTTGAATATATGTATGAAGCTGCATAAAATATCTTAAACAGTTTTCAAGTTAGAAGGCACTGACACAGCTAAAGCACAAAATCTGCTATTTTCAGTTTCAAAGGGCAATAACTAAAAAAAGAGATGTCATTTAAAGATATTTCTTATCAAGAGCTCTGGAGGCCCCTTTGTTCGGTAAAGCAGAACCATTTGTGCAATTTTGGTAGAGGGTATCAAGAGGAACAATTCTGTGAAATTATTTTGAATTTGGACCAGTGGTTCAAGAGATGTCGTTTAAAGATATTACTTATCTGGAGCTCTGGCGGCCCCTTTTGTTCAGCGGAGCAGAACCATTTGTGCAATTTTGGTAGAGGGTATCATCATCATATCATCATATCATAATCGGATTTTTGATTAACATGCAGGTGCAGGGGCATCATCCACATCAGTGGGCCCCTTTCCAGGTAACTGGCTAGCTGCACGCATAGCAGATCTCACACCTGATCTCCAAGTGCTCCTTTCTTGAGGGTCAACTGTGGTGAGCTTCCACTCACGGCAGTCTTTCTCTGTCAGTTTCTTCCATGTTTGCTTGGGCCTCCCTGCCCCACGCTTGCCGTCAATCTGCATATCATATGCTGTTCTGATTGCACCACTGGAACGCGCCACATGCCCAAACCAGCGAAGCCTTCTCTCTCTCAAAATGAGGTCGAGGTCCTCAAGCTGAAGCTTTGCCAGTAGCTCGCTTGACCTTACCCTGGCCACATCCTCTGGCTTGATACTGCAGATCTGTCTGATCATGGCCCTATCATTGCGTTGCAAGCGCTGCAGGTTTGTCTTGGTAAGTGGCCAAGTTTCACTGGCATGGAGCATGGCGCTCCGCACGCAAGAGCTGTACACATGGCCACGGGTCTTGTAAGAGAGGTGGCGGGATGTGAGAACTGGTAGTAGCTCCCTGAACTTCTTCCAGGCAGTTTTCACACGAGTAGTGACCGCCATTTCACAGCCTCCACCAGCAGAAAGCATGTCACCTAGGTAGCAGAAGGAACCTACCACCTCAAGCTTATCAGGTCCAACCTGGACTTCACTCTGTGGTCTGCCGTCAATAGGGCGAGCATTTCCCATGCACCGTGCACACCTATAATCAGGATTTGGTGTCAGTCTTTGAAGCCCACTGCATTTTTTATGCACCCAAAGTTTGCAGCCATTGCAGTAGATGCTGTTGTTGCCTACTCCTGTACGACAGACAGCGCATGGGTATTCGTCTGAACTCTGCAAGAGGTCCAGGCCTGTACCACAGATCATGACTTTTGTCTTTCCTGCATTCACCCTCAATCCCTTCTTCTCCATGGCTTCTTTCCATATCAAGAGCCTCCTGACACATTCCTCTAGGGAGTCAGCAATGATGACAAGATCATCTGCATATAGGTCCTCCCAGGGAACACCAGCCCGAAACTCACGTGACAAGGCCTCCAGCACAATGATGAAGAGCAAGGGACTGAGTACGGATCCCTGATGGACCCCGACCTTCACCTCAAACTCTTTGCTGAAACCCTCGCCAACACGAACCCGGCTTCGTGCATTAGCATACATTCCCTGGACTAAACGAACAATCCATTCCTCAACGCCTAGCTTTCTCCAGGCCCACCAGATAACCTTCCGAGGGACACGGTCAAATGCTTTCTCTAGGTCCACGAAGGCCATATAAAGCCTCTTGTTCACTGCTAAGTATTTCTCCTGCAGCTGCCGGAGGAACAATTCTGGGAAATTATTTTGAATTTGGACCAGTGGTTCAGGAGATGTCGTTTAAAGATATTTCTTATCTGGAGCTCTGGCAGCCCTTTTGTCCAGCGGAGCGGAATTATTTGTGCAATTTTTGTAGAGGGTATGATGAGGAACAATTCTGTGAAATTATTTTGAATTTGGACCAGTGGTTCAGGAGGAGAGGTCTTTTAAAAATATTTCTTATCTGTAAATCTAGCAGCCCTTTTGTTCAGCGGAGAGGAACCATTTGTGCAATTTTGGTAGAGGGTATCATGAGGAACAATTCTGTGAAATTATTCTGAATTTGGACAGGTGGTTCAGGAGGAGATGTTGTTTAAAATATTTCTTGTCTTGAGCTCTGGCGGCCCTCCTGTTCAGTGGAGCAAAACCATTAATGCAATTTTGAAAGAAGGCATCATGGGGAACATTCATGTGAAGTTATATGAAATTTGGACTAGTGGTTCAGGAGGAGATGTTGTTTAAAGAAAAAGTTTACGGACAGCGGGCGCACGCTGGACGAAGAGTGATCATAATACCTCACCTTGAGCCTTCCGCTCAGGTGATCTAAAAATCAAGCGTCTTCAATGGCGCCGATTCTCCATTCTTGGCAGGAAATTTGGTGATGAGAGAAACATAATTCTTCTTTCCTATAATTTTTTACAAATGACGCTTTTCGTCTCTCTCAAGAATGCAGATGATTTATTGTTTCCCCTAACCAGGTTTAGCATGGCACCGTGCCATGCCTTTTTTCTCTAGCGCAATGCCCTTTTCCTGAAAGCCATACCCATTTTCTGAAAATACATAAAATGCCCTACATTTTGGTGAAAAATTCATGAAAATCTGACAAAAACTAAGGAAGTTACAGATTTTTTAGTTTGAAGCCTGAAGTAGCAAGAAAGACACTAGTCCGAGTTTTCTCTGACGTTTTAGTGGCTTTTCTTTATTTTGATATTTGCCACTACCGTCAGAGTAACTTAGCTATCGAAAATCCAGAATTCTCCCAGCCAGTCCTGGCTTGGCACTTTCAATGAAAAATATGGTAATTGAATGAAAGATCGGTGACATAAAAAGTTAAAAATGGGTTGAATTATGATTTATCTCTAAAATAAAATTATATTTTTCATTTAAATCTTATAAAGATGGAAATAATCGACACCTATTGTAGCCTACCCTCTGTACACACATAGTTGGTGATTTAGATATATTCATTACCCATCATTTCCCATTAATCACTTAAAAAGTGAAACTACTTTTATTTTTCAGTTGTATGTTCATTAGTTTTCTCATTATAAGCAGTTATCTAATAAATACATCTTTCATCTGTCAACATTTTTGGTAAAAATACCCAAGTTTTGATAGGTGAAGAAAATTCTGGATTTTCGTAATAGGAGTTACTCTGATGTTAGTGGCAAATATCAAAATATGGAAAAGCCACTTAAACATCAGAGAAGGCTCGGATTAGAAAGACACCTGCTTTTTTTTTCTGTATTAACTCCCAGTAAGGGACATCAGGATAAAATCCTGTAGAATGTTAGTGTTAATAAAAGTAGTCTAACTAAAATAATGTGCTGAACAATAGTTCACAATTATGTACAGGCTCTTGTGGCAGAGGATTTAAGTTTTCACATTGTCCGACTTCCTGGCCACAACTGAACAAGCAAACTGGTGAAAGTCCCAATCCTTCCACTGACACTGCTTGCTACAGTAGGGGGTAATATGATAGCCCAAACAATGTTTAAGGTCCTCTCCTTTTTTGGGTGGATGCTTACAGTTGTAATATTTTACTCAGTGTTAATCTTTTTTCTATGGTCACTAATTACTCAAGGCAATTTTGACACATCACTTTGATGACAATACACCAATAAGCAATTATCAGTACTTTAATTAAGAGTGTGTAACGAAAAATTTAATTTCTTATTTCTCAACCAAAACATATGTTGTGGTACTCAATAGAACGGTCTCAATGAGGGGGTTCTTTTGAGCATCCAAAACACATGTTAAAACTGATGGGTAAGATAATATTTACAATTTTACGCTCAAAAATTTTGTTTATCTAAACCTGTGAGCAATTATTCAAAATGAAGTGTGAATATGAAACAGTGAACCAGGAACAAGCAAATATTGTCAAAAATGAATACTGGAAACAAAGCAGGGGATTCTCTGCCCATCTCTTGGGGACGAATTTTGGCCCCAATTCCCCCATTCCCAAAATAGCCACATTTTTTCCCAATGCCATGTCCGTTTTTCCCAAATAAGGAAAAGTATAAAAAATTTTTTTTTTTTTTTACTTTATTTAGAGACCACTACGACTTATGAGAAACAATGACCCATATCAGAATGATACTTAAACATTTGTGCTTAAGTGGTATGCTTGGCATAATACAATTTCAAATAACTTGATAAAGAGGATATATTTCTACCCTTGTTATGTTCTATGCCGTTAATTTCTCCCAATTTTGATGTTAAGTCGATCATTTTTCCCCAATTTTGGCCAGGGGCCTTTTCTCAAAATTGCTGGAAAAAGCCCTGCAAAGAAAAGCTGGCTGAAATCTTAGGAAGTGATCTTGAAAGTCCAAGAATGCTATTGAAGAAAAAATGATTCCAATAATAATGTGATACTGATTAAAATAAAAATAAAGTATAATAAAATAAGTGTGTGCTCATCAACTGCTATTCAAGAGTCAGTTTGAAAATTCTAAAATAATAATAAAGGCTAAAAAAAATAAACAAGTGTTTCTCAGGCCACTTTTTTGAAAAACAGATGACTCATGAGGCAGGCAGGTTTTATTTTTATTTTTTATTTCCCAAAAAACAGATGAGCCCACTTTTTTATTTTTCATTTCATCATAAACTAATGAAGCACCTTTTTTTCTTCATTTTAAGTATAAAATTGTTGATATTTTGATTTTGACATATGAATAAAATAAATGAGGCCACTTTTTTTTTATTCAAGTCTGAAAAAAAGACCGTAGGTCTGAGGGGCATTTGAAGCAGATGAGGGAGGGCCTGAGAAACACTTTTTTATTTGGCCCAAATAAGTTTGCTTTTAAAAAGGACAGACAACAGCTGCATAAATTTATGTTTCGCAATTTAATTTCGAACTTGCGCTCAGAAGTGCCCTCTTAGCATGACGCTGTGCTTAGCATGACGCTGTGCGTTCAAAAGTGCCCCTTTAGCCTGTTGTCATGGGCTAAAAGTGCCCTTTTCCTGGGAACTTTACCATATGGGCTGGGGAAACGCTATGTCATATAATTTCTCGATTTTTCAATGATGTCTACAGTGACACTTCTAGGACAACACAGCCAAAGTTTTTTAATTGTAAATATGGTGTAATGATGCTTTGCTGACATCACTTGGCTCAAAGTTGGCTGTGATTCTTTATACGCCGTAGCAAGTACTAAAGGGTGTTAGTACACAAAAGCAGTCTTCAGGCTTGGTAGCCCACGAAAATAGTACCTTTTACAATTTAGCACTTGCAATTTGTGTGCAGTTTATAGAATAAATGGGTGCTTATTTCGACTTTAAATGTGCCTATGAGTAAACATTGGTGTATGTTTGTCATGCTCATCATATATCATAATCGGATTTTTGATTAACGTGCAGGTGCAGGGGCATCATCCACATCAGTGGGCCCCTTTCCAGGTAACTGGCTAGCTGCACGCATAGCAGATCTCACACCTGATCTCCAGGTGCTTCTTTCTTGAGGGTCAACTGTGGTGAGCTTCCACTCACGGCAGTCTTTCTCTGTCAGTTTCTTCCATGTTTGCTTGGGCCTCCCTGCCCCCCGCTTGCCGTCAATCTGCATATCATATGCTGTTCTGATTGCACCACTCGAACGCGCCACATGCCCAAACCAGCGAAGCCTTCTCTCTCTCAAAATGAGGTCGAGGTCCTCAAGCTGAAGCTTTGCCAGTAGCTCGCTTGACCTTACCCTGGCCACATCCTCTGGCTTGATACTGCAGATCTGTCTGATCATGGCCCTATCATTGCGTTGCAAGCGCTGCAGGTTCGTCTTGGTAAGTGGCCAAGTTTCACTGGCATGGAGCATGGCGCTCCGCACGCAAGAGCTGTACACATGGCCACGGGTCTTGTAAGAGAGGTGGCGGGATGTGAGAACTGGTAGTAGCTCCCTGAACTTCTTCCAGGCGGTTTTCACACGAGTAGTGACTGCCATTTCACAGCCTCCACCAGCAGAAAGCATGTCACCTAGGTAGCAGAAGGAAGCTACCACCTCAAGCTTATCAGGTCCGACCTGGACTTCACTCTGATGCTGATGCAGAAAAATGAATCTTTGTGCAGCCTATTTTGTGACAGACTCCCTAGCCAACTGCCCAGGTAAGATAGGGTGCCCCTCGGATTTCAGCTTGAATTTTTTGACAGTCCATCAAGGATCGGAGACTGTTGACTTTTTTCTCGGACCCAGTATACCTGGATTGGTCACTGACAAACAGGTAAATGTATATATTGGAAATACATTGTCGAGGCTGATTAAATAATCTTATCTTCATTATAACTTTGTATCTCCGTCAGTGACCAGTCCGTTAATACTGGGTCCAAGCTTTTATGAAAGGTAAAAGACAGATCTTGTCACTCATTCTCAGAAGAAAAAAGCCAACCAATGTCCTCAAAAATATGCAGAGGCTTGAAAACTGTTTTACATGGATTTGAATGGGACCGATCAAATGTGCATCGAACCTTCAAGTAGAAAGTATCAGTCGCACAATCTTACTAGAATATCTAGGGTCGAAACTTCTTGGTACGAAACCCTAGATCAGTTTTTGTCGCGAAAACCCATGATAATGAAATCTAACGTTTATTGAACTTTCTTCAACAATGAAAGTAGTTTATTTGTTTGCCTTTTATACGATATAGCTTATACGAAGGAATTGCCATCTAAGGGGTACGCTATAGATTCAAAATCAGACTCGGTTTATCTGTTTGTTTATTTACTTTCGTTTTAGTCTCTGAACGGGTACAGCTAAATGACGGAGAGAAAATTGCGCGAAAAGAAAATTTGAAGAGTAAGTCCTCGCGCTCCTAACCACTACGCGCCATCATGATAAAAGAAAGATAAGTGCGTTAACCCTCCATCTCTCTCTCTCTCTCTCTCTCTCTCTCTCTCTCTCTCTCTCTCTCTCTCTCTCTCTCTCTCTCTCTCTCTCTCTCTCTCTCTCTCTCTCTCTCTCTCTCTCTCTCTCTCTCTCTCTCTCTCTCTCCCTCTCTCTCTCTCTCTCTCTCTCTCTCTCTCTCTCTCTCTCTCTCTCTCTCTCTCTCTCTCTCTCTCTCTCTCTCTCTCTCTCTCTCTCTCTCTCTCTCTCTCTCTCTCTCTCTCTCTCTCTCTCTCTCTCTCTCTCTCTCTCCATCTCCCTCCGTCCATCTCCCTCACTCCCTCACTCCCTCTCTCTCTCTCTGCCTGCCTGTCTGTCTGTATGTCTGTCTGTCTGTCTGTCTGTCTGTCTGTCTGTCTGTCTGCCTGCCTGCCTGCCTGCCTGCCTGCCTGCCTGCCTGCCTGCCTGCCTGCCTGCCTGCCTGCCTGCCTGCCTGCCTGCCTGCCTGCCTGCCTGCCTGCCTGCCTGCCTGCCTGCCTGCCTGCCTGCCTGCCTGCCTGCCTGCCTGCCTGCCTGCCTGCCTGCCTGCCTGCCTGCCTGCCTGCCTGCCTGCCTGCCTGCCTGCCTGCCTGCCTGTCTTTAGGTCCATCCGTCGTTCGCCCGTCCACCCACCTGTCTGTCTATCTCTCTGGCTGCCTGTCTGTCAATCTCTGTCTAGATCTCTGCCTGCTTGCCTGCCTCCCTATATGTCTGTCTGCTTGCCTTTGCTTGTCTGCCTGTGCTTGTCTGCCTGCTTGCCACTGTGTCTGTCTGTGTTTCTATTTCGTTGTATGTCTATCTCTGTCTGCCTATAGATCTGTCTGTCTGTCTGACTGGCCTCTGATTGTCGACCTCTGCCTGCACGCCTGTCTTCCTGTCTGTCTATTATTGCCTGCTTGCCTGTCTGGCTGTTAGTTCTGTATGCTAGTCTGTCTTTCTGTCTGTCTGTCTATCTGTCGGTCTGTCTGTCTGTCTGTCTGTCTGTCTGCCTGCCAGTCAGCCAGCCAGCCAGCCAGTCAGTCAGTCAGTCTATCTATCTATCTATCTATCTATCTATCTATCTATCTATCTATCTATCTATCTATCTATCTATCTATCTATCTATCTATCTATCTATCTATCTATCTATCTATCTATCTATCTATCTATCTATCTATCTATCTGTCTGTCTATCTATCTATCTATCTATCTATCTATCTATCTATCTATCTATCTATCTATCTATCTATCTATCTATCTATCTATCGATCGATCGATCGATCGATCTATCTATCTATCTATCTATCTATCTATCTATCTATCTATCTATCTATCTATCTATCTATCTATCTATCTATCTATCTATCTATCTATCTATCTATCTATCTATCTATCTATCTATCTATCTATCTACCTGTCTATCTATCTATCTATCTATCTATCTATCTATCTATCTATCTATCTATCTATCTATCTATCTATCTATCTATCTATCTATCTATCTATCTATCTATCTATCTATCTATCTATCTATCTATCTATCTATCTATCTATCTATCTATCTATCTATCTATCTATCTATCTATCTATCGATCTATCTATCTATTTATTCATTCATCCATCCATCCATCCATCCATCCATCCATCCATCCATCCATCCATCAGTATGTCTGCCTCCTCCTGCATAACAATCTGCCTGCCTGTCTGTCTGTCTGCTTGCCTCTGCCTGCCTGTCTGTCTGTCTGCTTGCCTGTCTGTCTGCCTCTGCCTGCCTATCCATCTGCCTGCTGGTCTGTCTGTCTGTCTGTCTGTCTACCTTTGCCTGCCTGTCTGTCTGTCTGACTGCCTCTCTGTCTGTCTGCCTGCCTGCCAGCCTACCAATCTGTCTGTCTGTCTGTCTCTGCCTCCCTGTCTGTCTTTATGTCGGTCCATCCGCCTGCCTACCTCTTTGTCTGCCTGTCTATCTGTTTGTCTGTCTTGCTGTGAATTTCTATATCTCTGTCTGATTGCCTGTCTGTCTGTTTATCTATCTGTCTGTCTGCATGCCTGCCTGTCTATCTGTCTCTCTGTCTGTCTGCCTGCCTATCAGTCTATCTGTCTTACATGCCTGCCTGCCTGTCTGCATGTCTGCCTGCCTGCCTGCCTGCCTGTCTGTCTGTCTGTCTGTCTGTCTGTTTGTCTGTTGGACTGATTTTCTGTCTCAATGTATGTCTGTCTATTTCTGCCTGCTTGTCTGCCTGCCTCCTGTCTGTTAGAATGGCTGTCTGTATATATCTGCCTACTTGACTGCCTGTCACTCTGCCTGTCTATGTCTGTCTGCTTGCATGTCTGTCTGCTTCTGCCCGCCTGCCTACTAACCCGCCTGCCTGTCTGTATGTCTGTCTGCCTCCGCCTGCATACCAATCTGCCTGCCTGCATGTCTGTCTACCTCTGCCTGCATGTCGTCTGTATGCCTGCTTGCCTGCCTGTCTGCCTCTGCCTGGCTACCAATCTGCCTGCCAGTCTGTCTGTCTACCTTTGTCCGTCTGTCTATCCACCTACCTGCCTGACTCTCTGTCCGCCTGTCTGTTTGTTTGTCTTTCTGTAAATTTCTGTATCTCTGTGTTTGTCTGCTTGTCTGTCTGTCTGCATGCCTGCCCGTCTGTCTTCCTACCTATCTTTCTGGCTACCAGTCTGTCTGTTTGTCTGTCTGTTTTTCTGTCTGTCTGTCTGTCTGTCTGTATGTATGTATGTATGTATGTCTGTCTGTCTGTCTGTCTGTCTGTCTGTATGTATGTCTGTCTGTCTGTCTGTCTGTCTTTCTATCTCTGACTGATTGCCTGCTTGCCTTTATCTCTGCCTACTTGTCTGCCTGTCTGTTTATGTCCATCCGTCCGTTCGCCTGCCCACCTGTATGTCTGTCTGTTATACCTGTTGGCTACACCCTAAAGTGCAGCCTAGGGGTTAAGCGACCGAGTCATAGAAACCCCATGGAATTCTTGAAAATGTCTATCTAGGTTGTTTTTTAATCCGTTCACAGTAGTAGATGATATTACTCTCTCTGGAGTCGATTCCATGCGTTGATCACACGTTGACTGAAATTATCATATCTGATGTTCAATCTTGATCTTGGTTTATTTAACTTGAGAGAATTTCCTCTAATGACATAAGTTGTTCAAAAAGACTTTTCGATGGAATGCCTTCTAATCCTTTAAGTATTTTGAATGTTTCAATAAGGTCTCCACGATGTCTTCTAAGCTCTAGAGTGGTAAGATTTAAATACTTCAGTCTATCATGATACGGCAAGTGGGCTATTTCAGGAATCAACTTGGTTGCCCTGTGTTCAACTTGTTCAAGTAGTTCTATATCTTTGATTAATGACGTATTTCATGCTTGCATACAATATTCGAACTTTGGTCTCACAAGGCTTTTGTAAAGTTTGAAAATGGTGTTTAATAATTCCTT
Source organism: Loripinus fragilis (assembly GCA_964019695.1). Lineage (NCBI taxonomy): Eukaryota > Metazoa > Mollusca > Bivalvia > Lucinida > Lucinidae > Loripinus > Loripinus fragilis. Next base: position 93,387,121 of record OZ026524.1, read on the forward strand.
ATGTCATATTGGCTTTTTTAACTGCGCCAACACATTGTTTTGAAGACTTCAAGTCATTTGACACAATAATACCCAAGTCAGTCTCTTCTGTAACAGATTGTAAAATTTCACCATTCATACTATAATCATAATATGCATTGTTATGTCTTATATGGAGCACTTTACATTTCTTCACATTAAAAAGCATTTGCCAATCTTTCGATCATTGACATAAATTGTTTATATCTTCTTGAAGTATATCAATATCCTCTGCACCTTATCAAAGGCTTTGCTAAAGTCAAGATAAATCACATCTAAAGACTTTCCTTCATCATTTGCTTTAGTAACATCTTCCAGGAATGATAATAAGTTAGTCAAACAAGAATTTCCTTTAGTAAAGCCATGTTGGGACTTTAACAGTAATGTATGTGTATTAAGATGGTTCACAATATTGTGTCGTAAATTGGATTCAAGAACTTAGCAGATCTGTGAAGTTAAGCTTATCGGTCGGTAATTCCCAGGATCCGATTTATCACCTTTCTTAAATATGGGAGTAACATTGGCATGTTTCCAGTCAGAAGGCACTTGTTTGAGATGAATACTCATATTAAAAATTATACTTAATGGCTCTGAAATATAATCACAAATTTCCAACAGAGCGAGGAGCCAATAATATCTGTCTGGTTGTCTGTCTGTCAGTCTTTCCGTAAGTATGTCTTTCTGTCTGTCTATCTCTGCCTACTTTCCTGCCTGCCCATCTGCCTGTCTACCTGCCTGTCTGAGACAGACAGACACATGTAGTTGCAACATTAATTTTCTCTGCTCAGTTATGGGGGGCAAAGATAAATTTTGCGGGGTGAACATTTTCTAATTCTGTTCTGTTTTGTTAAAGCTTCGCATTGCGCATGCTCCCCAAAAGCGGATGTAAACATTTACACGTGACATCTGTCATAAACAATTTACAGGGGACAAAATAGACTGAAATTATTAAAGATAGGTTGGAAACGCGGCTCAAGGTCACATACGATGTATGGCAGTTTGATAATAAGATTAACATGCGTGCAATTTATTGGTTGACATCGGTTTCTTTTTTATATTAATCGGGTCACAGGCGATTTACGTGCCTGTGTTCAGGGCAACATTGGACTTTGTTCGATTATTGATAATGGGTGATATATCTTTGACGACCAAACCTTACGTGTGAACATTGATACACAGGTGAGGCTTATATTTAATATATTTATTCCCTCAGACCCTGTATTAATAGACCTCTAAATATAACAGCCCAAACATGTTTTTGTCTGATAAACCCTGATTGACTTAGATTTAAAAGAGGTATATAGTTAAATGCGCTCCTTATGCATCCAAGGCATATGGCAGGATTAAGAGATAGACGAGTCCAAACACTATGTCATAAATCAATACCATCTGGAACACTACGTCATAAATCAATACCATCCGGAACACTACGGACTTTATCCGATAGCTGGGAAATACTCTGGTTGGCAGTAAACTGTTGGTTACCTGTATCGGACACGGAAACAACACATATGTTTTATAGCAATTTTAACCAAAATTTATTTCATAAAAAATAATTCTAAAGACTGGTTTGCATAATTTGATCATTGACCTATTACATATTTTATTGTCATTTAACAAAAATATCGGAGATTAAATGGTCGACATCAGACCAAAACACCGAAGCGGAGGCCAGTCAAAAACAAACAAAAACTAATAAAATTAATTATTTTTTCCACAAGAAAATATTTGTAAATCAATGTCCAATAATTAGTCTACATATCCAAATCAAAACCTTGGGCTAAAATATCGTTTAAGATGGTTTTTTTCTCACATAAAAGTTGGCTCAGCTCAATGGCCATTGCATTGAGCGGAAGGTGTTTTGCCAACCACAATAAAAGGTCACATGGTCATGATTGTTATCACATGGTCAATAAGCCCGGATGAAAACAATAACATTGGACTGGTCTATAGGTAGATTTGTTTTATTTCACCAGGAAATTAGGTAGGGATACCCTGCATGAAGCAAAGTTTTATGTATTTTGATTTGGTCTTATTTATTTATTTTAGAGAAAAGTTCAATGGCAGCTACAAACGAACCAATAAAGGTTGATGTTGTGGTAATTGGTGCAGGGATTTCAGGAATCGTTACTGCAAAATGTCTGACTGATGCTGGGCTCACGGTTGTTGTTCTTGAAAGGACAGGAGAAGTTGGTGGTCTATGGAAATTTAGAGAGAATGACTATGGGGTCATGAGATTTACCCATATGTAAGTTTTCAAGATTGGTAAAAAGTAGTAAATTTAAGTTGCATTGTAGTCAACTGAGCATGGAAGGTTCCATAAGTATTAAATAATCATGGACTGTCAAAGTTGTATTATAGCCAGCTGAGGATGGAAGGTTCCCTCAGTCTTAAATTATCAAGGACCATCAAAGTTGTATTATAGCCAACTCAGGATGGACGGTTCCATCAGTATAAAATTATCATGGACTGTCAAAGTTGTATTATAGCCAGCTGAGGATGGAAGGTTCCCTCAGTATTAAATTATCATGGACCATCAAAGTTGTATTATAGCCAGCTGAGGATGGAAGGTTCCCTCAATAATAGATTATCATGGACTGTCAAAGTTGGATTATAGCCAACTGAGGATGGAAGGTTCCATCAGTATTAAACTATCATAGACCATCAAAGTTGTATTATAGCCAGCTGAGGATGGAGGGTTCCATCAGTATTAAATTATCATGGACTGTCAAAGTTGTATTATAGCCAACTGAGGATGGAATGTTCAATCAGTATTAAATTATCACGGACCATCAAAGTTGTATTATAGCCAGCTGAGGATGGAAGATTCCCTCAATATTAAATTATCATGGACTGTCAAAGTTGTATTATAGCCAACTTAGGATGGACGGTTCCATCAGTATTAAATTATCATGGACTGTCAAAGTTGTATTATAGCCAACTGAAGATGGAATGTTCAATCAGTATTAAATTATCACGGACCGTCAAAGTTGTATTATAGCCAGCTGAGGATGGAAGGTTCCCTCAATATTAAATTATCATGGACCATCAAAGTTGTATTATAGCCAACTGAGGATGGAAGGTTCCCTCAGTATCAAATTACCATGGACCATCAAAGTTGTATTATAGCCAACTGAGGATGCAAGGTTCCCTCAGTATTAAATTACCATGGACCATCAAAGTTGTATTATAGCCAACTGAGGATGGACGGTTCCATCAGTATTAAACTATCATAGACCATCAAAGTTGTATTATAGCCAGCTGAGGATGGACGGTTCCATCAGTATTAAATTATCATGAACTGTCAAAGTTGTATTATAGCCAACAGGATGGAAGGTACCCTCAGTATTAAATTACCATAGACCATCAAAGTTGTATTATAGCCAACTGAGGATGGAAGGTTCCCTCAGTATTAAATTACCATGGAACATCAAAGTTGTATTATAGCCAACTGAGGATGGAAGGTTTCCTCAGTATTAAATTATCATGGACCATCAAAGTTGTATTATAGCCAACAGGATGGAAGGTACCCTCAGTATTAAATTACCATAGACCATCAAAGTTGTATTATAGCCAACTGAGGATGGAAGGTTCCCTCAGTATTAAATTACCATAGACCATCAAAGTTGTATTATAGCCAACTGAGGATGGAAGGTACCCTCAGTATCAAATTACCATGGACCATCAAAGTTGTATTATAGCCAACTGAGGATGGAAGGTTCCCTTAGTATTTAATTACCATGGACAATCACAGTAACCATCCTGTTGGCTACTGATCCAAGGTTGATGGTCCATCATACATGATAATTTTATAGTAATGAAACCTTCCTTAAGGCGACAATCACAAAAATATTGTCTGTTTTAGTCATCTGCTGAAATGTTTTTGAAGCCTCTTTGACAAACTGTAGATCCATATCAGACTGCTCCTGTAGTTTGATCTGGGTCCACACTGTTTGCCTCTATACTTACATTAACCAATAAACAGATTTTTTTATGGGAGCGCAGTGGCTCAGTGGGAAAGTGCTTGAATCGAGACTGAGGGGCCGTGGGTTCAAGCCTCACAGGCGTCACTGCCTTATATATAAATGTCCTTGAGCAAGAACATCAATCCTAGTTTAGTACTGGTTCAACCCAGAAAGACCCGTCCCTTTATAACTGAAACATGTTGATGGGAAGTAAAGAAAGAAAGGAACAAACAGATCTTTTTGGATGCAGTTACTTTGCTAGCGTTTTAAGGGTTAAATAATATGCTTTGTGTCTTTACTGAGGTATTATGGCGTAAGATAATACAGTTGATACTGTTACTTTGAATAAAACAACGCCTCATTTTCAGCTTTTACCTATGTCTAAGATAGATCAGTCCTAATTACGCATTCATGAGGTGGGCCTTCACAGTGGCCCAATAGCTTTATAATACCATGTTCACCCTAAAGATTTTAAGAGGTAGACTTGAAATCTGGGTCTTCAGTAATCACAGTCACTCTGCGTCAAAGGATGGTACCTGTTTTTCAGGTATCCAAAATGAAACACTAAGGTGTCAGCTAGTTTGAGTATTTTGGATGAAAATGATACTCATTATCTTGTAAAAATTATTTCAGAAATGTTTCCAAGTACAACTACTGCTTCTCTGATTTCCCTTTCCCCGATGATGTTGCGGACTACCCCCACAATACTGTTATGTCTTACTATGTCTGAATATGATATTAATTATCTTGTGAAAATTATTTCAGAAATGTTTCCAAATACAACTACTGCTTCTCTGATTTCCCTTTCCCGGATGATGTTGCGGACTACCCCCACAATACTGTTATGGCTGATTACATAGAAGACTACGTGAAACATTTCAATGTTGGGGAGAATATCAGATTTATGAGAAAGGTGTTGAGCATTGATAAAACTGGTAAGAGTTCTTATTCCCCACCCTTGGGTAAATATGTGTTGTCTAAGTAAGTAAGGTTGCAAAGATCAGGAATCGATACAATCAAGTACCACACCTGACCCAGGATACCAATGGGAAAGTGACAAACTCACAGAAGACACCACAAACGAGAGCCAAGAGGTCAGCCCTTTCCCAGCAGGTGACCACGAAGCACATATAAACAGACGCGCACAAAACATAGTAAACACAAGACAGAACAAAAACATAAAAGATCCACAAAAGAAGTACCGCCTTGGAACGGTCAGTAAAATATTTTACTGGAGGGCTTAAACCGGTTTAACGGCGCCAACCTCACCCTTAATTCAGATGTGGATCAAGACACATAGATATTTGGTTTGCATGAAAGACCTCTAACTTATCAATGCATCATCTCCTAAAACATATAAATCAAGATATAACAAGGAGATAAAGCAAGGATAAGGACTCAACAGTAAATTAAACTGAATACCGGAGCAAAAGAAATCCAACAGGTAAACCCCGGTAGGCCCGACAAACAGCCAAAGCATCAGGCCCCTACCATCTCATCAATAGATAAGTCTTTAAGTCGGAACCTTCATAGAGTCTGAAGTCCGACCCACCGGCGTGCAATTAAAGAGGAAAGCAAAGTTGCCAACCGTGATTGGGTTGACTACCAAGCATGCAGTCTGTTGCAATACATTAATGTTATAGCCAATCTTTTTATGATGGGAAATTATTTTAATGAACTGCGCTGAAAAATTATTAGAGCCAACAATCTTCTTCAACTTATACACCAAGTCACCATAGAAATCAGGTTCCGAAAGTCCTTGGCGCAAGAGAGATTTAAGTCCAACTTGGAATTTAGAAATCAAATCAAAGTATTGTCTATAAAATAATATACCAAAACCCCTTTGATGGGCCATCAAATGTGTTATATAATTTAATTTAGAAATTCCAGATGAAGTTATAATTTAATTTCTCACCAGGGTTCAGGTTCTCTATCTAATTCCCAGAGGTTGGGATTTGTTTGCAGTCTTATTCCCCTTGTATCCCCGCCAAACTCCCCGATGAAATAATGTCTGAGATGAAACCAGGGTATATTCAAATATAAGTTTGCATAAATGTAACAATCGAAATCAAGGCATCTAACATCTTTTACCCTTAACCCTTTTGTTTAAACTCCCCAAGAACATAAGTAGATTAAAGAGCTGCTCTTTAATCTACTTGTGTTCTTGGGGAGTTTAATGACAAACATTGCCTACTTAGGGCATTGTCGCATACAAGCAGCACGCTAGCACGTACTCACCTGTCGCCTTTCGCTCGGTGCACACTGGGATTGAGCCGCCATTTTTATTACAAATATTTTATGCGATCACTGCTTGCATGACTCGGGGCTTTACATCCAGAAAATATTGACTAAATGAGAAATGATAAACTGTCAAAAAATTAATATTTTGCTATTTTTAACATTAAATTCTTTCACTACAGTAGTGCGAGAATTGAATGAGACTAGCCAAATATCGCTAGTAACCCATGATGCAAAGGGCGAAATGTGAGAGATCTAGATGAGGTATCGTCAGGTCTCGCGAGAATGCTAATTAGGGTTCATGTTATTTACTTTTATGTAAAAATCTAGTCTGAATCTGCAGCAGACATAAAAAGCAGACAACATTTTCAGGACAAAAATAGTGGAGGGATGCTGTGTATGCATGTTAAAGGAAAGGTTGCCGATATGACATATACATGAGCTGGAATAGTTCTGAAATATTTTAAGGTGACAACAAAATCTGAAATATGTTATTCCAGGAGAGAACTGGCAGATAACAGCATCAGAAGTAGATGAGAAAGGGGAACCACTTAAAACACTGGATGAAAAGGAAATTTATCAGGCAAGATTTGTTGCCATATCATCTGGTCACCATGCCAAACCAAGTTTTGCTGAATTCGCTGGACAAAAATCATTTACAGGTATTTGGATATGGTATATGTACTTGGATATTTGGTGATCATAGTATGGATGTGACAGGCCTCCAGATGGGAGTAAGGAGTGTGAAATCAAAAATTATTTTTCTTATTTCTCAACCAAAACTTAGGTTGTGGGTACTTAAAAGAACAATCTCAATGAAATGATTATATTGAACTCCCAATACATATATAAATTGTTTAAATTGAAATATGTTAAGAAAGTTTGTTCCGCAGTTCATCATAGAAATTCAAATCATGGAAAAGGAAATTATGTTGAAAATCTTTTTTAACATGTCTGTGATAGGCCTATGTTATAGCATTTGGCATAAAATATTATTATCTATGGATGCTGTGTTTCAAAAGTCCTGGAAAATCTGATGTTTTCCAAAATTTGTGACATTTTTGATTTTGGATGGCTGTTTTCTGCCTTGCAATTTAGGAAATGTCTAAAAGGTTTATATAAAATGAAAATAAATTCATGGCATGTTTCTAAACCAATTAGGAAAGGTTCTGATCACTAAGGTCATTACATTGCAATGGTTGTTTGTGGTATACCGACTTTACTCCCTGCCCCATTACACTCCTCAAGCCCAAAAATCTGAATAGGTATTGGATTTTGCAGACCATTTTTGCTGTGACAAAGTGTTTGATTAAATATCCTATTGTTTATTTCTTTTCAAGTATGCCCACTATAAAACATATCAGTGCCATTTATGTTATTAATCACATGTCTTCTACATTTTACATAGTAAAATTGCCGTTAGCACTCGGCAATATTTTCCTTTGGACTGAATCCATATTGGCACAGTCACATGACGATGCCAAAAATCCATAATGGGTCTTCAATATGGATTTTTGGCACGGCCTCATAGTGATGACGTATAGGAATTGTGCACCTTTTCGATTCTACTCGTTTTAACATGACTGAGTAGATTTAAGAATCTTTTTGTTTTCCAATGTACATTTATTTTACGCTCAATTCAGGCCATAAAATAGTGAAATGCCCCTAGGAAAAAGAATGGGACATCAGAACATGTACAGTTTGGCTTTTCACCAGTTTCGGTTAAACAAACAAAATGACTAGCCCTGAGGCTGGTAAAGTACACGGGTGTCAAGCTGGTCGGATGATCAATCGTTTCCCAGGATCATTTGAAATTCCTGCCAGCTCTTCAAATAAAATATTTTCGGGAAAAAATGATTTTCTATGAACTACAGTGTAAGAAGAAAGTATACCACAATCTAGATATGCATGAATGCTAATCTTAATGCTGCCTCTGATTGTTTTATCGACAAAAGTCTGTTGAAATGTCTCTTCATCAATGACAATTTTAAAAAATCCTGATCTTATGGCATCATTGATCTATGTCACGCTCTTAGTTGATGCACTAATTTTATCATGTTAGTTTTTCGGTCTCTCTGGTGCAACAGAGATTATAGAAAAGTTAAATGAATTTGTCTGGATGTAATAAAAAGGTTATAATATGGCTGAGGTGTGCCTCTAGGTCATATTGGCACTGGCTAGCCATATAGGCCCTCAAGCTAAAGCCCTCGGGCAGATATGGTTACCCCAGTGCCAATATGACCTAGAGGCACACCTCAGCCATATAATAACCTGTATTTAATGCATTACATTGTATTACTAAACTAACAGTTAAACAATTTTATTGTGAAACAACTTTTCTTAACACCCTAAATATTATCTCATAGTTTGGCCCATTTTAAGAAGTTTTGCCATATCTTTACTGATAGCAGTGCATAATAATCCTGCATCAGATAAATAGTTTTTCAAAATTTGTATAATTCTGTAATAAACCATACTTATAAGAAAAAGAAAAGTATGAAAGAAATGTACATAAAATAAACAAAAGCTTAGTTGAAAGAAATGTACATAAAACAAACGAAAACGAAGTTTTATTAACTTCCAAGTATTTTATTTAAGTAAAAGGCTGAAAGAAAAAAACATTTTTTTAAGAGAAAAATGCAAACATTTTAAAGAAATTTTAGAAAAGTAAGCTAAATCTTGTATTGATTGTACTGATAAAGGAACTCCAGACCCCACCGAAGCCCTCATGAATTACCAAGTTATATTTTAAAAGTCCAGGTACAGCAGGGGTGTAAAATTTCCAAATAAGTTACTCGCCCTCATGCCGTAATTTTTTTCTCAGAGATGCTGTAAATTAGAAAAGGACTATACAAATTTTCAAAACTTTTACTCACCCTGCATAACATTTAACTTGCAAATGTGAGCAGACGAGTGGAATTTTACACCCCTTTACAGTGTGATCCCTTTATATGTCTATGTTTGGGGTCCATGGAAATAGAACTTGTTATATGTGAACTGTGTTATAAAGGGACAATTTTACAAAGAAATTATAGGAAATTCTAACACACCTCGCCTATTGAGCTAATGCTAAAAAAATTGATATATCAAAGGATATAGTCACAGTTTTGAAAGCGTGTGGAAAGCACACACTAGCTGACTTCAATTTTACTGCAAAATGACGTCAGTTGTGGCATAAGACGGTGTAATGTCATTTTTACACTTGAAAGACGTTACAAATACATGTAAACGTATGCAACACAGTCCAACTATTGGCAGGACCATTTGATGGTCATTTTCCTTTAATTTTTTGTAAAATTCCTTGGTAAAAAAATTTGGGAGCCACAACATGGCTGTGTAAAAATTTGGGAGCCACAACATGGCTGTGTAAAAATTTGGGAGCCACAACTTCGCCTTGTTATATCCAAATCATTGTAATAACGAAGTGTTATACAGGGACGCCAATGTTTATGAATTTGGCAGGATTTTGATAATTCATTTGTAACATAAATTGCAGGAAAGATTATTCATAGTGTGGAGTTCAACGATGTGATAAGCAATGGTATGGTGGGGAAGAGAGTGCTAATTGTTGGTATTGGGAACAGTGCTGTTGATGCCGCCACAAACTGTGCTTCTATTGGCAGGTCAGAAACTTAGATGCTTAGCTAGGTCAATATAAACAACTTTTTAACCCATAAAGCGCCACCTATATTTTTGCCGTAGACGACAATTAAAAATTTTGCCACTTTTTCAAAAATAACAAATAAGGCATGATATTTCATGAGAATCATCTGCTGCAGACGATTCTCATGTAATATCATACCTTTTTTTGTCGAAAATTGGGAAAGATGTCTCAAAATTTGTTGTCTGCTGCAGTTGTGATGGGTGCTTTAAGGGTTAAGCATAAAATTTATGAATATTTTCATACACATCCGTTTTCACATATATTTTGAGTACTCAAAAGAACGGCCCCATTGACACAGTTTTTGTGAGTACCCACAACATGTGTTTTGGTTGAGAATTAGGAAAATGAATTTCTAATTGCACAGACTTACCTAGGGGGCTGGACATGAAAAGGTACATTTCTGAAAAGTCTCTCAGGCTGGGTAGTCACATGGTTTTTGTTTGGATACACTGCATGGATGTTCGAATACACTGAACAGATATTCTGATCGAATGTAAGTAGATTTCTCTATGTATTCCCATCTATACCCAGAAAGTTATACACCATTTTCCAGCCCACATTTTCCCGATCAGATGCTACCAGGATATCCTCTTTAAGCTTCTACGTTTGAGTACAGACTCTCTCACAAAGAAAATAACTGTTGTCCATGTAGTTTATTTCTATAATTTAGGCTCGATCTTCTCCACTAAAAAATTGTGTGACAGAGTCTGTACTCAAAATTAGAAGCTTTATGAGGATATCCTGGCATCCTTAGATCGTCGAAAATGTGGGCTGGAAAATTGGTGTATAACTTCCTGGATAAAGATGGAAAAAAATGGAGAAATCTCTGCTTACTTTCGCTTAAAACATCATTGTAGAAAAGAAGTCGGACATTTTTCCGTACAGTGTATTCAAACATCTGTGCAGTGTATCCAAACAAAAACCTTGTGACTAGTAACCACCCTGTCTTTCTTGCTCATTAAAACATATGCTGAGGGTGTTCAAAAAGTCTACGGTAGACATGAAGATGGCTAGGCTAACCTATCTTCATGGGTGCACATGCATGGGTAAAATTTTTCAGGATTATTCCTGAATTCAGGATTTTGAGGCTGACTTTCCATAGAAAGTCAGTCTCAAAATCTTGAATTAGGCAGATCCTAATGGCTTCTTTGTTATGATTTAAGTTAATCTAAAGACAATTGAGCATTTAAATTTTGAAATTGTTGAAATTTTGTCATTGTGCAAGTTTTAAGATTTGATTTTCAAAAGTTCAGGATTTTGGAAAATTTTGAACTTTCACCCATGCACATGTCAGTTGGCTGGTTTTAGTTTTGTCATATGGCAGCACATATCTAAAGTTGAATTGAATGAAACAGTGATTATGACCAGGAATTGCCACAATCACAGACCAAAGAGGTAACCAAGGCACTGCGAGGAAGAGACCCAGACCACTAACAGTCATACAACAGCAAGAACACATATAAAGTAAAGCAACTAGCTCTCTCTTCCTCAGCAAGGTGATTGCAAAACTAGAAAGGACACTAAGTACTGCATTAGAAAACAAGGTTTAAACACAAAACCTCGCAAACAATGGGAGCAACAATAAAGGATTGAAATGCAGATTTTTAGCTTGCACTGGATGATGCAAAACATTAGGCTGTTTAATGTCTGTGTCTCCTTATATTTACATTTTATCTTATCAATCAAATTACACCCAGCCCCCCTTGTTACCCTTTTAAAATGATGCATTGTATTTGTAAAGGGGGTGTTGGAACAGCCAGCCAGTGAAACTCTTGTACACAACAGCATGAAGATACATTAATTATGTCATGGTATGTGATAATTATGTCACACAAACACCGATAAGCAGAGTCAGTCATTGGCTAGTGTTACCCTTTGTCCGCCCAAGGCGCATGTCAGATTACATGATTGTTTTGCATCGAGAAATGCAAACATCTGGAATGTTAGGTTTCATCTAACAAGGAAATGTAAATATTAATTAATGAATCAAATGGGTTAATGACTATTTATAGGTGTAAATCTGTGTACTTGAGCACCCGGTCAGGAGCTTGGGTTGTGCCCAACTACATCTTTGGATTTCCGACAGATTTATACGCCAGTCGTTTCTTCTTTCTGTGGCCATGGAAATTTGGAAATTTCATCTTTGAAAATGTGATCAAGCTAGTCAGTGGAAACCCGAACAGGTACATTTTGATAACTTGAGATAAATTTGCTTTTTTTTTCAACCAAAAACGAATTTCATAACAGGTAACAAATGTCAAGAAGTCAGAGGCTCTTCTAATAACTAGCCACTCACACACGTTTGTAATCACATGAGATTTAAATTTACAGTGTACTGGCATTGAGCAGGGTTCCCACAGGCTTGAAAAGTACATGAATATACAGGACTGTCTTGAAAAGTCCTTGAAAATTAAATTTGCCTTGAAAAGTACTTGAAAAACACTCAAGGGCCTTGAAAAGTCCTTGAATTTTACCATTTACAGGAGGATTCAACAGTGTTTTTGGAGATCTAAATCAGTATAAAATTGCGGTGCCTTTATTTGGTGCAGCATATGCTGCACCAAATAAAGGCACCGCAATTTTATACTAATTATCTAAAACTAATATCTTTAGTAATGGACTCTAGCATTTAAGAAGTAGAATTTTAACGTGTAAATCAGTATTTTTCTTAAGTTCTCAGTCCTTTAAAACAGTAGGAAAGTCTTTGAGAAGTCCTTGAAAAGTCCTTGAATTTTACACAAACTTGCTTGTATGAACCCTGTAGAGTGAATGTCAGAAAAGCCTGCATATCCACTAGAGACACTACTGCTTGTACAAACACCGTGTGGTATTAGATGACAGTTCAGTCCAAAAGCTAGACTACTATTCCAACTCGAGAACTGTGCATGTTTATTTAAAGAGTGGCTTAACACATATGTCATAAGCGTCATTATCATACATTTATTGGGGAGCACATAATCTGTGTCATGCTAAATTGGCTAAAATTGATATTGGGGTCCCAGGGGGGGGGGGGGGGGGTACTCTGATATTTTCATACATATGTAGGCTCTGGCTATTTTTTGGGGGGTTCAAAATTTTGAATTTCAAAATGTTTTGGGGCGTTCAGAAAAAGTAATATTTTTGGGTTTTGGGGGTGTGAAGATTTTGTGGATATTTTTGGGGGGTCATCACAAAATTGGACTATATTTAGGGATCATTTCTATGCATTTTAGGGTCTTTTCTTAAGGTCAAGGTACAGAATGGGGGATTATTTTTTTGGTTGCTAAAATTTCAAATATTTTTCTGGTGCTTGAAAATCATGATATTTTTAGGGTGAACGGTAGATGCTGGGCCCGAGCCTACGTATGAAAAAAAATGAGAGCCCCCCTGGGATCGGGGTATGATAATGGAGCAACATCAGTGATAAAACAACTGTATCACCACATACTGATTTCTTGTTAAACCTTTGGCATGCTTCCCACTGCTGTCAGTTGCTGCCAGTTTCTTAGAAGCTGGCCCATCAGGAACCACACTGTTTTTCATGTACCATGTGATGCAATGTAGTAGATTAAGTGGCACTGCTAATTTTTTCAGGTGGAACTTAAGGCCAAAGATGAAAGTGTTGCAGACACAGCCTACAGTTAGTCCCACATTAATCCACCATATACAGAGAAAAGAAATAAAAGTAGTGCCAAATATACAGGTATTTATATACAGTTAGTCCCACATTAATCTACCATATACAGAGGAAAGAAATACAAGTAGTGCCAAATATACAGGTATTTATATACAGTTAGTCCCACATTAATCCATTATATACAGAGAAAAGAAATAAAAGTAGTGCCAAATATACAGGTATTTATATACAGTTAGTCCCACATTAATCCACCATATACAGAGAAAAGAAATAAAAGTAGTGCCAAATATACAGGTATTTATATACAGTTAGTCCCACCCACCATATACAGAGAAAAGAAATAAAAGTGGTGCCAAATATACAGGTATATATCAATGGCCTAGCCAGAACATTGGAAAAAAAATATGCACATCGAAGGGAGACTACTGGATCGAGCAATGATTCTCTTCAATTGTGTCCCTTTTCAAAATGGGAACTTCTCTTAAAGGAAAGAATTTGCTCCCAGTGGGTAGATCCTTAAGGTATGGAAAGTCTGATCAGAGTCTTTGCTCTCTGCATTAAGAAAGCATGGGTTACCCATTGAGTGTACAGCAAAGATTATTCAGACTGGGCCAATGAGTCTTCACTAGGGTGACATATCATGGTTCATAGTCTGATCAGAGTCTTTGCTCTCTGCATAAACAAAGCATGGGCTACCCATTGAGTGTACAGCAAACACTATTCAGACTGGGCTAATGAGTCTTCACTAGGGTGACATATCATGGTTCATAGTCTGATCAGAGTCTTTGCTCTCTGCATAAAGAAAGCATGGGCTACCCATTGAGTGTACAGCAAACACTATTCAGACTGGGCTAATGAGTCTTCACTAGGGTGACATATCATGGTTCATAGTCTGATCAGTCTTCCCTCTCTGCATAAAGAAAGCATGGGCTACCCATTGAGTGTACAGCAAACACTATTCAGACTGGGCTAATGAGTCTTCACTAGGGTGACATATCATGGTTCACAGTCTGATCAGAGTCTTTGCTCTCTGCATTAAGAAAGCATGGGTTACCCATTGAGTGTACAGCAAAGATTATTCAGACTGGGCCAATGAGTCTTCACTAGGGTGACATATCATGGTTCATAGTCTGATCAGAGTCTTTGCTCTCTGCATAAACAAAGCATGGGCTACCCATTGAGTGTACAGCAAACACTATTCAGACTGGGCTAATGAGTCTTCACTAGGGTGACATATCATGGTTCATAGTCTGATCAGAGTCTTTGCTCTCTGCATAAAGAAAGCATGGGCTACCCATTGAGTGTACAGCAAACACTATTCAGACTGGGCCAATGAGTCGTCACTTGGGTGACATATCATGGTTCATAGTCTGATCAGTCTTCACTCTCTGCATAAAGAAAGCATGGGCTACCCATTGAGTGTACAGCAAACACTATTCAGACTGGGCTAATGAGTCTTCACTAGGGTGACATATCATGGTTCATAGTCTGATCAGAGTCTTTGCTCTCTGCATAAAGAAAGCATGGGCTACCCATTGAGTGTACAGCAAACACTATTCAGACTGGGCTAATGAGTCTTCACTAGAGTGACATATCATGGTTCATAGTCTGATCAGAGTCTTTGCTCTCTGCATAAAGAAAGCATGGGCTACCCATTGAGTGTACAGCAAAGACTATTCAGACTGGGCCAATGAGTCGTCACTTGGGTGACATATCATGGTTCATAGTCTGATCAGTCTTTGCTCTCTGCATAAAGAAAGCATGGGCTACCCATTGAGTGTACAGCAAAGACTATTCAGACTGGGCTAATGAGTCTTCACTAGGGTGACATATCATGGTTCATAGTCTGATCAGAGTCTTTGCTCTCTGCATAAAGAAAGCATGGGCTACCCATTGAGTGTACAGCAAACACTATTCAGACTGGGCTAATGAGTCTTCACTAGGGTGACATATCATGGTTCATAGTCTGATCAGAGTCTTCGCTCTCTGCATAAAGAAAGCATGGGCTACCCATTGAGTGTACAGCAAACACTATTCAGACTGGGCTAATGAGTCTTCACTAGGGTGACATATCATGGTTCATAGTCTGATCAGAGTCTTTGCTCTCTGCATAAAGAAAGCATGGGCTACCCATTGAGTGTACAGCAAAGACTATTCAGACTGGGCCAATGAGTCGTCACTTGGGGCACATACATTTTGTTGGTTTTGACATGCCATGGCTTATAGTCTGATCAGCGTCTTCTCTTTTTGCATAAAGAAAGCTTGGGCTACCCACTGAGTGTACAGCAAAGACTATTCAGACTTGGCCAATGAGTCTTCACTTTTGGGCACACATCTTTTGTTGTTTTTACATGTCCAATGGCGTAGCCAGAACGCTGAAAAATTTACGCACATCAAAGGGAGAGTACTGGATCAAGCAATGATTCTCTTCAATTGCATCCCTTTTCAAAATAAAACTTCTCTTAAAGGAAAGAATTTGCTACCAGAGGGAGCAAATTCTTTCCTTTATGAGCAGTTCCTTATATTATGGAAAATGACTTTTATCACATTGAGTGACCTCCCTTGAATGTTACTATTTTTATTACGTGCATGCCTAACCTGCGTCAATGATGTCATCGCTCATTTTGTCATTTATTGATGAAAGGTGCTCATTGTTTTGATTAATAGGTATATTCAAATGAAAACCTGCGATAGAGTTCTATCAAAACATGAGATTATGAGTAAGAAATGCCACAATTACAGACCATAAACCAATTATCGGCACACAGAGAAGAACAAGCCAACAAGTATCATGCACACACACAAGAGCTCTATAAGTCACTTGTTGCCGTAAAACGAAATTGCTATCTCCATATCTGACAAAGTGTTACGACATAAAGCTGGTTAGGAAGGAAGAGGGGAAATTTTATTGGAAAATTCCTTAGGTGATGACAATGCTACCAGGGAAAAATAATGCACACAACTAGTAATAGCTTTTCAGTTCTTTATGTACTAAAAAAACATCGACAACACATTAATAATACAATGACACCACCTACGCTATTATTTCTGGCTAGTTGACCATCCTATACAAGGGCAAGTTGCCACTCTAAGATCGTTTCAACTAGAATCAATCTTAGAGTGTCCTGCTCTAGATGTACGTCAACTAGTCAGAAATAAGAAACGTAAAGAATATAATTCACATACAAATCTAAGATCTAAGAAAAAAAACTGGGCCCTTCTAATCTTAAGTATCGCGGTGTAGAGTACTTTCCCTTAGTATACGCCTTTCGCGAAAACTACATCATCTTGGCCACACAATCATTGACTCTAAGTCAATAGGCTCTGAGATAATATATATCTAATTTTCACTTTGTAATGAGATGTCAGATTTATTTCTATGGGACTTCTTTTATAACCTGCGTATTTTTGATCGCGATCTCGACTCTTTACGTCACCTGGTTTGTTTAATCGCGATCCAGCCGGTTGGCTTATCAACTCATAGGGTATGTATAGCTGATTTTTCTGGCTACATTGGAAGTAGCGAATCATGGGACCTGATCCCACGCTGTTCGTAGCCTGAGGGGACGACTATTAGGTGCCCTCAGGTTTCAGATACTGTGGTTCACCAACATTCTGCCTCCAACGTAGGAGGGGACACAAATCAGAGATAATTCTGCAAAAAACAATCTACTTTTAGAATCTTGGTTACTCAGAATCACTCTGTTGCATCAAAAATGGAGTTGTTCGTTTCAAGTTTACAAAATAAAATAATTTCAGTGGTCTTATTTTTTAAAACTACAGCCTAACCCTATAAGCGTGTGATTAGCCCTCACCCCTGGGTGTATGGCTAACGGCTCCCATGCGGTTAGGATGGATCAGCCCTTCTAAATATCCACACTCAAATATGTGTAATAGAGAAGTATTTTTAGTGACTGGCCTATGTCAGCGCTAAACAATACTTCCTATGCCAAACGAACAAACCCATACGTTACGAAAATCTTCAGTACGCTGTCGTAACGTCACCCTGGTTTGTGACCCTATCGCAGCCAAAACATCAAGAACCCGTGACCTTTTTTCCCTTGCAGGTCACGTAATCTAGATAGTTTCAAGGTTTACAAATACTTATACCTATTCTCTTTGAAATTCCAGGAAAACGTTGAACAGCGTGGTGCCGACGTCGTCGGACATCACCCTGCCCACGCGCTAATTTTGTACTTGCATAACGTATCAGTCGTAAACAGCTAATTATGATCCATCGTCAAACATAATATTTACATCAATATTGAGAGATTACATTCTGCTGTTTTATGGGTGAAAAATGTACAATATTTCTACATGTATTTTGGTGAAAAACCACCTAATCTCTAAACATACATGTCAGCTATCACCTTATTTATGTAAGTGTGTTTTAGTGTATGCACCTAACCCTTAACTCGTATAATGCGTTAGGTAAAACTCGATGTGACACATACAGGTCGCTACAGAAAGTCGACTATCGCTGTAAGTTTAGTCGTCTTTCAAACAACGCAATATAAATCACAACAACTTAAAACCTAGCTGCTAAAATGTTTATTCACCTATCGGTCTCCGGTAAATCTTCCAGCATGCAATTGTGGTTTTATGTGCAGACCCAACATAGCCTGCGACCACCTTTGGCCGCAATAACCCTTCGAGTCCATGTGGACAGCTTTACTATAGCCGCAAGAACGGTCCTAAAAGATTTTTAGGCACTACGCATGTGTGTAGATTAATACGCAAGTGCATAACAATCGCTATTTTTGCAAAAAAAACGTGACGTTATTGATAACGCTTGATAGAACCCGTACAATGAATGCTGGCCGATTCAATAGAAAACGAGCGACTTATTATTTCAATAAAATGCGACCTGCCAGGAACATCGTGATTCAATGCAATAACACTAAATCGCCATAGCTCTAACATGTACAATTTCAACACGATCAAATATATATAATTTCACGTACCTTTCTATAATAATGAATAGCGTCTCTATAACGTACCTCGTTACGGTAACTTTATAATGTCCCCTAACAAGAATGGGCAATTCCACCCTTTATATAGAGAGAAGTGCACAAGATCTTCAAGATCTTCAAGAAAGGTAACAAAATCATGCACGCGTTACTAAATAAAGACACAGTGAATTCTATCTCAGACAAACCACCCTTATATTGGACTAATAGTAGGAAAGGTACCATATCACGGTTCGTATAGGTGACCAGGTGCATACCTAAACCTTTGCGTAATTGTGCATATACACAACCATCACTGATTCTGATGTTCCTGACATTCAACATCGTAACACAATGTACCTACTGTACAAAACTGATGAATCATTTGCCTGGTAAACTAAATGTTGAACGTCTTATCCTTAGCTTCTCTCGTATATTGGATGAAACTTGAATTGGTAGCAATCCCTGGCATTTTGTTGGTTCATACCACAAACACAATAAACAAAAGAATTGTTTTCTGTGACATGATACAGTAGCATTTCTTTTTTTTTCAGAAAATGGATGGAAGTCGTGTTGTGTTTATGGATGGCCAATCAGCGGAATTTGACTATATACTATTGTGCACAGGTTACAAAATTGATCTCCCCTTTCTAAGTCAGCCAATCAGAGAGAAGGTTTTAGATTCACAAACCAATGAAATAAAGGTTGGTACCAAACACAAGATTGATCTCCCCTTTCGAAGTCAGCCAATCAGAGAGGTTTTAGATTCACAAACCAATGAAATAAAGGTTGGTACCAAACACAAGATTGATCTCCCCTTTCTAAGTCAGCCAATCAGAGAGAAGGTTTTAGATTCACAAACCAATGAAATAAAGGTTGGTACCAAACACAAGATTGATCTCCCCTTTCTAAGTCAGCCAATCAGAGAGGTTTTAGTTTCACAAACCAATGAAATAAAGGTTGGTACCAAACACAAGATTGATCTCCCCTTTCTAAGTCAGCCAATCAGAGAGAAGGTTTTAGATTCACAAACCAATGAAATAAAGGTTGGTACCAAACATAAGATTGATCTCCCCTTTCTTAGTCAGCCAATCAGAGAGAAGGTTTTAGATTCACAAACCAATGAAATAAAGGTTGGTACCAAACACAAGATTGATCTCCCCTTTCAAATTCAGCCAATCAGAGAGAAGGTTTTAGATTCAGAAACCAATGAAATAAAGGTTGGTACCAAACACAAGATTGATCTCCCCTTTCTAAGTCAGCCAATCAGAGAGAAGGTTTTAGATTCACAAACCAATGAAATAAAGGTTGGTACCAAACACAAGATTGATCTCCCCTTTCTAAGTCAGCCAATCAGAGAGGTTTTAGTTTCACAAACCAATGAAATAAAGGTTGGTACCAAACACAAGATTGATCTCCCCTTTCTAAGTCAGCCAATCAGAGAGAAGGTTTTAGATTCACAAACCAATGAAATAAAGGTTGGTACCAAACATAAGATTGATCTCCCCTTTCTTAGTCAGCCAATCAGAGAGAAGGTTTTAGATTCACAAACCAATGAAATAAAGGTTGGTACCAAACACAAGATTGATCTCCCCTTTCAAATTCAGCCAATCAGAGAGAAGGTTTTAGATTCAGAAACCAATGAAATAAAGGTTGGTACCAAACACAAGATTGATCTCCCCTTTCTAAGTCAGCCAATCAGAGAGAAGGTTTTAGATTCACAAACCAATGAAATAAAGGTTGGTACCAAACACAAGATTGATCTCCCCTTTCTAAGTCAGCCAATCAGAGAGAAGGTTTTAGATTCACAAAGCAATGAAATAAAGGTTGGTACCAAACACAAGATCTTTTATTATGGAAATAACCTTCACCTTTTCATGGGTGAAAGTTTTCAGGATTAATACTGAATTCAGGATTTTGAGGCTGACTTTCCATAGAAAGTCAGCCTCAAAAAGCTGAATTAGGCAGATTATGAAAGCTTCTCTGATTAGTTTTCAGATTACCTTAACACAATTAATCTTTTAAACTTGAAATAATTCATTTTGTAGGTATTCTGCAAGTTTTAAAATTTGAAATTCTTAAGTTCAGGATTTTGGAAATTTTTAACTTTCACCCATGCCTTTTGCATACTGACGAATTCCTTCCATCTGGTTTGATGATCGACCCACAGTTAATGTAGGGTCACAGATTAGGCCACATCAAATAAATTTTTAGATTCTAATCCAAATTTTGAAAAAAAATTGGGGCGAGTGGGATTTTTTTTTATTATTATTCTGACTGCTTTAAAGAACAGAATGGTACTGAAAGCAACTTTCAATATCTTTAAATTAAATTGTCAAGTTGAGTAAATAAAAACCAGTTTTTGTGTGTGTTTATTTTGTTGCAAAAACGCTGTCAAGAAAAATTGCACCAGAAATTGTCAGCCTTTTTTTCAAGCATTTTTCTCTTTTATAAGCAAATAAAAAAAAAATTGGGGTGGAAGGTTTTTTTTTTTTTTAATTGCTTATATTTCATAGGGGCGGGTGGGGATGAGAATCTAAAAATTTATTTGGTATGGCCTTAAGATGTACTTCCGTACGGGAAAATTGATTTCATCTGAGCAAACAGTGAAAACCCAGATGAAATGCCGCATTTTGCATCTTCACTAACAGGCCTCCAGATAAGGGTGCGTATTGGAAAACTATTTTCTTTATTTCCCCATGTTGTGGGTACTCAAAAGAACCGTCTCAAAGAGATGGTTCTCAAAAGAACCGTCTCAAAGAGAAGGTTCTTTTTTGCACCCAAAACACATGTTTGAATTGATGGGTAAGTAAATATTTACAATTTTACTCTAAAAAATTTGCTTAACTGGCCCTATGCACTAATTGCATAAGCACCTGTTTTGGTGTTTCCAGTTCACAAAGGGTTAAAGATGGAATTTAAGAGCGAGAAGCACGAGTTTTATTTCAAAAGCCATAATTTGGCCCTTATATTTAGACTGTGTATCAGGAATTCTCTGAAATTTGTATGATATTTTTATACACTTTTCATAAACATTTTGTACACATAATTATGGGTGGAATCACAGTTTATATAACACAGTTATGAACATTTGCTTGACTGTGTGTCAGCTTGAGCGGAGCACCTCCCAAATTAGTTAGCTATATTTTCAGAGGGGGGTGGTCAAATGTTTTGTCTATACTCCTTTTATATAAGCTCTAACTGTATCAAACATTGCGATCTGTTTGTTAAGTAAGACTTCCTAGTTCAAGTTATGGCTAAATATTCAGTTTAGGTATGTTTAGCAAACAAACAAGCGTGATATTTTAGAGTTCATACGAGGAAAACATATTTACAGAAGCCTAGATGATACAAGGGACCTAATTTTCAAGGTCACTGGGATCATATAGCTATGAAAAAGCATTGCCTGCACTCTGTCTTCTGAACCAAAAGCCAGATTATTACAAAACTGGCACAGATACATCATTGCGAGGGCCTTAGTAAATGATTAGATTTTGGTGACCTTTACCTAGTTTTTAAGGTTAACAGGGCCATATATAGCTATGAAAAAGCTTTGTCTGCACTCTATCTTCTGAATGAATGGCAAGATTTTGATACATTATTGGTAGGACCTAATAATAAATGATTAGATTTTGTGACCTTGATCTAATTTTCAAGGTCACCAGGTTCATATAACTTCATATGAAGTGGGTGGGGGACCAATGTGTTCTTCTGAAAATTCTGTCTAGTTCTTCAATGTAAGGTTATTTATCAGCCTGAACATCTCATTGAGATGGTTCTTTTGAGTACACACAACATATGTTTCAGATGAAAAAGTAAGAAAATTAATGTTTAATTACACACTCTTATCATGAGGCCTGTCATATCATAGGGCCAGTAAAGAAAAAATAATTTGCATAAAATTGCGATTATTTTCTTATCCATCAGTTTAAACATGTGTTTTGGGTGCCAAAAGAACCGTCTCATCGAGACGGTTCTTTTGAGTACCCACAACATATGTTTTGATTGAGAAATAAGAAAATTAATTTTCAGTTATGCAGTCTTATTAGAGAGATCAGTGGCTCAGTGGGAGAGTGCTTGACTCGAGACCGAGAGGCCACGGGTTCGAGCCTCACCGGTGTCACTGCGTTGTAGTCCTTGAGCAAGACACATTAACCTAGCTTAGTACTGGTTCAACCCAGGAAGAGCCGTCCCTGTTTAACTGAAAGATTGTTGATGGGACTTAAAGAATCAAAACAAACAAACAAACGCAGTCTTATCATGAGGCCTGTCATATATTTGCAGTTATACAAAAATGTGTTCAGCCCTGAAGTGGGGTCATCCCTAGCATTCATTGGTTTTGTGCAGCCAGCATCCGGTGGTGTTCTAACCATGTCAGAGTTACAGGCCAGATGGTTTGCTGAGATGTGTAGAGGGAAAGTAGAGCTTCCAGCAAGATCAGACATGGAAGAAAATATCAAACAAGAAAAGGTGAGCTTACACATATGGGGCCTCCTCGCGAGAAAACCTGTCTTCCGGGTTTCTGACAAAGTGAGATTCAAGCCAGTGTCCTCAGCTACAGAGACTAGCTAGAAAATTGAAACTTTGCTGTAGCAAGTTTAGATATGATACTTTCTAAAAAGGGAATAACAAAGGCGCTGATAAGTCTGCGCAGATGCGCAGGCTGGTCTGCGCCTGTGATGTTAGCAAATCCCCGAAGACAGGTTTTCTCGCATCGAGGCCCATATAGAACCTGGACCCGAGGTTATAAAACTTTTTCTCATGCTCAACTCAACTGAGCATGAAATTTCAGATCTTCATAAAAGCTAAAACTAAAAATAATAAAGATTTTGCTTGTTTGAGAACTCTCAGATTTTGTATTTATCCTGCTAATAAATGTTAAATGCCAACAGTTAATGACATTTTTTACATTTATGAGCAGGATATTTTTCATGCTTAGTTGACTTGAGCATGGAAAACGTTTTATAACCTCTGTGCCAGATAAATTCATTTGAGCCAGTTCATCATTTTGATATTTATAGCATATGTTAGCAGCAAAGGCTCAGACAAGCCTGCCCATCTGAGGTCCTCCATTGTCGCAGACAAGAAGCACTCTAGCATGCACTAACCTGTCGCCTTTAGCTCGGTGCACACTGGGATTGAACCTCCATTCACCCGCCATTTTTATTAGAATATATTACGCAATCTATGCTCGCATGACTCAGGGCTTTACATCCAGAAAATATTGACTAATAGAGAAATGGTAAACTTTCAAAAATTGGATTTTTTGCAATTTTTAACAAAAATTCTGTCACTACAGGAGCGCGATAATTGAACAGGACTAGCCAGATATTTAGCTACCCATAATTCAAAGCGCGAAATGTGAGAGATCTAGATGAGGTATCATCAGGTCTCGCGAGAATGGAGGTCCTCTTGAAAACAAAAACAAACCTTTAGCCTGCATGGACCCACTGAGTGCTAAGTGAAGATGCTGACTTGACTGACTTGGTACTAAGGCTGATCTGAGTCATCAATAGACACAACCAATCAGTTTGACAGTATTGTCATGCACTGGCTCACATTTTAGCTATTTGCATGCTGGGTCTGTCACAAAATAGTGTCCGCTCTATAACTTGATAACCGTTGGAGATATTTCAACTAAACTTCATACATTTGTAAGGCACATTCAGATGACAGTCATGCACAAGAAACATAGCTTTTGCATGTTTATTTTTCAAATTATTTCCCTTGTAACATAACTAAATGCAATTTTTTGTCCGCTCTGTAAATTGAACATAGTTAAAGCTATTTGGTTGAAACTTCATACACTTCTAGAGCCATGCACAAGAACCATAACTCTGCTTTTGATATTTTTGCAGTTATTTCCCTTTGATCATTTTTAATGCTTTTTCGTGTCCGCTCTATAACTTGATAAGTGTTTGAGATATTTTTATGAAACTTCATACATTTGTAAAGCACATTCAGACGACATGTCATGCACAAGACTCATAACTCTTGCATGTATATTTTTCAAATTATTCCGCTTGTAACATAACTAATTTTTTATTCCAAAAAGGAGGAGACATCTGTTTTGTCATAGAAAAGCAATTCTAGTTTTTCATGCTTATATTGTTGTCGGCTGACTTTTTTCAAAATTAAATGTTCAAAAAATTATTTCAGGAACACTATCAGAGTGTCACAAACAGCTTGAATACAGACCAGGCATGACATTCTCTCTGGCCAGATCTGGGTCAAAACTGCTTGCAAATGTTATCAGCAGTAGACAAAATTTGCGGCTAACAGGCTAGTAAACCCTTTGCCTGCTGTGAAATATTTATTCTACTGATTTTTTCAGTACTAACTTCAAAAAAATCAAAAAAAAATCAGGATTATCATCAAAGTGACAAACAATTTGGACCCAGATCATGTCCGACATTTTTGTGCCTAACCTTTTTACAGATTGTTTGAAAAGGCAGACAACAACATTTATATCACCCTTACCAACTTTGGCATGAAATTTCTCATTTGCAAGGTCTTCACAGATGTAGGGTGGTATAAAATAGTTATACCATAATTGTCCACCTGTATGTAAGATAATCCACTCGCTAAAGCTCATGGATTATCTCCACATACAGGCGGACAACCCATGGTATAACTATTACACATCTCTTGCAGCCAAGTTGCAGGTAATGAGTTATCAAATGTGAAATATTTGCACATCTCAGATTCTTAGGCCAGAATTT
Source organism: Loripinus fragilis (assembly GCA_964019695.1). Classification (NCBI taxonomy): domain Eukaryota; kingdom Metazoa; phylum Mollusca; class Bivalvia; order Lucinida; family Lucinidae; genus Loripinus; species Loripinus fragilis. The sequence goes on from OZ026524.1 coordinate 93,412,293, forward strand.
TTTTATTAGTTGATTTACGAACCTCCTGCTGTAATTTTCGGTAAAGTAGAAAAGAAAAAAATTAATTTCTAAAATTGTTTTATATTTTATCTGCCAACTCTTAATATTATTTGTTTCGTTGAATTTTTTAGGTTCTGTCTGTGTATCTTTGAGAGTGACACTGTTAAAACTGATTGTCCTGTCCAGAATTTTAGGAAAATGATAATAAAAAATATTTAAAGATTTAATACAGACTGTTGGTTTACATTACTAGTTTTAATGTTTTTTCTGGAGATATTAAACAAAAAAAAGGTCTAAAAAAAGCTCTGAAAATGACCAGTTAACTGGTCATTTTCAGAGCTTTTTTATCCCCCCCCCCCCCCTAAATCTGAAAACAATTTCCCGTAAATCAACTTTTAAAAAATTCTGGCCTTACATCTTCTATTTTTTTTTCTTCTAGAAAATATGCAGTGAAAAGTACTTTAAGTCAGCAAGACACACAATTCAGCGTGATCCTATATTGTACAATGATGAGATAGCAGACATTATTGGTGCTAAACCAAGCATCTGGAAACACCCAGATTTGGCATGGAGGTTTGTATCAGTCAACATAATTAGCAGACATAATTGGTGCTAAACCAAGCATCTGGAAACACCCAGATTTGGCATGGAGGTTTGTATCAGTCAACTTAATTAGCAGACATAATTGGTGCTAAACCAAGCATCTGGAATTACCCAGATTTGGCATGGAGGTTTGTATCAGTCAACTTAATTAGCAGACATAATTGGTGCTAAACCAAGCATCTGGAAACACCCAGATTTGGCATGGAGGTTTGTATCAGTCAACATAATTAGCAGACATAATTGGTGCTAAACCAAGCATCTGGAAACACCCAGATTTGGCATGGAGGTTTGTATCAGTCAACTTAATTAGCAGACATAATTGGTGCTAAACCAAGCATCTGGAATTACCCAGATTTGGCATGGAGGTTTGTATCAGTCAACTTAATTAGCAGACATAATTGGTGCTAAACCAAGCATCTGGAAACACCCAGATTTGGCATGGAGGTTTGTATCAGTCAACATAATTAGCAGACGTAATTGGTGCTAAACCAACTATCTGGAAACACCCAGATTTGGCATGGAGGTTTGTATCAGTCAACTTAATTAGCAGACATAATTGGTGCTAAACCAAGCATCTGGAAACACCCAGATTTGGCATGGAGGTTTGTATCAGTCAACATAATTAGCAGACGTAATTGGTGCTAAACCAACTATCTGGAAACACCCAGATTTGGCATGGAGGTTTGTATCAGTCAACTTAATTAGCAGACATAATTGGTGCTAAACCAAGCATCTGGAATTACCCAGATTTGGCATGGAGGTTTGTATCAGTCAACTTAATTAGCAGACCTAATTGGTGCTAAACCAAGCATCTGGAAACACCCAGATTTGGCATGGAGGTTTGTATCAGTCAACATAATTAGCATTCATGATTGGTGCTAAACCAAGCATCTGGAAACACCCAGATTTGGCATGGAGGTTTGTATCAGTCAACATAATTAGCAGACATAACTGGTGCTAAACCAAGCATCTGGAAACACCCAGATTTGGCATGGAGTTTTGTATCAGTCAACATAATTAGCAGACCTAATTGGTGCTAAACCAAGCATCTGGAAACACCCAGATTTGGCATGGAGGTTTGTATCAGTCAACATTATTAGCAGACCTAATTGGTGCTAAACCAAGCATCTGGAAACACCCAGATTTGGCATGGAGGTTTGTATCAGTCAACATAATTAGCAGACTTAATTGGTGCTAAACCAAGCATCTAGAAACACCCAGATTTGGCATGGAGGTTTGTATCAGTCAACGTAATTAACAGACATAATTGGTGCTAAACCAAGCATCTGGAAACACCCAGATTTGGCATGGAGGTTTGTATCAGTCAACATAATTGGGCCTCGTCGCGAGAAAACCCGTCTTCGAGGTTTTCAACAAGGTGAGGTTCAAACCAGCCTGCTCAGCTATGGAGACTAGCTAGAAGATTGAAATTTAGCTTGTGACAAGTCAACATACGCTACTCTCCAATGAGCGAAATACAAAGGCGCTGATCAGACTGCACAGATGCGCAGGCTGGTCTGCACATTGGTTGTTCTCAAACCACTGAAAACAGGTATTCTCTCGTCGCAGCCCAATTTATGCGAAATATTTAAAGTCAATTGTTTGTTTATTGTTATTTAGATTGTGGGTGTGTTTTTTTGTATTTAGTCCTTTTTTGTGATGTATTTCCTTGTTATCACTCATCTTTGGGAGGAAGAAAGAGCTGGCCTCAAGGTCCTAAAACATTTTTCATGCTCAGCTCAACCAAACATGAAATTTATCCTGCTCAAAAATGTTAAAAGAGAATTATATCATTAAATCAAAAAATTCTTGTCAATTACAACACAAACTTGAAACCTGAAACACTCACTAATTTGAATTAAATTTAAGAAACATTGAATTCAGAGATTATGACCTATTTATGAACTATTTCAATTAACAGCTGTCTATAAAAACAGGTTTTTGGTGCATAAAAGAAACATTTCCCTGAGATCTTTCTTTTACACACCTTAAACATATATTTGATAGAAAAAAATGATAATAATCATTTTTGGTGGTCACATATTTTTATGTCTACCTCCCTATAACTCTAACTACTGATTATTCTAAATATAATCTCTATTCCTGAGGACTTTAACTCTTAATAGTAGAGCAGACGACTGGCAAAAAGTCCTCTCCTTAAGGACTTTACTGGTCAGATCGGTGCAACATCTAGTGACATATACCAAAATGTTTGTTTGTATGTCCAGCTTCAGAATCCGGTTGATGACATCGTCGCTGATGAGTACTAACAGAGTTACGGCCCTTGAACCGTACATACCCATTATAACAGATTATTAGAATTTTGCATACAGTTGGCAGATAGCATTGCATTTATTTCTAATAAGCATACATAATTGAAATATTTTTATGATTTATATGGTATTTGATTAGAAAACAACATTGAAATATAGTTTCAACATGTACGATACCTAAAGGTGTGTTTGTCCGTGTGTCTTTTTGTAAATAGTGTTAATGTAAAAGGGCAATGCTAATATTTCATAAACACAATTTTTAACCATAACTTAGTCCAAAATGCAAGTTTCATCTTTTTTTTTCATGAAAGTAAGCAACAGCATACACTTGTTTTAGGTCAAGCTTCAAATCAAGTTGTGACCTTTCTCAAGGTCAAAGGTCAAGGTCAAATAGGCATACCCCCCAAATCACAAAAAATGCGTATTTTATGTATCTGTTTATTAGTAAAAGTATAGTTTGTGCCTGTTTGAAGCTTAACTTATAAGTTCTAGTCTTACATACTTAAATCCAGCATATTCTTTGCCACCAAAGGGGAATAAATACCCCAATCAAGCGAGGCGTGAGCTATTCCGTAACGGCCTCAGTTTGAATCACGTCAAATGATAACCGCTTTATACTACCACATACGACTGGCCAGAATTCCTCTCCTTATGAAATTTGCTGGTAAGATTGTGCTAACATCAAGCGTCATATAATATACCAAAATATTTGTCTGTATGTACGACTTCAGAATCCAGTTAATGACATCGTCGAAGATGAGTACTTACACAGTTAAGGCCCTTTAACCGTACATACACGTTATATAGGATTATGCACATGCTGTATACACGTTAATACAATATTGTTATGAATGGTATGGTATTGGTTGTAAAACAACATTTAAAATAAATTATCAATACCAATGATACATGTACCAAAATCTGTGTTTGTCCGTGTGTCTGTTTGCAAATAGTTTCAATGCAAAAGGAAAATGCAAATTTTCATAAAAAATCTTTATCTATATTGAAATAGTTCAATTGCCATATTTCGTCAATTTTGTTTCATCAAAATAAGTAATAGTCTACACTCTTTGTATGTCAGAGTTAACATTTGTGTTATGACTTATTTAATTGTCAAGGGTCAAGGTCAAATAGACATATTTAAAATCTCAATATTTAGTATATTTTATTAGCCCACCTGAGTCATAAGCTCAAAGTGAGCTATTGTGATCGTTGGATGTCTGTTGTCCGTCGTGCGTCATCAACAATTGCTTCAAATGATATCTCCCCCTAAAATAATGGCTTGAATTTAATCAAATTTGGCTGACAGGAATAGTCCTTATATGGCCCTCTCAAATAATTAAATAAATAGAATATTTAGATCACATGGGTAAAAATAGATTTTCGAAAACTTTAAAAATCTTCTTGTCTGAAACCACAAGGCTGATAGCCTTGATATTTTGTGTAGGATTATCTAGTAGATATTTTTCTTTTTTGTTCAAATTATGCCCATGGGGCCACAAATTGTCCCGCCTCTGGGTTCACATGTTTTACATAGGCTGTGGGTTGGTCTGCAGAGTGTGACCATACTCACTTGCTTTTTTAAAAATGGGAAACATGAAAAAATATTGTCTGAAACCATTTGAGCCTTGATATTAAATATGTAGCATCATCTAGTAGACCTCTATTAATTTTGTTAAAATTATGGTCCTAGGGCCAATTGTGGCCCGCTCCAGATCCACATGTTTTCCATAGGTTTATATAAGGTACACATAGCAAATCTTCTTGTCTGTAACCACTTGGCATACAGCCTTGATATTTGGTATTTGTATCATCTAGTAGACCCCTCCACCAGGTTTGTTAAAATTATGCCCATTTTGTCAAAATGGACCCATCCTGGGGGCCACGTGTTTTACATAGGCTTTAATAGGGAAAGCATAAAACAATGTTCACAGAGTTATAACGTCACCAAGTGCTACTTTACCAAGTTTGTTCAAATTATGGCCCTTGGTTTTATATAGTTTTTTACAGCAAATATGAAAAAACATATTGTCTGAAACCACATGGCCCAAAACATTATATTTAGTATGTAGCATCACAAAGTAGACCTCCACTGAGTCTGTTCAAATAATGGCCGTGCAGACAAAAACAAGCCACGAAGGCTATATAGGTTTATTTAAATAAAGCACAAAACCCTTCTTGTTTGACCCACAAGGCCTGGAGCTGCCAAGTTTATTCAAAAATGGCTCCACCCAGGGGGATCACATGTTTTACATTGGCTTGTATAGTTAAAACATAAAATTTTTTCTTTGGAACCACTTAAGTTCTAGAACAATGTAGTATCGTCAGTGGTTCTCTTTTATTGTGCTTTATTTTTGTCACCTTTTTGGAATACAAACCGCGAATCGCATCAAAGTACTGTGAGGTTTCCATTATATACTGCTCAACAAAAGTTTAGCACGGATTTTAATACGATGTCCCATTTTGAATGAACATGAACCATTTTATTTAATGTAATCAACATGTATGGGGATCTTGAAATTTACATTTTTTCGTGTCCGCCAGACAAAAAGTTATCTGGTTAGGCGTCAGTGGATCGACGTTAAATTTTATGTCAGGGGCATGCAAAGGATACACGTCTACATCTGAAATTAAAAATTTTGATTTTAGAGTAAAGCCAAAGGTTCTTAATGATGAAAACGTTAAAAACGTCAAAGTTTGATACCCGTTTATGTCATGTTTTACCGTTCCATTATGACGTTAAAATGGCATTTTTACACTTCTTGACTTTTCAGCGAACTGAATCAAGAGATCAAGTAGTCTGTTTGATGTTAGATTGGCACAAGCACCCGGAACATGTCTGTAGTTTGTGCCTTTTGAAAAGGTCTTCTTTAGATAGCGTCATCGCCTTAATTTAGCCTCAACTTCAGATTAACGTCACTTTTTTATGAATTAAATACCATGAGACAACATTTTCCTTAAACTGTCTCTCTTTTGGCATCCTCTTAAACACGAAAACCCTTTCAATTAAGCATGCCTACACAGGGAAAACAGTACTGTTTTTGACTTGTAAACGTCATTATAACAACAACGTTAGTTGTTTTCAAGACTAAACTTTTGCTACTTATGCTCAATGGTGACGACCTTTGTCTTTTTTTCAGAATGACCTATTCGATCAAGCTGTAAGACAAGAGACTTTATAAACCGATGCTGCATTAATTTTGTATTGCCATTAATGGAGTTGAAACGCGTTTTTGACCCCTCTCTTGTTTAAAGCAACGAACGGCGCAGTCGAAATCCAATTAAAGTACACCAATTGCTTCCTCAACTTTATCACATACCAGACCATCATTTCAGCAGATATTTTATAACTTTAAACCATTTGCTCAAATAAAAAATAATTTTTATTTGTCCGTGCTAAACTTTTGTTGAGCATTATATAAACGTTGCCATCAGAGAAACATCATACATACTGTATATGCTAAATTTTCTGAGAACTTGAGAGGTTCAACATAATTTTGATTGTACTGTCATCACTACCAATGACTTCAGATTCAACACAGGCAATATTTTGTCTACATCTTGGTGTGTTATAATCTAGATCTGATAGAAAAAATGTCAACCATTTGCAGGCCCTGTTTATTCGGTGTATTTTAGAAACATGTTCTTGGAAAAATATGATTAATTTTTAATTTCAATTGCAATAAGGTAATTGAAAGTGGTATGAAATTGAAGTACATTTATTTCTGAGTAAGAAAGACTATAGTGCTACAACGATATTCTGTCTTTGTTGACAGTCTGTATTATTGTAAATATTTACCAATAACAAAGCTATTTTTAAATAACTATTTATAGAATTATACAGGTATCTTGATACAAATAAAGAGTAAAATATCTAAACGTTTGTTCGTGTGTTTTCCTAGTGTAGTGGATATGCCACTAAACCGTTATCCGTAAGGTTGATGGTTCCATCCCCATACAGGTATTTTTATATCATTTTTATTTTGAATGTGATTACAATTCACTTGCGCGCGCCTTTTTGCTCACGACCTTTTTGATACAAGCATGTTAAACGTGCTTACACGCATTAAAGTCCTTTTTAAAGGGGGATTACATTTCGCTATTCTAGCTACTCTGTAGCTGAGTTGGCTGGTTAGAGCATGACTTTAATGCTAACCCCAAAGACAGATTTTCTAGGGACGGGACCCATATTATATGTTTGTGAAATTGTGTTTGGTTTACAAGAAACACCAATATTTTGCCACAATTTATCATGTATGTTATTAACCATTTATGCCATCTTGAGCCTCAAAGCCATAACACTTGCACCATGTTGGATCTGTCTGCTGCTCATTGTGACCAAATAACTTCGGTTGTCGAGTATCGCGTTTGTAAAAGCAAACCGTGTAGACCCTGATGACATGCCGTATTCTTTGGAATCTCACCTGGGTGTTCTTGTTTGCTGATGAGCAATTTAAGGTACACTTGGCACAAGTGGATGAATACTTGTGCTAATATGATTAAAATATAGATAAAGACACAGTAAATATAATATTACACAGTGAAGAATAAAAGATAACGAGCGAAAAAAATCATTCATTTACGAGGACTCGAACCCCCCTTACTAAACTAAAAAAATACATATTGATGCTCTGTTTTCCAAGTCGTTACCTACTGAGCTATCCATGATGACTACTAGTCAAATTCAAAATACCCACTTAAAGCCTAAGCGTGTGCAGCTACCCGTTACAGGTAAACAGTTCCAATGTTTTGATTTCAATGTTTACAAACACGAAAATGTAAACATGGTCAAAATATCGTGGTAGTACTATAAAAAACAGCTCATTGTTAATTTATAGAGCGGACTTTTGACGAGAAAATGTGAGTAAGTAAGGTTATCATTTGAGGTTAATGAAATAATCTGTAGGTTACAGTATGTCTTGCAGGGTCGTCATGAAAAGGGTGTTTAGCAAATTAACTTGGTTTATCTAAAGTGTTAGGGTACCTAAAACTAACAAGATACAAAAAAAGCATTAGTTTTCCAAAGCATAGACGAAAATCTAAGCAAAGCAGGAAAATGATACATAATATCTGTATATAGAAAACTTGAAAGCTACATGCTGTTAAGATTTAGAATAGTCATCATTTCTGATGAAATATGAAGCCATTAAGATTGTCAGTATATTTGTACCTCACCCACTTTGTCAATGATCATTTACTCTGATTTGATGAAAGAATAAAATGCAGATATACATTCATGTTGGGTGATACAGGAAGACAAATGCAAACGTCATCAAATTATATAAAATGAAGAAATTTCAATATTTCACCAATATTCTGGGACCATTGATTCATTTATTTATAAGGCCTATTATATTGATTTTTAATCTTAAAACGACGCAAAATCAAGGGCAATAATGCATGTTCCATGCAGTATTTTATATCGCTAAAGCAATACAAAAGATGCTGTAAAGATGTGTAAAACCAAATGTCTCGTATATTTTATTGCAATCAGATCCTCAGTAAGCAAGTTATTGGAAGAAAATTCGATTATAGATCCATTTTCTATGTGTGAGTCTTGCCATTAAGGGACAACAACTCATGGTTCAAAAAATAGAAATATATAGCAGAAACAAAGGGGTACGTGCATTAAGGGGCTTTTTTGGCCCCCTCTAGAGCAAAAAAAAAACTGAAAGTTCCTGGGTCAGGTGTGGTACTTGATTGTATCGATTCCTGATCTTTGCACCCTTACTTACGTTCACCAATTTCATCCTAGTGTTTTGTTAGAAGAATAGCCCAAGTGTAAAATTCTTGCCTTTATTTCCCTTTTACCGGTTGCTATGGTAGCCAAAATGGCTAAAAAATAGGCTTAAAATAGAGAAATTGCTATTTTAGGCCAAATTTGAGGATTTTGGAGACCGATTTTTTAAGAATAAGATATCAGCACAAGCAAATACCAAAAAAACCTTTTAATATATTATGTGCCGTGATAATTCTCATCATCTGTTAAATTTTCTTTTAGTATTTGCTTGTGCTCTATATTAATTCCTCTGTTACATGTCTCAAATTTGCTCCAAAATGGCCATTTTCCTATTTTCAGCCTATTTTGGCGGCCATTTTTGTTACCATAGCAACCGTAAAAGTCAAATCAATACGAGAACTTTACACTTTGGCTATTGTTCTAATAAACTAATAAGAAGAAACTTGTGAAGAGCAAATTTTATATTTTGACCTCATAGGGGAGCCAAAATAGCCTCTTAATGCACGTACCCCTTTTGATCTGCAGTTTGGCATAGTATTGGTTCAGGAAAGATTTAATCCTATTTAGAAAATAAGTTTTCAAATTTAACTTATTGAGCTATTATTATTTACTGCATTTTTCCATACAAATGGTAAAAATAATCAAGGGCAGTAACTCTTCCTAGAATATCTAGATAGTTTAATGCATTATAATTGTGTTTGGCGTACTAAGTATATTAACCCCAGTAAGTTTCAGGTATAAATGGTAACATATATTCAAGTTATAAGGTGAATTGTGTTTAGCCTTGCAAGAGTTATGGTTATTGTAGCCACTAGTGACCTAAAATGATTTTCTTGGGTGTGCTTGACAATCTTAAGAAAGATCGTGTAAATGCACTTGCAATACAGTTACACTGTCAGAAATTATTCTCTTCGTATTTAGGCTATAAAAAATTTGGGTGATTTAGTATTATAAGACTTTTATCAATGTTAGCGTTTTCACCTCATCTTATAGGTGGGTGGGGTATTTACATGCTAGTAGTTACCCCAGAGCATTCTATTTGTAGAAATTAGAATCTAAAATTCCTGTTGACATAACTGAGGCACTGATCTTTAAATTAGTATTCATTTTTGAAGACATAAATCTAGCGGGCAGTTTCTTTAGTTGAAAGTTTCTAATATATGTTTATTCAAAGCAGCTGGGTTTTGGAATAGGATATAACTATAATATACGAAGAAAATAGTTCCAAACCCTTTTTCTCTGACTAAAACTAAATTTATTTACTTCTTCAAGTGCTGTCATGAATAGTGATGGCTATATTTATTTCCTGAATGCATGATTTTGATTATATTCCAAAACTGACACCCATAATCTCTCATAATATGATCAAAATGGTTTAAGGGTATATCAAAGGGACTTAACACGGTCAGTACTCAAAATCAGCGGTGTCATCAACTGCTTCTATTTACTAGAGACTCTACATTTTTGTTTGGTACATGAACATGTTTATGACACTAATTGTTAGCAAAATTTGACCAAGTTCACCCTCAAACACCCCTGAGATCTGCAGTAGTAATAGGTGGGTGGGGTATTTACATGCTTAGTATTGTCCCCAAAATATCCGTATACAGAAATTGGAATCTAGAAACCCTGATAAGACAGATAAAGAAGTGTTCTTTAAATTCTTAGTCATTTCTAAGGACATAACACTAATGGGCAGATTCTTAAATTGAAAGTTCAAATATATTTTTATTCAGAGGAGTTTTGACACCAAATTTACTTTTAAAGACCAACAAAAAAATTTGAAAGCCCATTTCTCTGACTAAAACTTAACTTTTCTACTTTTTCAAGTACCGTTCTGAGCAATGACGGGCATTTTTTTCTTACTGGATGTTTCATCTCAATTATTTAACAAACTAATGATCATAACCTCTAATATGATCAAAATGGGTGGGGTAATTCAAGGGGAGATAACTCGATTAGTACTCAGAATCAGCGGTGCCATCAACTATTTCTATTTAGTAGAGACTCTACATTTTTGCTTGGTATATGTACATGTATATGACACCAGATGTTAGCAAAATATGACCAAGGTCACCCTCAAACAGCCATGAGATCTGCAGTAGTAATAGGTGGGTGGGGTATTTACATGCTTATTATTGCTCCAAGAGCATTCCGTATACAGAAATTGGAATCTAGAAACCCTGATAAGATAGATAAATAAGTGTTCTTTAAATTTTTAGTCATTCCTAAGGACATACCCCTAATGGGCAGATTCTTAAATTAAAAGTTTCAAATATGTTTTTATTTAATGGAGTTTTAACACATAATTTAACTTTAAAAGACCAACAAAACAGTTCAAAAGCCCATTTCTCTGAGCAAAACTTAACGTTTCTACTTTTTCAAGTACCGTTTTGAGTAATGATGGGTATATTTTTCTTCCTGGACGCTTCAACTCAATTATTTAACAAGCTAATGATCATAACCTCTTATAATATGATCAAAATGGGTGGGGTAATTCAAGGGGAGATAACTCGGTTAGTACTCAGAATCAGAGGTGTCATCAACTACTTTTAAAAACTAGAGACCCCACATATTCATTTGGTATATAACACTAGATGTTGCAAAGATCTGACCAGTAGACCCTTCTGACAGCCTTGAGATCTGCAGTACTATAAAGCACCAATCGCAACAAAAGTCGTCTGCTTTTCTCGTCTGCTGAAATGTTAAGAGGCCTCAATGGCAAACAGTGTGAACCCAGAACAGACTGCTCTTATAGGAGCAGTCTGTTCTGGGTCCACACTTTTTGCTTGTATACTTAAATTTGCCAGTAATGTTTGGTAACTATTTGCAGTAGACGACTTCAACAGACGACATTTTCATTTGCATTTTTCTTCAGGCGCTTTAAGGGTCAAAAGATTTGACTATATTTTTTTTGCTTGTGTTTAGATTGATGTTTGGCACATGTGGAGCATATCAGTGGAGGTTGCAAGGACCAAACAGGTGGAGGGGAGCGAACGCTGCCGTGAAGAAAGTCCCGGTGACAGACTTAATGAACTTAGCTGGATATTTTATATTAATATTGTTAGGTCTTTTCATGGTTTGGTTATATTGTTGTCTATTTTAAATTAATTCCTGGAATAGTTTCTATTTTAGCTCTTACCATGCTAGAGGTAACTTTTGTCGTCTGCTGATATGCTTTGCAAACAGTATGGCTCCAGATCAAGACCAACGGTCCAAACCATTTGACACTCTATAGTGTTCCTGAAAGAATTTCTTGAAAAAGTTAACTTTTGAAAAAAGTCAGTAGACGACAAAAAAGCATGAAAAATTACGCAGCATGCTGAGCGTTTAAATCTTAAGTAGGTCCAGATAATCAGAAAAAGCGTAAAACCGTGAAATCATGAATAATTTCTTATCCATCAGTTTAAACATTTGTCTGTGTTGCTCAAAATAATTGTCTCATTGAGAGGATTCTTTTGAGTACCCACAACATGTTTAGGTAATGCACGACAAGAACATTATTTACTAATTAAGAAACTCTTACTTAAGGTCTGGCCCTAATCGACATTGCATGTTGTTTGAGATGGGAATTGGAACAAATCATTTTTAATAAACATAGTCTTGCCTAAGCAGTGTTTTACCAATTCTTGAAGAAATGCCTCCAAGTGTAAATTTCTTTCAATCATATGGGACCACTTCACTTGTTACAATTAATCAAATGTTATTAGCCCTCTCTTGACCAATGGTCATTTTAACAACCATAGTAAACAATAGAGTTCCAATGTTTCATATTCTAATGTACTTGCAAATATAACACAGAGTCTGATTGGATAACATCAAAATTTTGCGACAAAACAAAGATCATAATGACAAATGGTAGCTTAATGAAAGTCAAATGTATTGCAGAGTGCTCCCCTTGGAGCAATACTTTTGACCTGCATTAAGCAATAATTTGTCTTTAAAACCAATTTTGGTCTTTTTGGTCTGTGCTATGGAGAATGGCATTATGACTTATTTTAGTTTACTTTAAAACACTTAATGATCGCGTCATCAAAAATTGGCGATTTTTAAAGATTAACATATTGGCCTAGCTTGATTTTGGCGGTTTCTTAATTTACGAGGGTTGTCCCAGAAAGTCGTAGACTTTTTATGTTACAAGAAAACTATACAGTGTATTGCAATTAAATTTTACTTGTAAACTCTTCCATTATTTCTGCATTATCATGCACAATTTGAAGGAAAAATATCTGATAATGAAGTCCGTGCACTCATTTTACCAGCTATAGGTCTGGCACACCGGCGCACGACATTTGAATTACTAAGGACGTCGGAAAGTTTACAATTATAACTAGCATGGTTGTGTGCGCAATCATCTTCCAATAATAAACGTGGAATGCATCTTGCAGATGTCTGTGCCATTTTCAAGCCTTATTTTAATATCATATGCACCGTAGGATTCCCTAAACATGTCCTTTCAGCTAGGTAGCGCACCTTTGTCTTCTGTCTTTGCTGACTACTGATTTGACTTCTGTACGTTCGCCAGTATTTCTAAGTGGCGGTCTTCCCATACGCTCGTCTGCATGTTTCCCCTCGCGAAATCTCGAAAATAATTTGTATACTAAAGCCTGTGATACATTCAGGTGGTATTCGTCTTGTTTTACTTAGTTTAAAGTATCGAGTGGTGTCATCCCGGAGTCAAAACAAAACTGTATTACTATCCGCTGCTCTGCCCTTACGTAAGACGTCGCCATTATTTCACCGCTCGAGCTCATCCCTACTTGTTTGATCGTATGCCGTCAGTTCGTAAATTATGCAATCGCTTTGAAATTTTGTGACAATACGCGCAATTCAATAACGTTTCCTACAATATGAATGATTAACGGGTATCATTTTGAGTTTCAATACAACCAACTATCAAAAATGAAATAACTATTTTATTGCTTCCACTTTTTGCGTGCGCCGGTGATGCGTACCTTACCAAGATAGAATGACCTTAAAATGGTTCCTTTTGATTTTGGTTGTCATTAATACACTCGAAATGTTAAAAATAGATAGTTCAATATTTCTACAAAATATAAACATGCTCATGTGTCAACTTTTCTTGCTATTTGAAAAGTCTACGACTTTCTGGGACAACCCTCGTATATGCCTTAATTGCTAATAAGAGTAGCCCCTTTTGTGGGAGCAAATTCTTTTCTTTAAGAGTAGACCCTTTTGAGGGAGGTTTTATTCGACAGGGAAGCTAAAGTTGTTTTAATGATTCAAATAGCAGCATATACTGGATAGGAGTAATTGCATAAGTACTGTTTTTTTCGTATTTCAGGTTTTTTTGTTATGACATTTTTTGTGTTTGTTGCCAATAGTGCCAAATTAAAATTACTACCAAATACAAGTGTTGTGCATACATGCAGTCTGATCACGCCCTTTGCTGGTCGCCTGAATATTCTATGACTGTTGGGCTACTGGCTGGGCACAGTTTGGGGTTTCTTATCTTGAAGGGAGGCTGCGCAGGCTCATCGGCGTCTACACTTGTCAAAATACCACATTGTTGGAAATCACATGTCACGGCTCATATATTTCATGTCATTGTGTCATTGTATGAAAGGAAGAATGAATGAGCTAGTTGCATGATCAAAAATCTTGGTATGCTACCCTGGGCTACCAAGGTTTAATTGTTACAGGGCAATACTGAATAAATTAACAGACGAAAAAAATATATATATATATAAGTGTTGTACAGTATAGTCATTTGTAAATGAGCGCGGATCTGAGAAAAAGTGTCCTTAAGGCATTCAAGCAATTATTACACTAGAGATATTTAAAAAACACATAAAATTACAAAATTCCACATACTTTTAAATTACCATGAAAATGTTTCTACAACTTTACACCAAAGTAGCAAAAGTTTCTGATTATATTTAAAGTTTTGTATAAGTGATGTTGCCATGTCAACAATCATGCCACATTGTATTTTCTTAGATATTTCTACTGAACCAAAAATAACCAACAAGTATTGCAAGACCAGCACTCTGAAGTCATATTTGGGTGAACGTCCTTGACGTCACATTCTAAACCGGATTGCATATGTCCCTTCTATCCTCCATATAATCGTCAATATTGAAGATAATTGCTTCAATTTTTTTTTGGAATTGCTCTAGAGAGGTAGTACTTTACAGACTTAACATTAGCTAGATTTTGATTATCACAACCATAAGTTTCCTTTTGTCATATCCTGGCCCAAATATAAATATCCTTATACTGTTATAACTGCTGTTGCCAAATATATTTAAAATGTGTATTTTTACAATGTTGTCTTGTTAACACGTAGCTGCTAATTGCAACTAAGTACCATCTGCTTTATTCTTTGCTAGTCAATTTTAAAGTCTTGGTAGCAAACAGTGTGGACCCAGATCAGACTGCTCTTCTAAGAGAATCTGATCAGGGTCCACTGTTTGTCCGTATGCCCAAATTAGTCCTTGACATAAGCATTTGCACGCAACAGATGACACTTAAGCAGATGCATCTTTTTCCTAGCAGGCTTAGGGTAATTAGATTTTTATCTGATCTAGTAAAATAAACCAAAAGTCTGCATCAAATCTTTAAATATTTCATAATTTTCCTAAAAATCTGCATAGGACAATCACTTTTAACAGTGTCACTCACAAAAATACATAGACAGAACCTCAAAAAAAAATTTGCAACGAAACAAATAATATTTAGTGTCAGCGGATGAAATAAAAAATGATTTTAGAAAAAAAAAAATGTTTCTACTTTCCGGAAAATTACAGTAGTAGGGTTTGTAAATCAACACATAAAAAAATTCTGGACTTATAGTACATGTTGCCCTTACTATATGGACACATTAAATCCTGAATATAGATATTCTTAACTTGTTGCAAGGTGGGTAATTTTTTATGCGTTTGTTGTTGTCTGTTGATTTTTTTTTTCAAAATTAACTTTATTCTTTCAGGAACACTATCAGTGTCAAATGGTTCGGATCTAGATAAGGACAAATGTCAGGCCTGATCTAGATCCAAACTGTTTGACACTCTGATGTATTCATGAATTAATTTATTTAAAAAAAATGTTTTGGGAAAATTAGCAGACAACAAAAAAGCATAATCTGGGAGTGATATAACGCCATGCATTAATTTGGATAAACCACTAGTGGTTTACAGATATAGTAACGTATTGACGTCCATTATAACTTGCAAAAGATGGCAAAATCTTTATGTTTTCACACCAAAAATGTGATTTTTAAGTAATTTTAATGTCATGTCATAAATAGAATCTTACATTTGTGCTCCTGTATTATTGAATTTATTAAACATGAGTACTCATGTAAGATCCTCTAATAATTACATGTTGTTGGGTCTGGGAGTGGAATTACTCCATGCAATTAAATTGTTTCACCTATAGTGTGGTTTACAGATTTAGTAACATTATTTAATGACATTATAATATGCTGTGTTGGCAAAATCTTGACTTTCAGGACAGATACGCGATTTTTAAGTATTTTTAATGTCATGTGAAAAAACAGAATCTACCATTTGTGCTCCTGTAGTATTGAATTATTTGATATAAACTCGTTGCATAAAGAGATAAAATGCTTGACAAGCCATGCATTTAATTTCTTTTCCTCAACTTGTTTGATTATTTCAATATTCCAGAGGCTTTGCTGTTTGAGTAAGCAATAAGCTCCATAATCTCTTTTACTGACTATTTTAACTTTTTGCATGGTAGTGGCAACAGTTTGGACCCAGATGAGGACTGACAAAATATTGGTATCTGGTCCTGATCTAGGTATCAACCATTTGACACTCTGAACGTGTCCCTGAAAGATTTGTTTTTTGAAAAAGATTATGTGTACAGCACCATTATATAGGCATTGTAGCGAAAAAACCTGTCTTCGAGGGCTCCGAAAAAATGAGATTCAAACCAGCCTGCTCAGCTACAGAGACTAGCCTGAAATATGAAATTTCGCTCGTAGTAAGTCTAGATATCATACTTTCAAATAAGCAAATAACAAAGCTGCTGATCATCTTCCAATAATAAACGTGGAATGCATCTTGCAGGCTGGTCTGTGCCTTTGTTTATTGCAAACCACCGAAGACCGGTTTTCTCACATAGCGGCTCGTATCATAATCTGGTTCAAATGGTGCCATGTAAATTGTTGAAGTCCTCAGTGAGCTATTGTGATCAGTCAATGTCCGCTGTGCTCCAACTTTGTCAACAACAAAATATGTCTGCAAAGGTAGTGCGGTTGGTTTCTGATTTATGCCTTTATAAGAAACGTTATCTGCTACTTTTAAGCGAATGGTATTCATGTGGGAATCCAAAAAGGTTTACCAGAGGGGTTTGTTGTTGTTTTTTTGTTGTTGTTTTTTTACATTGATGAGGCCAGAGAGGAGAAGATCCAAATCTTTCTAAAAGCAGCCCATTATTGGCCTGCCGACAAAACGCCATTTAAATTATGTTTCGCTGGCGTGCCAATGATGGCCCAGGGTATTATGAAACCCTCTACCAAAAAGCTATACACATTTTAATCCTTAAAAAAATATTCCCACAAGGGACAATGGCTTATAGGGGCTTATGAAAACTTAAACAGTCCACTTCTTTGAAAAAAGTGATTTATCAACTAAGCATGAATGCTTAGTCTTGCTAGGTGAGGAAAATGCTCATGAAGTGACCTTCTGAAGCTGCTACCTCTAGTTTAACTCTTTGCATGCTGGGCAATTTATTTTTTTTACAAATTTTATTTATAGTCGGAAAGTCTAACAGTTTAAGATTAGATATGTACAGTAAAATCTGTCTTAAGCGGCCACTTAAAAATAGACAAAACAAAGGTCTTAATGGAATTGTAGTTAAATGAAGGTCAAAAGTATTGCAGAATGCTCCCCTTGTAGCATTCTGCAATACTTTTGACCTGCAATAAGCGATAATTGGTATTGAAAACCAATTTTGGTGTACTTTTTGAGATGCCCCTTAAGACAGGTTTTACTGTATAGCTATATAAACTATCATGCTTTTGTTGTCAACTGCTGGCTTTTAAAAAAATATTTCAGGAGCACTATCAGAGTGTCAAACAGTTTGGGCAGAAAAATTATTAGCACTTCTAGCAAGGAAATAGTTAAACAATTGTCAAACACGTGTGAGCAATCCATGGCACTTCTAGCAAGATCAAACATGTGTGAGCAATCCATGACACTTTCTGCAAGGAAAGAGTTAAATAATTGTCAAACCTGTGTGAGCAATCCATGACACTTCTAGCAAGGTCAAGCATGTGTGAGCAATCCATGGCACTTCCTGCAAGGAAAGAGTTAAACAATTGTCAAACACGTGTGAGCAATCCATGACACTTCTAGCAAGGTCAAGCATGTGTGAGCAATCCATGGCACTTCCTGCAAGGAAAGAGTTAAACAATTGTCAAACACATGTGAGCAATCCATGACAATTCTAGCAAGGTCAAACATGTGTGAGCAATCCATGACACTTCTAGCAAGGTCAAGCATGTGTGAGCAATCCATGACACTTCCTGCAATGAAAGAGTTAAACAATTGTCAAACCTGTGTGAGCAATCCATGACACTTCTAGCAAGGTCAAGCATGTGTGAGCAATCCATGGCACTTCCTGCAAGGAAAGAGTTAAACAATTGTCAAACACGTGTGAGCAATCCATGACACTTCTAGCAAGGTCAAACATGTGTGAGCAATCCATGACACTTCTAGCAAGGTCAAGCATGTGTGAGCAATCCATGGCACTTCCTGCAAGGAAAGAGTTAAACAATTGTCAAACACGTGTGAGCAATCCATGACACTTCTAGCAAGGTCAAGCATGTGTGAGCAATCCATGGCACTTCCTGCAATCAAAGAGTTAAACAATTGTCAAACCTGTGTGAGCAATCCATGACACTTCTAGCAAGGTCAAACATGTGTAAGCAATCCATGACACTTCTAGCAAGGTCAAGCATGTGTGAGCAATCCATGGCACTTCCTGCAAGGAAAGAGTTAAACAATTGTCAAACATGTGTGAGCAACCCATGACACTTCTAGCAAGGTCAAACATGTGTGAGCAATCCATGGCACTTCCTGCAAGGAAATAGTTAGACAATTGTCAAACACGTGTGAGCAATCCATGACACTTATAGCAAGGTCAAACATGTGTGAGCAATCCATGACACTTCTAGCAAGGTCAAGCATGTGTGAGCAATCCATGGCACTTCCTGCAATGAAAGAGTTAAACAATTGTCAAACACGTGTGAGCAATCCATGACACTTCTAGCAAGGTCAAGCATGTGTGAGCAATCCATGACACTTCTAGCAAGGTCAAACATGTGTGAGCAATCCATGACACTTCTAGCAAGGTCAAACATGTGTGAGCAATCCATGACACTTCTAGCAAGGTCAAACATGTGTGAGCAATCCATGGCACTTCAAGCAAGGTCAAGCATGTGTGAGCAATCCATGACACTTCTAGCAAGGTCAAACATGTGTGAGCAATCCATGACACTTCCTGCAATGAAAGAGTTAAACAATTGTCAAACCTGTGTGAGCAATCCATGACACTTCTAGCAAGGTCAAGCATGTGTGAGCAATCCATGGCACTTCCTGCAAGGAAAGAGTTAAACAATTGTCAAACACGTGTGAGCAATCTATGACAATTCTAGCAAGGTCAAACATGTGTGAGCAATCCATGACACTTCTAGCAAGGTCAAGCATGTGTGAGCAATCCATGGCACTTCCTGCAATGAAAGAGTTAAACAATTGTCAAACCTGTGTGAGCAATCCATGACACGTCTAGCAAGGTCAAACATGTGTGAGCAATCCATGACACTTCTAGCAAGGTCAAGCATGTGTGAGCAATCCATGGCACTTCCTGCAATGAAAGAGTTAAACAATTGTCAAACACGTGTGAGCAATCCATGACACTTCTAGCAAGGTCAAACATGTGTGAGCAATCCATGACACTTCTAGCAAGGTCAAGCATGTGTGAGCAATCCATGGCACTTCCTGCAATGAAAGAGTTAAACAATTGTCAAACACGTGTGAGCAATCCATGACACTTCTAGCAAGGTCAAACATGTGTGAGCAATCCATGACACTTCTAGCAAGGTCAAGCATGTGTGAGCAATCCATGGCACTTCCTGCAATGAAAGAGTTAAACAATTGTCAAACACGTGTGAGCAATCCATAGCACTTCTAGCAAGGTCAAGCATGTGTGAGCAATCCATGGCACTTCCTGCAAGGAAATAGTTAAACAATTGTCAAACACGTGTGGGCAATCCATGACACTTCTAGCAAGGTCAAGCATGTGTGAGCAATCCATGGCACTTCCTGCAATGAAAAAGTTAAACAATTGTCAAACCTGTGTGAGCAATCCATGACACTTCTAGCAAGGTCAAACCTGTGTGAATAATCCATGACACTTCTAGCAAGGTCAAACATGCGTGAGCAATCCATGGCACTTCCTGCAATGAAAGAGTTAAACAAATGTCAAACACGTGTGAGCAATCCATGACACTACTAGCAAGGTCAAACATGTGTGAGCAATCCATGGCACTTCCTACAAGGAAAGAGTTAAACAATTGTCAAACCTGTGTGAGCAATCCATGACACTTCTAGCAAGGTCAAACCTGTGTGAGCAATCCATGACACTTCTAGCAAGGTCAAACATGTGTGAGCAATCCATGGCACTTCCTGCAATGAAAGAGTTAAACAATTGTCAAACCTGTGTGAGCAATCCATGACACTTCTAGCAAGGTCAAACATGTGTGAGCAATCCATGGCACTTCCTGCAAGGGAAGAGTTAAACAATTGTCAAACCTGTGTGAGCAATCCATGACACTTCTAGCAAGGTCAAACATGTGTGAGCAATCCATGGCACTTCCGTCAAACAATTGTCAAACATGTGTGAGCAATCCATGACACTTCTAGCAAGGTCAAACATGTGTGAGCAATCCATGGCACTTCCTGCAAGGAAAGAGTAAAACAATTGTCAAACCTGTGTGAGCAATCCATGACACTTCTAGCAAGGTCAAACATGTGTGAGCAATCCATGACTTTTCTAGCAAGGTCAAGCATGTGTGAGCAATCCATGGCACTTCCTGCAATGAAAGAGTTAAACAATTGTCAAACACGTGTGAGCAATCCATGACACGTCTAGCAAGGTGAAACATGTGTGAGCAATCCATGGCACTTCTAGCAAGGTCAAACACGTGTGAGCAATCCATGACACTTCTAGCAAGGTCAAACATGTGTGAGCAATCCATGGCATTTCCTGCAATGAAAGAGTTAAACAATTGTCAAACACGTGTGAGCAATCCATGACACTTCTAGCAAGGTCAAGCATGTGTGAGCAATCCATGGCACTTCCTGCAAGGAAAGAGATAAACAATTGTCAAACACGTGTGAGCAATCCATGACACTTCTAGCAAGGTCAAGCATGTGTGAGCAATCCATGACACTTCTAGCAAGGTCAAGCATGTGTGAGCAATCCATGACACTTCTAGCAAGGTCAAACATGTGTGAGCAATCCATGGCACTTCTAGCAAGGTCAAACATGTGTGAGCAATCCATGGCACTTCCTGCAATGAAAGAGTTAAACAATTGTCAAACCTGTGTGAGCAATCCATGACACTTCTAGCAAGGTCAAACATGTGTGAGCAATCCATGGCACTTCCTGCAAGGAAATAGTTAAACAATTGTCAAACACGTGTGAGCAATCCATGACACTTCTAGCAAGGTCAAACACGTGTGAGCAATCCATGACACTTCTAGCAAGGTCAAGCATGTGTGAGCAATCCATGGCACTTCCTGCAAGGAAAGAGTTTAACAATTGTCAAACACGTGTGAGCAATCCATGACACTTCTAGCAAGGTCAAGCATGTGTGAGCAATCCATGGCACTTCCTGCAATCAAAGAGTTAAACAATTGTCAAACCTGTGTGAGCAATCCATGACACTTCTAGCAAGGTCAACATGTGTGAGCAATCCATGACACTTCTAGCAAGGTCAAGCATGTGTGAGCAATCCATGGCACTTCCTGCAAGGAAAGAGTTAAACAATTGTCAAACACGTGTGAGCAATCCATGACACTTCTAGCAAGGTCAAACATGTGTGAGCAATCCATGGCACTTCCTGCAAGGAAAGAGTTAAACAATTGTCAAACACGTGTGAGCAATCCATGACACTTCTAGCAAGGTCAAACATGTGTGAGCAATCCATGACACTTCTAGCAAGGTCAAGCATGTGTGAGCAATCCATGGCACTTCCTGCAATGAAAGAGTTGAACAATTGTCAAACACGTGTGAGCAATCCATGAGACTTCTAGCAAGGTCAAGCATGTGTGAGCAATCCATGACACTTCTAGCAAGGTAAAACATGTGTGAGCAATCCATGACACTTCTAGCAAGGTAAAACATGTGTGAGCAATCCATGGCACTTCTAGCAAGGTAAAACATGTGTGAGCAATCCATGGCAATTCTAGCAAGGTCAAGCATGTGTGAGCAATCCATGACACTTCTAGCAAGGTCAAACATGTGTGAGCAATCCATGACACTTCCTGCAATGAAAGAGTTAAACAATTGTCAAACCTGTGTGAGCAATCCATGACACTTCTAGCAAGGTCAAGCATGTGTGAGCAATCCATGGCACTTCCTGCAAGGAAAGAGTTAAACAATTGTCAAACACGTGTGAGCAATCCATGACACTTCTAGCAAGGTCAAACATGTGTGAGCAATCCATGCGATTCTAGCAAGGTCAAGCATGTGTGAGCAATCCATGGCACTTCCTGCAATGAAAGAGTTAAACAATTGTCAAACCTGTGTGAGCAATCCATGACACGTCTAGCAAGGTCAAACATGTGTGAGCAATCCATGACACTTCTAGCAAGGTCAAACATGTGTGAGCAATCCATGGCACTTCCTGCAATGAAAGAGTTAAACAATTGTCAAACGCGTGTGAGCAATCCATAGCACTTCTAGCAAGGTCAAGCATGTGTGAGCAATCCATGGCACTTCCTGCAAGGAAATAGTTAAACAATTGTCAAACACGTGTGAGCAATCCATGACACTTCTAGCAAGGTCAAGCATGTGTGAGCAATCCATGGCACTTCCTGCAATGAAAAAGTTAAACAATTGTCAAACCTGTGTGAGCAATCCATGACACTTCTAGCAAGGTCAAACCTGTGTGAGCAATCCATGACACTTCTAGCAAGGTCAAACATGTGTGAGCAATCCATGGCACTTCCTGCAATGAAAGAGTTAAACAATTGTCAAACACGTGTGAGCAATCCATGACATTTCTAGCAAGGTCAAACATGTGTGAGCAATCCATGGCACTTCCTACAAGGAAAGAGTTAAACAATTGTCAAACCTGTGTGAGCAATCCATGACACTTCTAGCAAGGTAAAACCTGTGTGAGCAATCCATGACACTTCTAGCAAGGTCAAACATGTGTGAGCAATCCATGGCACTTCCTGCAATGAAAGAGTTAAACAATTGTCAAACCTGTGTGAGCAATCCATGACACTTCTAGCAAGGTCAAACATGTGTGAGCAATCCATGGCACTTCCTGCAAGGGAAGAGTCAAACAATTGTCAAACCTGTGTGAGCAATCCATGACACTTCTAGCAAGGTCAAACATGTGTGAGCAATCCATGGCACTTCCGTCAAACAATTGTCAAACATGTGTGAGCAATCCATGACACTTCTAGCAAGGTCAAACATGGGTGAGCAATCCATGGCACTTCCTGCAAGGAAAGAGTTAAACAATTGTCAAACCTGTGTGAGCAATCCATGACACTTCAAGCAAGGTCAAGCATGTGTGAGCAATCCATGGCACTTCCTGCAATGAAAGAGTTAAACAATTGTCAAACACGTGTGAGCAATCCATGACACGTCTAGCAAGGTCAAAAATGTGTGAGCAATCCATGGCACTTCTAGCAAGGTCAAACACGTGTGAGCAATCCATGACACTTCTAGCAAGGTCAAACGTGTGAGCAATCCATGGCACTTCCTGCAATGAAAGAGTTAAACAATTGTCAAACACGTGTGAGCAATCCATGACACTTCTAGCAAGGTCAAGCATGTGTGAGCAATCCATGGCACTTCCTGCAAGGAAAGAGTTAAACAATTGTCAAACACGTGTGAGCAATCCATGACACTTCTAGCAAGGTCAAGCATGTGTGAGCAATCCATGACACTTCTAGCAAGGTCAAGCATGTGTGAGCAATCCATGACACTTCTAGCAAGGTCAAACATGTGTGAGCAATCCATGGCACTTCTAGCAAGGTCAAACATGTGTGAGCAATCCATGGCACTTCCTGCAATGAAAGAGTTAAACAATTGTCAAACACGTTTGAGCAATCCATGGCACTTCTAGCAAGGTCAAACGTGTGAGCAATCCATGGCACTTCCTGCAAGGAAATAGTTAAACAATTGTCAAACACGTGTGAGCAATCCATGACACTTCTAGCAAGGTCAAACACGTGTGAGCAATCCATGACACTTCTAGCAAGGTCAAGCATGTGTGAGCAATCCATGGCACTTCCTGCAAGGAAATAGTTAAGCAATTGTCAAACATGTGTGAGCAATCCATGACACTTCTATCAAGGTCAAACACGTGTGAGCAATCCAGGACACTTCTAGCAAGGTCAAGCATGTGTGAGCAATCCATGGCACTTCCTGCAATGAAAGAGTTAAACAATTGTCAAACACGTGTGAGCAATCCATGACACTTCTAGCAAGGTCAAACATGTGTGAGCAATCCATGGCACTTCTAGCAAGGTCAAGCATGTGTGAGCAATCCATGGCACTTCCTGCAAGGAAAGAGATAAACAATTGTCAAACACGTGTGAGCAATCCATGACACTTCTAGCAAGGACAAACATGTGTGAGCAATCCATGGCACTTCCTGCAATGAAAGAGTTAAACAATTGTCAAACACGTGTGAGCAATCCATGACACTTCTAGCAAGGTCAAACATGTGTGAGCAATCCATGACACTTCTAGCAAGGTCAAGCATGTGTGAGCAATCCATGGCACTTCCTGCAAGGAAAGAGTTTAACAATTGTCAAACACGTGTGAGCAATCCATGACACTTCTAGCAAGGTCAAGCATGTGTGAGCAATCCATGGCACTTCCTGCAATCAAAGAGTTAAACAATTGTCAAACCTGTGTGAGCAATCCATGACACTTCTAGCACGGTCAAACATGTGTGAGCAATCCATGACACTTCTAGCAAGGTCAAGCATGTGTGAGCAATCCATGGCACTTCTAGCAAGGTCAAGCATGTGTGAGCAATCCATGGCACTTCCTGCAAGGAAATAGTTAAACAATTGTCAAACACGTGTGAGCAATCCATGACACTTCTAGCAAGGTCAAGCATGTGTGAGCAATCCATGGCACTTCCTGCAAGGAAAGAGTTTAACAATTGTCAAACACGTGTGAGCAATCCATGACACTTCTAGCAAGGTCAAACATGTGTGAGCAATCCATGACACTTCTAGCAAGGTCAAGCATGTGTGAGCAATCCATGGCACTTCCTGCAATGAAAGAGTTAAACAATTGTCAAACCTGTGTGAGCAATCCATAACACGTCTAGCAAGGTCAAACATGTGTGAGCAATCCATGGCACTTCTAGCAAGGTCAAGCATGTGTGAGCAATCCATGGCACTTCCTGCAATGAAAGAGTTAAACAATTGTCAAACGCGTGTGAGCAGTCCATAGCACTTCTAGCAAGGTCAAGCATGTGTGAGCAATCCATGGCACTTCCTGCAAGGAAATAGTTAAACAATTGTCAAACACGTGTGAGCAATCCATGACACTTCTAGCAAGGTCAAGCATGTGTGAGCAATCCATGGCACTTCCTGCAATGAAAAAGTTAAACAATTGTCAAACCTGTGTGAGCAATCCATGACACTTCTAGCAAGGTCAAACCTGTGTGAGCAATCCATGACACTTCTAGCAAGGTCAAACATGTGTGAGCAATCCATGGCACTTCCTGCAATGAAAGAGTTAAACAATTGTCAAACACGTGTGAGCAATCCATGACACTTCTAGCAAGGTCAAGCATGTGTGAGCAATCCATGGCACTTCTAGCAAGGTCAAGCATGTGTGAGCAATCCATGGCACTTCCTGCAAGGAAATAGTTAAACAATTGTCAAACACGTGTGAGCAATCCATGACACTTCTAGCAAGGTCAAGCATGTGTGAGCAATCCATGGCACTTCCTGCAAGGAAAGAGTTTAACAATTGTCAAACACGTGTGAGCAATCCATGACACTTCTAGCAAGGTCAAGCATGTGTGAGCAATCCATGGCACTTCCTGCAATCAAAGAGTTAAACAATTGTCAAACCTGTGTGAGCAATCCATGACACTTCTAGCAAGGTCAAACATGTGTGAGCAATCCATGACACTTCTAGCAAGGTCAAGCATGTGTGAGCAATCCATGGCACTTCCTGCAAGGAAAGAGTTTAACAATTGTCAAACACGTGTGAGCAATCCATGACACTTCTAGCAAGGTCAAACATGTGTGAGCAATCCATGGCACTTCCTGCAAGGAAAGAGTTAAACAATTGTCAAATACGTGTGAGCAATCCATGACAATTCTAGCAAGGTAAAACATGTGTGAGCAATCCATGACACTTCTAGCAAGGTAAAACATGTGTGAGCAATCCATGACACTTCTAGCAAGGTAAAACATGTGTGAGCAATCCATGGCACTTCTAGCAAGGTCAAGCATGTGTGAGCAATCCATGACACTTCTAGCAAGGTCAAACATGTGTGAGTAATCCATGACACTTCCTGCAATGAAAGAGTTAAACAATTGTCAAACCTGTGTGAGCAATCCATGACACTTCTAGCAAGGTCAAGCATGTGTGAGCAATCCATGGCACTTCCTGCAAGGAAAGAGTTAAACAATTGTCAAACACGTGTGAGCAATCCATGACACTTCTAGCAAGGTCAAACATGTGTGAGCAATCCATGACACTTCTAGCAAGGTCAAGCATGTGTGAGCAATCCATGGCACTTCCTGCAATGAAAGAGTTAAACAATTGTCAAACCTGTGTGAGCAATCCATGACACTTCTAGCAAGGTCAAACATGTGTGAGCAATCCATGACACTTCTAGCAAGGTCAAGCATGTGTGAGCAATCCATGGCACTTCCTGCAATGAAAGAGTTAAACAATTGTCAAACGCGTGTGAGCAATCCATAGCACTTCTAGCAAGGTCAAGCATGTGTGAGCAATCCATGGCACTTCCTGCAAGGAAATAGTTAAACAATTGTCAAACACGTGTGAGCAATCCATGACACTTCTAGCAAGGTCAAGCATGTGTGAGCAATCCATGGCACTTCTTGCAATGAAAAAGTTAAACAATTGTCAAACCTGTGTGAGCAATCCATGACACTTCTAGCAAGGTCAAACCTGTGTGAGCAATCCATGACACTTCTAGCAAGGTCAAACATGTGTGAGCAATCCATGGCACTCCCTGCAATGAAAGAGTTAAACAATTGTCAAACACGTGTGAGCAATCCATGACACTTCTAGCAAGGTCAAACATGTGTGAGCAATCCATGGCACTTCCTACAAGGAAAGAGTTAAACAATTGTCAAACCTGTGTGAGCAATCCATGACACTTCTAGCAAGGTCAAACCTGTGTGAGCAATCCATGACACTTCTAGCAAGGTCAAACATGTGTGAGCAATCCATGGCACTTCCTGCAATGAAAGAGTTAAACAATTGTCAAACCTGTGTGAGCAATCCATGACACTTCTAGCAAGGTCAAACATGTGTGAGCAATCCATGGCACTTCCTGCAAGGGAAGAGTTAAACAATTGTCAAACCTGTGTGAGCAATCCATGACACTTCTAGCAAGGTCAAGCATGTGTGAGCAATCCATGGCACTTCCTGCAAGGGAAGAGTTAAACAATTGTCAAACCTGTGTGAGCAATCCATGACACTTCTAGCAAGGTCAAACATGTGTGAGCAATCCATGGCACTTCCAACAAACAATTGTCAAACATGTGTGAGCAATCCATGACACTTCTAGCAAGGTCAAACATGTGTGAGCAATCCATGGCACTTCCTGCAAGGAAAGAGTTAAACAATTGTCAAACCTGTGTGAGCAATCCATGACACTTCTAGCAAGGTCAAGCATGTGTGAGCAATCCATGGCACTTCCTGCAATGAAAGAGTTAAACAATTGTCAAACACGTGTGAGCAATCCATGACACGTCTAGCAAGGTCAAAAATGTGTGAGCAATCCATGGCACTTCTAGCAAGGTCAAACACGTGTGAGCAATCCATGACACTTCTAGCAAGGTCAAACATGTGTGAGCAATCCATGGCACTTCCTGCAAGGAAAGAGTTAAACAATTGTCAAACACGTGTGAGCAATCCATGACACTTCTAGCAAGGTCAAGCATGTGTGAGCAATCCATGGCACTTCCTGCAAGGAAAGAGTTAAACAATTGTCAAACACGTGTGAGCAATCCATGACACTTCTAGCAAGGTCAAGCATGTGTGAGCAATCCATGACACTTCTAGCAAGGTCAAGCATGTTTGAGCAATCCATGACACTTCTAGCAAGGTCAAACA
Organism: Loripinus fragilis; assembly: GCA_964019695.1. NCBI lineage: Eukaryota > Metazoa > Mollusca > Bivalvia > Lucinida > Lucinidae > Loripinus > Loripinus fragilis. The sequence goes on from OZ026524.1 coordinate 93,440,490, forward strand.
TGTGTGAGCAATCCATGGCACTTCTAGCAAGGTCAAACATGTGTGAGCAATCCATGGCACTTCCTGCAATGAAAGAGTTCAACAATTGTCAAACACGTGTGAGCAATCCATGACACTTCTAGCAAGGTCAAACATGTGTGAGCAATCCATGGCACTTCCTGCAAGGAAATAGTTAAACAATTGTCAAACACGTGTGAGCAATCCATGACACTTCTAGCAAGGTCAAGCATGTGTGAGCAATCCATGTCATTTCCTGCAAGGAAATAGTTAAGCAATTGTCAAACATGTGTGAGCAATCCATGACACTTCTATCAAGGTCAAACACGTGTGAGCAATCCAGGACACTTCTAGCAAGGTCAAGCATGTGTGAGCAATCCATGGCACTTCCTGCAATGAAAGAGTTAAACAATTGTCAAACACGTGTGAGCAATCCATGACACTTCTAGCAAGGTCAAACATGTGTGAGCAATCCATGGCACTTCTAGCAAGGTCAAGCATGTGTGAGCAATCCATGGCACTTCCTGCAAGGAAAGAGTTAAACAATTGTCAAACACGTGTGAGCAATCCATGACACTTCTAGCAAGGACAAACATGTGTGAGCAATCCATGGCACTTCCTGCAATGAAAGAGTTAAACAATTGTCAAACACGTGTGAGCAATCCATGACACTTCTAGCAAGGTCAAACATGTGTGAGCAATCCATGACACTTCTAGCAAGGTCAAGCATGTGTGAGCAATCCATGACACTTCCTACAAGGAAAGAGTTAAACAATTGTCAAACATGTGTGAGCAATCCATGACACTTCTAGCAAGGTCAAACATGTGTGAGCAATCCATGACACTTCTAGCAAGGTCAAGCATGTGTGAGCAATCCATGACACTTCTAGCAAGGTCAAACATGTGTGAGCAATCCATGGCACTTCCTGCAATGAAAGAGTTAAACAATTGTAAAACCTGTGTGAGCAATCCATGACACTTCTAGCAAGGTCAAACATGTGTGAGCATTCCATGGCACTTCCTGCAATGAAAGAGTAAACAATTGTCAAACCTGTGTGAGCAATCCATGACACTTCTAGCAAGGTCAAACACGTGTGAGCAATCCATGACACTTCTAGCAAGGTCAAGCATGTGTGAGCAATCCATGGCACTTCCTGCAATGAAAGAGTTAACAATTGTCAAACACGTGTGAGCACTCCATGGAACTTCTAGCAAGGTCAAGCATGTGTGAGCAATCCATGACACTTCTAGCAAGGTCAAACATGTGTGAGCAATCCATGACACTTCTAGCAAGGTCAAACATGTGTGAGCAATCCATGACACTTCTAGCAAGGTCAAGCATGTGTGATCAATCCATGACACTTCTAGCAAGGTCAAGCATGTGTGAGCAATCCATGGCACTTCCTGCAATGAAAGAGTTAAACAATTGTCAAACACGTATGAGCAATCCATGACACTTCTAGCAAGGTCAAGCATGTGTGAGCAATCCATGACACTTCTAGCAAGGTCAAGCATGTGTGAGCAATCCATGGCACTTCCTGCAAGGAAAGAGTTAAACAATTGTCAAACACGTGTGAGCAATCCATGACACTTCTAGCAAGGTCAAACATGTGTGAGCAATCCATGACACTTCTAGCAAGGTCAAACATGTGTGAGCAATCCATGGCACTTCCTGCAATGAAAGAGTTAAACAATTGTCAAACACGTGTGAGCAATCCATGACACGTCTAGCAAGGTCAAACATGTGTGAGCAATCCATGGCACTTCTAGCAAGGTCAAACCTGTGCGAGCAATCCATGACACTTCTAGCAAGGTCAAGCATGTGTGAGCAATCCATGGCACTTCCTGCAATGAAAGAGTTAAACAATTGTCAAACACGTGTGAGCAATCCATGACACTTCTAGCAAGGTCAAGCATGTGTGAGCAATCCATGGCACTTCCTGCAATGAAAGAGTTAAACAATTGTCGAACATGTGTGAGCAATCCATGGCACATCTAGCAAGGTCAAACGTGTATGCAATCCATGACACTTCTAGCAAGGTCAAGCATGTGTGAGCAATCCATGGCACTTCCTGCAATGAAAGAGTTAAACAATTGTCAAACACGTGTGAGCAATCCATGACACTTCTAGCAAGGTCAAACACGTGTGAGCAATCCATGACACTTCTAGCAAGGTCAAGCACGTGTGAGCAATCCATGGCACTTCCTGCAATGAAAGAGTTAAACAATTGTCAAACACGTGTGAGCAATCCATGACACTTCTAGCAAGGTCAAGCACGTGTGAGCAATCCATGGCATTTCCTGCAATGAAAGAGTTAAACAATTGTTAAACACGTGTGAGCAATCCATGACACTTCTAGCAAGGTCAAACACGTGTGAGCAATCCATGACACTTCTAGCAAGGTCAAACATGTGTGAGCAATCCATGGCACTTCTAGCAAGGTCAAACCTGTGTGAGCAATCCATGACACTTCTAGCAAGGTCAAACATGTGTGAGCAATCCATGGCACTTCCTGCAATGAAAGAGTTAAACAATTGTCAAATACGTGTGAGCAATCCATGACACTTCTAGCAAGGTCAAGCATGTGTGAGCAATCCATGGCACTTCCTGCAAGGAAAGAGTTAAACAATTGTCAAACCTGTGTGAGCAATCCATGACACTTCTAGCAAGGTCAAACATGTGTGAGCAATCCATGACACTTCTAGCAAGGTCAAGCACGTGTGAGCAATCCATGGCACTTCCTGCAATGAAAGAGTTAAACAATTGTCGAACACGTGTGAGCAATCCATGACACTTCTAGCAAGGTCAAGCACGTGTGAGCAATCCATGGCATTTCCTGCAATGAAAAAGTTAAACAATTATTAAACACGTGTGAGCAATCCATGACACTTCTAGCAAGGTCAAACACGTGTGAGCAATCCATGACACTTCTAGCAAGGTCAAACATGTGTGAGCAATCCATGGCACTCCTAGCAAGGTCAAACCTGTGTGAGCAATCCATGACACTTCTAGCAAGGTCAAACATGTGTGAGCAATCCATGACACTTCTAGCAAGGTCAAGCATGTGTGAGCAATCCATGGCACTTCCTGCAATGAAAGAGTTAAACAATTGTCAAACACGTGTGAGCAATCCATGACACTTCTAGCAAGGTCAAGCATGTGTGAGCAATCCATGGCACTTCCTTCAATGAAAGAGTTAAACAATTGTCAAACACGTGTGAGCAATCCATGACACTTCTAGCAAGGTCAAACACGTGTGAGCAATCCATGACACTTCTAGCAAGGTCAAGCACGTGTGAGCAATCCATGGCACTTCCTGCAATGAAAGAGTTAAACAATTGTCAAACACGTGTGAGCAATCCATGACACTTCTAGCAAGGTCAAGCACGTGTGAGCAATCCATGGCATTTCCTGCAATGAAAGAGTTAAACAACTGTTAAACACGTGTGAGCAATCCATGACACTTCTAGCAAGGTCAAACACGTGTGAGCAATCCATGACACTTCTAGCAAGGTCAAACATGTGTGAGCAATCCATGGCACTTCTAGCAAGGTCAAACCTGTGTGAGCAATCCATGACACTTCTAGCAAGGTCAAACATGTGTGAGCAATCCATGGCACTTCCTGCAATGAAAGAGTTAAACAATTGTCAAATACGTGTGAGCAATCCATGACACTTCTAGCAAGGTCAAGCATGTGTGAGCAATCCATGGCACTTCCTGCAAGGAAAGAGTTAAACAATTGTCAAACCTGTGTGAGCAATCCATGACACTTCTAGCAAGGTCAAACATGTGTGAGCAATCCATGACACTTCTAGCAAGGTCAAGCATGTGTGAGCAATTCATGGCACTTCCTGCAATGAAAGAGTTAAACAATTGTCAAACACGTGTGAGCAATCCATGACACTTCTAGCAAGGTCAAGCATGTGTGAGCAATCCATGGCACTTCCTGCAATGAAAGAGTTAAACAATTGTCAAACACGTGTGAGCAATCCATGACACTTCTAGCAAGGTCAAACACGTGTGAGCAATCCATGACACTTCTAGCAAGGTCAAACATGTGTGAGCAATCCATGGCACTTCCTGCAATGAAAGAGTTAAACAATTGTCAAACACGTGTGAGCAATCCATGACACTTCTAGCAAGGTCAAGCATGTGTGAGCAATCCATGGCACTTCCTGCAAGGAAAGAGTTAAACAATTGTCAAACACGTGTGAGCAATCCATGACACTTCTAGCAAGGTCAAACATGTGTGAGCAATCCATGGCACTTCCTGCAAGGAAAGAGTTAAACAATTGTCAAACATGTGTGAGCAATCCATGACACTTCTAGCAAGGTCAAACATGTGTGAGCAATCCATGGCACTCCTGTCGATTTTAGATAGAAGTATTTATATTCAATTTTGCCATATACATAGTTTAAACTGTTGTTTTATATTGTTTTTTACTTTCGAATATTAATTTTAAATTCTATATTACAATAGCATGTTTGAGGTGTTCTGTTATATACGTAAGGCCAGAATTTTTTTATTAGTTGATTTACTGGATTGTTTTTTTCAGATTTAATGTTGGGGGACGAAAAAAAACTCTGAAAATGACTTCTGAAAATGACCATTTGACTGGTCATTTTCAGAGCTTTTTTTAAATAGCTCCAGAACAAACAGTATAACTAGTAAAGTAGACCAACAGTCTGTATAAAATCTTTAGATATTTCATAATTTTTCTAAAAAAATTGCATAGGACAATCACTTTTAACAGTGTCACTCTCAAAAATACACTGACAGAACCTCAAAAAAAAATTTTTTTTCAATGAAACAATAATATTTAGAGCCGGTGGATAAAATAAAAAAAAGAACTTTAGATTTTTTTTTCTTTCTACTTTCTGGAAAATTACAATAGGAGGGTTTGTAAGTCAACTAATAAAAGCATTCTGGCATAAGCATAAATTATTGATAATTTGCCACATCACAATAAACTGTTTTTTTTTGCATTTCATTGTCCAAATCTTCACCTCATCTTTCTGAAATTGTTAATAAAATCTATCAATGCAAGTACAAGCTTGAATATTTTATACTCTGCTCATTACCTCCAATTTAATTTTTTTTTCATTTATGCCCATTGATAAAGAAACTGGCAGTTGGAAAAGGCTTTTGAAGGACATTTCCTGGATTCATAGTTTGAATTCCAGAACAATGTATTAACCCATAAGGCCAAATAAAAAAATACCTGTTTAGGGTAACCCGACCCTATCTAAATTTACTGGTGAAACCTAGATTTTTTTTTAGGTTTTCTGGACAAAAATATAATTTCATGGATTTTGAAAGACGAAATGCCTTTCAAAATGCATAATATTATATTTTTCCAGTAAACAAAACTAATTAAAAATATATTTGTGCCTGCTGTACCAAAAATTTTCAGAGCCGTTACCCGGAACACACTTATTTTTTTTATTTGGCCTAATCTTTGTCATCAGCTGAAATGTTCAAAAAACCTCTTGGTCAAACATTGTGGACCTGGATAAGACTGCTTCTGTATGAACAGCCTGGTCTTGTTCTTGTTTTACTGTTTGTTCTGGAGATATTAAGAAAGCTCTGAAAATGACAAGAAAAACTCTGAAAATGACCAGTCAACTGGTCATTTCAGATCCTTTTTTTCATCCCTGAGCCCCTAAATTTGAGAAAAAAATCCCGTAGAACAAGTCACCAAAAATTCTGGCCTGACTATTGATAATTCGCCACATCACAACAAACTGTTTTATTTGCATTTTTGTGTCCAAATCTTCACTTCATCTTTCTGACATTGTTAATAAAATCTATTAATGCAAGTACAAGTTTGAATATCTTATACTCTGCTCATTACTTCCAATTAAAAGGTTTTCATTTATACCACTTATAAAGAAACTGGCAGTTGGAAAAAACTTTTGAAGGGCATTTCCTGGATTCATGGTTTGAATTCCAAAACGATGTATTAACCCATAAGGCCAAATAATAGGAATACCTGCCTTTACGGTAACCCGACCTTACCTAAATTTACTGGCGAAACCTAGATTTTTTTAGGTTATCTGGACAAAAATATAATTTCATGGATTTTGAAAGGCGAAATGCCTTTCAAAATGCATAAAATTATATTTTTTTCCAGAAATCTTTTTTAAAAAATATGTGTGCCTACCCTACTTAAATTTTTAAAGACCTGTTACCAAATACACTTATTTTTTATTTCGCCTAAGCAGTCATCACAACAAAAGTTTACTTTGTCATCAGCTGAAGTGTTAAAATACCTTTTGGTCAAACAGTATGGAACTGGATAAGACTACTCCTGTATGATTTTGTTCTTTATTGTTTGCCACAATACTTACTGTCAGCAAATATATGCAGCTTGCGACTTGGGGCAGGGTTCATTTTCATGTGCTTTAGGAGCTTAGTCATTCTAAAGCTTTTACAGGCTTAAATCTTTTTTGCATGACAAATGTTTTATACTGTCATTTGTTTGCTATGAGTCGGGCATGATAAATACAAACAGTAAGATACATGCTCTGCTGTCTGACAAGAGTCTTTTTACATGCATTGGGTAGCTCAGGCTCCAAGGTTATAAAACTTTTTCATGTCTAACTCAAATGATCATGAAATTTTATTTGCTCATAAAAAGTAAATGAGTTTGATTAGGAAATACCACAATCACACACTACAGATCAAAGTAAAGAATGCAATGACCAGTAATCCATATAGTTAATAACACACCTGACCCAGGAAACCATATGGGAAAGTGACGAAACACAATAAAACATCACATACAATAGAGCCAAGAGGCCAGCCCTTTCCCAGCAGGTGATCACAAATCTGCAAGGAACAGACAAGACTGCATGACGCGAAACACAAATAACAGAAAGGATCAACAAAACAAGCACCGCCTTGGAACAATGAGTAAGAAAATTACTGGACGGCTTAAACATGTTTGACTGTACCAACCTCAGCCTTATTTCCGATGTGAATTAAGACAGATAGATCTTTGGTTCGCATGAAAGATTCCTAACATATCGATGTATCATTTCCTAGTACATACAAATCACAATGACCAAGCATAGAACACCCACAAACAATGAGAGGTACATAAAACAATGAATCAACAACAACAGAACCACAGTCTTAGAACGGACAGCAGCCTAAGCTACGTATACTGAGTGCCTAAATGCATTTTACTGGCGCCAAATCTTCGCCCTAGAATATGTTGTTGTTAAAACACAAAACTTGTTTAGCTCGCATGGAGGCTTCCTAACACGCAATGCATGATCACAGTGATGCTATCTGATCAAATTAACACAATATGATGAAACAAAGCAAAGGGCTCATGACTCGCAGTCAGAGCTAAAGAAAACCAAGTTGAGCCACGGTAGTCCCAGCCAAAAACAAGCATCAGGCACCAACCAACGAATTCGCTTTACAACAGGGCCATCAGTGAGTCCGAGGCCTGACCCACCGTTGTGCAATTAAAGAGGAAACAATAGCTATAAACCCTGCTTGGGATAACAACCAGGCGTGCAGACTGTCGCATGATATCCATGCTGTATCCAACCTTTTTAAAAAATAAAATATGTACTTGCTTTAAAACTCTAAGATATGTATGTATCCTGCTAATAAATTTAATAATTCATTAGCAGGATAAATTTCATGCTCAGTTGAGTTGAGCATGAAAAAGTTTTATAACCTCGGGGCCAGTTCTCATTATTTCATCATGCTGACAGGGAAAACTCAGATCATACTAGGTAGACTGCCCAGGTTGTCCTGATATTTGGCTGGGTAAACTACATTCATTTAGGGGTGTGTTTTTTTGTGCATGCATTTGATCATAAAGCTTTTGTTCTGCTCTCACATCCATCCACCTATCAAGACACATTTATCCTAGCTTAGTACTGGTTCAACCAAGGAAGACCCGTACCTGTTTAACTGAAAGATTGTTGATGGGACGTAAAGAATCAAATCAAACAAAACAAACAAACCATCCACATATATACACTTAGCAGTCAGTAGTTAGGATAAAGTACCCATTGAACAAATTGTTCTAAAGAAATTATATATACTAGATACGAGGGACGTTCATCTAATTGTGGCACTGGGGTTCTGCAAGGCGCATTATGGGACTTATCCATATTTCATTCATTTCAATCGGTTGATGTGTTTTTCTCATTCGAGAATCAAATCATGGCTCGGGTGTATGTAAGGAGCATTACGCGTAGTACTATGTACCCAAAAGCTCCAGTTTGTTAGCCGGAACTGGCGTATGGAAAATTAGTTTTGTAGCATGTGGGCTCAGCTCTATTAAAATCTCAGAAAAGTTTAATCAGCAGAATAAATGAAGTTTTTTCAATAATATATCGCTATATAGCGATATTTTATTGAAGAAAATATAAACTTCATTTAATTAAGAAATAGATCAGCCCCAGCAGTCAATTGTTGAGTAATATTCACTGTTTGGAGGTCAGTTGTAAAGAAGATCAAATCACGAGCGCGCAGCGCGAGTGATTTATCTTCGTACAACTGACCGACAGATATTCAGAGCTAAAGAAATACCCACGTTGAGCTAAGTTGGGCCCAGCCAATGGCAAGCATCAGGCACCATCCAACGGATTAAAGCTTTACAGCAGGGCCGACAGTGAGTCTGAGGCCTGGTCCAATGTCACGCAATTAAAAAGAAAATCATAGCTTTTTAACCGTTATTGGGTTTACATCTGTCGCATGCTATCCATGTTGTATCCCACCCTATCTGAGGAAGTAGCGAATTTAACTGGAGTTTTGTGGGATATACCATTTGTTCAAAATAAGGATTATCTGTATTAAGCAAGTCATCTAGATATCATGATGGAAGAGTTAAAGGCTTCAACAACATTTGGTTGTTGTTTTTTTGTCAGAAAGAGACATGAGGTCCGCTGAATAAGATGGATTGGGGAGCTGTACTACGTACAGTTTCCGTTTCTAGGAATTCCTGAACCAGTTTACACTTGTAGGCACCTGCATTGTCACATATAAGGCACACGTCTCTAAGATCGGTTACAGGTTTGCTTTTCTCGTGTTTTGTTTTGTTTGTTGATGTGCTTTTATGTTTTTGTTTTTGCTTTTCATATTTGAAAGCACGTTCGTCTTATAGAACGAACCTGTAACTTTTCGAGCTCCGACACTCAAACTTGAACAATTCAAAAATAAGGCACATGAAATTTTTGTTCTTTTACGATGGCAGGCCTAGCTTGGTCTTAGCACAGCCACATCTTATTACTGACGTGTCTCTGGGGCTCAAATTTATATATGCAGGTTCCATCATCTGTAAGTATTTCTGATATTCTAGATATTTCACAATTTTTGGCACTTTTTTATTTAAAAAAATGGGCATTTTAATACGAGTAGCCTTTTTGTTCTTCTGTCAAGCGGTGGGAGCACATTGAGCACAAACCTTTCTAAGTTTTAGCTGCTGAGTCAAACTCCTATCATATGCCAACACTATAAGCAATATCCTTCACTGTAAGTCTGGTGTTTCGTTTAATCAGACTTACCGTAGCAGCAATATTAGCATTGGTAACAACAGTTTTGGGCTGACCAGGACGGGAACCATCTTTGAGGTAAGTGAAACCATCTTGAAATTGCCACCTGAAAACTAACGTGTTGGACAATGCAGATGTTCTTTCATAATATACTGAAGGACTTTACAAACGTACCATCTACTTAAATGCTAATTTATGCCGAATCTTTAATATTTTCATTATGTGAATAATGAAATTGACAAGTTCCGTCATTCAGCTTGCATTCAAAAAGAAAATAGAAACACTGTAAGTAAGTAATTTCTTTATTTAACGAGGGTAGCTCGGTTGGCTAGGCCAATCTTCCCCAAGGCCTCAAAATGTGCATATATACAATTCATTATACAACAATAAAAAGGACAAAACAGATAAAATAGGTATGTTGCAGCTTGAGAGAACCAGTGTTTAGGTTTTCTGACCAGACAGACTGATGCTTGTCTACTCAGCCACGTAAGCAGTTTCGAAAATAGAGACAGAAGTTATACTAGCTAGGCAGTGAAAATAATATGCGCCGATCATCCTGCGCGACAGCACAGCCCATCGGCGCATTTGTTTTCCACCTAAGAAAAATCTGGTTTTCTCATATTGCGACTAGTTTAAGGTACACAGTCACATTTCATCCATTGCAAGCAGTTAATTGTAAACGACTCAATTGTACTAGAATTTTTTATCCATAAGGAAATGCTATACCACACTAATGCACCAGAATAAGACAAACTGTTTTTGAACAAACTTATTTTAGGCTTTGGTATAAGAAAATTCTAATTTGACGTTGACCGTAAATTTAAATGTGAATTATTCAAATAGCTGTCATTACCTCTCATTTGGAATAAATCTGTTAAGTAAATTAACAGTTATTATTAGCAATTTTATACATAACTTGCTTTGTGTATAAAAACAGTTTCTTCAAATGATGAAATACGTAACTGTTTGCGCGAGCGTCTAGTGTTGTATAATTATTCCCTAGAATAAGCTTGCAAGCCCTTCTTTGCAACTTTTCAATTTTAAATGCATACTACACAACAATATTCAATATGTGATTTAATATATGCATTATAGTACAAAAGCCTTTGTTGAACATTAAGATATGTTCGAATCTGCGATAATAACCAAAGGTGCGATATCTTTTTAGATATGTGCCGAAAATGATTATTCCAGACAAACTTTTGATCCACATGAACGCCTAAAATTTTCTCATTACTGGAAATTTTTTAAATCTATATCATTGAATGTAATCTTTAGGTCGCTATCAACTATAGAGTTTCTTTTTTGTCGACTAGCAATTAACATCAATTTCGTCTTCTCAGTATTGATGAGCATACCATTTGAGAAGCACCAGGTGTAAACTGAATCCAACGCCTTTGAAGATTTGTTTCTAAGGAACACTTCTAACGAAGTACTATATAAAGTAGTATCATCTGCATATAAATCAACAAATATTGGTGAGTTCTTCAATGAAAGGGGTAGATCATTTATAAACAGCAAAGATAAAAGAGGACCTAAAATAGATCCCTGTGGGACGCCGCAAACAACATCACCAATATTGGAACTTGAATTGTTTATTACAACTTGTTGAGTTAGTTTGCATAGGTACGACTTAAACCATGACAAACTCAAAACACTGAACCTATAAATATCCAATTTGTTAAGAAGTAATTTATGATCAACCAAATCGAATGCTTTTCTGAAATCAATCATGGCACACCAATCCAATTTACCCTCATTGATAGCTTTTACCAAAATGTCTGTAATGAGTATAAGAGCCGATTCAGTTGAGTGATTATTACGAAATCCACTTTGGTTTTTATTGGTACTTATTTAAATAAGACATAAGTTTTGTCGCAATCCACTTTTCAATTATCTTAGAAAGAGATGGCAGTATTGAAATAGGCCTGTAGTTGTTTACGTTGTCCTTGTCTCTAGTTTTAAAGATTGGATTAACTTTTGCATTTTTCCATGAACATGGAAAAACCCCAGACTCTATGCTTTTTATTAATTATATATGTAATGGAAGGTGTTAAAACATTCGAAGCAATCTTTAATAATCTTGGTCCTATGCAATGTAACCCGGTTGCCTTCATGGCATCCAAACTAAATAAATAATTACTCATGAATAATCTGTTTATAAAAGGAATAGTAAAGGTTGTGCTATCATTAAATTTAGAAACAACAAAATTATGAAGAAGTTCAAAGTCTGATGGTTGTATTGGCTCTTTAAGCTTAGATTGAATGTTTACAAAATACTCATTAAAGACATGAGCTATGTCTAGGTCATCTGAGATCATATCATTATCCGTCTTTATTTCAAAATTATTAACTTTTGAAGATCCTTTTTTGTGCGTTCCAAATTGCTTAAATAATTTCCAAATAGACCGGGGGTCATCTTTTCCTTCCTCAATTTTGTTTGATAAGCTTCTTTTTTGGCTGTGTCAATCATAGTTGACACTTTATTTCTTAAGAGCCGATGCTCATCCATTTCGCCACTTAATTTTCATTTATCCCATTCTTTTATACAGTCTCGAATTTGTGGTTTAAGCCAGTCTGGTTGATATTTTCTTTTGATATGATGTGTTTCAAGCGGAGCATGTTTATTTACAATTTCTAAGAACATTTTATTTCAAACTTCAACGATTTCATTGATGTCATTGAAATATTCGATTGTTTCCCATGGTACGCCATGCATATCACTGATGAAACAAGCGAAACATCTGCGTTTTGTCCTCCCATTGTACAAGTGATTTCCTCTCTGTCCAGGGTTCCAGCCTCTGTGATCGTTCTTATTCCTTTTATTGGCATCAGGTCCAAATGTGCGACAAGTGCTGCCAGTCGTTTGCTGTGTATCTGTGCGTTGTGGTGCATATACCTTCACATTTCCTGATCCATGTGACTTATAGGTACATAATTCAAAATCTGCTACGATGTGTACTTTGGAATCAATCGCGTGTAAAAGTCGTTTTATGCCAGAATTAGACAAATGTATGCCATCATCTCCGAAATAGCGAGATGTAGGGAGGCCATCTCTGCCATAGAAGAAGCTCTCTGATTCTTTAATGAGCGTGACTTTATGTTTCTCCCAGTAGATTGCCAGCTGCGCAATACATGCGTTGTAGTGTCTAACATCAGCGTCGCCACGTGGTGATATATTGCACATATATAACTCACAATCTGGGTTTCCTGTTTTCACTAGACTTATTAGTTGATAATATTTCTCTTCAAAAAGTTCAATGTCCGTTTTTGCTTGAAGCATCATTACCTCCCACAGACACTACAAGGTCTTGGAAAGATTTCATGTCATAAGATATAATGTCTTCAACAATATCAGAAATTTTAGTCCCACTTTTAGAATGTTTCTGCACTCCTTTTTCAATACCTTTCATATTTAAACGGTTCAAAATATAATAGTCACCAATTAGCAACGTCTTCTTTTTTGACATAACAACTGTAGAAGTGGCATGGTTTCTATTAATATTAAGATGTCTGTGTCTATTTTGCGTTTCCCTGTTGATCCTTTCTGTCATGTTTTCATTTCTGTCTGTGACATGCACAGGAATGCGCTTAGGGGTAGGATTCTCGGTCTCTGTGATAGTCGTAGAAATGGCACTTGGATACACAGTTTTTGGAATCGTCTGTGAAGGATTTGCATCTGAAGTGGTATCAGTGGTGATGTTGAAATACCCTTCATCAGTGCAACTTGAATCTATGACAAGTGTTGGTGTATGAACAGCTTCCGCATGTCTTCGCATCAAAAGCGCTGACTCTCTTGCTCTACAGCAGCAATAACAGAGCTTTTCATATTATTCAATAGCGACTGCAGATTTTTAATGCTTTTGATAATATTCAAAAGAGTTTCTTCATTTACCAAGTTATAACCGCCTTCAGATGCTTTATGTTGTATTACTTGGTCATTACTAGATCGACGTTGCTGTACTTCCTTAGTGTCGTGCGATTCAGCTAACGGTACAAATGGTCAACAGGTGAACTCTGGCGATCCTGACACTGTTGTATTTCTGTTTCTGTCGTTCTGAGCTTCCTGATTAACATGTGGTTTGCTACTCAAAACGTCTGCCTCATTATTCTGCTCTTGGACATGCATTATTTGTCTTTGAGGCTGTGATTGGCTATTACTTATAAACTGTGAAAGCACAGTAGAGTCAGTGAGCATCTGTGCGTCTGTACCCTGGTTCGTGTATAATAAAGGCTCATTGGTTTGTCTGTCTTCATTTGCCATGAAAATTACCTGCCCCCGATACAGTCCTTTGCCGTTGAAGAAGATAGGATTTGCTGGATTCACGGTATAACTACAGACTGGAATGCCATTCATCTGGGATACTGCTGGTGGTAAAGTTGAACTGTAACCGAAAACTGGCTGGTTCTTAGCTATATTTGGTGGGACCGGTATTGGCACCATAGGCGTAAATGGCGCATACACAGACTGATGTGTATTCACACTAATGTTGACTGTCTGTAGTCCTGTTTTTTGCATCACTGGCGTACTATAGCTGAAATCATGGTCCCCTGAGGTCTGAGCTTTACCACGTTTCACTATCGGCGTACTAAAAAAGTTTTGTTCTAGTACAGCGGTATATACTTGAAAGTCTGTTCTTCCGATAAACGTCGTACATGTAACCACTGTGCTTTCCTCGCAAGTTAGGTTTTCTTTCATCTGCTGTTTGCGTGAATCATTTCCCTTTTTCGGATAGAAAGACATACTGTTTAAAAATAGCTCGAGTAATCCTCGGAAAACATTCTTTTCTCCATACAATGCGCCCTACTCCTGTAATAATGACAGTTTTACTCGATCTTTCAAGCTCCAGACAGTTTGAATCATCCTTTTGTATACTGTTAGCGAAGTCTGCAAGAAATTTGGTTTGAAATAAGTTATAAAAGACAGAAACAAAGCTCACTGAGATCCGAGACTCATCTCTAAATGTATTATAAAATACCCCTTCGAACTGATCGTCCATATATTCGGACGGCTGCATCACAAACGAATCCGGAGATAACATTGAAAAGCTGCTACTTAACTCGCTTTCAACCCCTAGAACGGACTGTTTAAAATCCTCTAAGCTTATTGCATCGCTGCTGTGTGAAACGACAATTTGTTCCGTGGCTTGGTTCTCCATCATGATTAATGCAACTTAGACCCGAAACTATATTTCAATGTAGTGTTAACAGAATTAAGAGTTCGAATATATATCAACTTACATGTACTTTCACTCGTGTCCATTGAAAAAACACTGGTTCTTATTTTCTAATGGCGGCTCCTGACGTCCGTTTAAAAAAAACAAACTCAAACATAAAATGTCATTTTTCTCCACATAGAGGAATCACAAGTCGAATAATTCTACACTGTGGTGTTGTCTGGAAAATTCCCTTTTCTTTTCTATAATTTTTGTTGTTTTCAGACGTAATTTCAATATTTAATTATTTTACTTTTTTTGCGACAGCATCTAAAATAAACAACTTGACGTCACGGCGCCAAAATGTACTCTCCCAGCTGTGGCTTATGATTGCCGTGACGTCGCAATAATTCTGAGACAACTCAAATGCAAAAGTCACAGAGTACCAATACCCTCCATTATGAACAAAAAAGTTTTTGAACCGATGTTCGTTCTTGAAAGCAAAAGGAAAGACAGAAACTTAACAATTGTGTAAAATATAATTCTCACCAGACTATCATGTACCGATCATTTAAGAATTTTGATGAAAGCAGTTTCATCAGTGATATGCATGGCGTACCATGGGAAACAATCGACTATTTCAATGACATCAATGAAGTTTTAGGCCTCTAGCAACGTTCATTTCGTCTACATGACATCGTTTCTTTTTGACGCATTTGGCCGTTTATATCCTAAGGATCAGGAATAATCTTTTTTTGCCAACAGATATTCCTCAATCATTTGCATAAAAGACAAAAGTATCGCCACATGCGCGAACGTCACTCGCCTGTTATTGCTGTTTGAAAATTTAAGACTGATGTTAGCAAAGAACGCTGCAAGTGGGAGTGTAATAATATGGTTATTTCTGAAACCTTTTGTATTTTCCATCAGTCAAGACATCTGGTTACCACCTCAAAGTGTTTGTTTTCAAAAAAGAATTAAAGGATCATTGACGGTTTGGGCCTTATACGCCTATTTTTCTGATTCCCAAAACGCTGCTTTTGAGCTTCTGGTGTGATGCATGTAGTATCAAGGCAATAGGTTAATCTAATGGCAAGAGCCAGCTAGCAAAATATTTTAAAGATTCTTACGCAATTGTCTACTATGCATTCGTTTATCACATATTCCACGCATCATTGGTAGCTTTTATATCATTTTGAATATTACCTAACACCCAATTTGTACAAAACTCACAATAATTAAAATATGCGTTTCTTTTGCTGTTAAGTATACTGTACAAATCTAAAATTTGAATGAGTGACCTAGACCTATCCAGTGACGTCACTGATCTATCAACTCAATTAATCTCATTGTTCTCTTTTCAGTGACGCCACGAACATCTGCCAAAAGTAAGGCTTTTCATCCACATCCTCTGGATATGACAGATAACTCCGATTCCAGACACACTTGTAATTCTGGAGATGCTCGGGTTATGTCAAAATCTCCAAACTTCGCAACAAATATTATGTTTTCATCACCTCTGGAATAGATGTTCTCCATTCTTGCCATGTTGAATTCATACATGCACCATTTGCTCTGAAGAAACTCATTGGTTAGAATAATTACCGTCTTTCTGCTTTTCCTTATTGCTTGGAGAATGTTTTCTGCGATGTAACTTCCAGGTAGAAAATCTTTTTGATGAAAGCATTGTGATAATCCAGCTGCCTCCAATTTTTCAAACAACTCGCCAGTGACAAATTTGTAATTTTCATTGGCGTATGATATGAAATCATCATACTGATATTGCCTGTCTTCGTCTGTATCTGGTATCTGGGTATATCCGTATCATATAATACATGTAACGTAGGCGCCATATGTACCTATATACCAGACCAGAGATAGCGATGGATATAAAGGTCAATATAAAGATGACAGATAACACAATGATAACAGTGTAATTTCTGCAGCTGCGATCAAGTAGTTCTGTGTTAATATCTTTAAACATGATAGTCTCTCCACTGTCGTTCAAGAAGCTGTATGATTCTACGTTGACAAAATATTGGGGATGCCCTTTTATCCATCTTATTAACTCTTAATTAACACAAGACAGTGCCAATGGATTCTTAGATAAGTCAATGGATATGTTATTTGAAGACTTGGTCATGTGTTCTAGCAGCTCCACTGGAAGCGTGGAGAGTGTGTTCTCTTGGAGATACAGCTGTGATAAGTTCCTCATATGATTAAAGCGAAACTTTAAAGAACTGAGTCTATTTGAAGACAAATCGAGAACCTCAACATTTTTAAGTAAATGGATGCCTTTTCTGATAATACATCTATAAGACTATTACGAAGTCTCAGGTTTGTAAGTTTCTCAAACATTTTAAATGTTTTTCCTTCCATGTCACGATTTAATTGGTGTCCTAGTTTGTTATTTCTGCATCCAGTATTTTTATATTTCGAAAACTCAATGAGAATTCTTTGGATATATTGCTGCAGAAATTATTGGACATTTTTACATATTCAAGTTTGTCAAAAACCAAAAAATGCCCACTAAAGTTAAACATAAGGTTGTCAGATATATCAATCGATCTGAGACTGTTTGTAATATTGAGTGGTACCGGAAGTGGTGGTGGATCAAAAGTCAAATCTGATGACCGAAAGTTGAAAACTTCCAATTGTATAGGCAATGTCGCCTCTGACAAGTACAGCGGTTTGTCTTCATAAGATTTGCAATTTGGCTTTGTTGGAAACTTTAAGTGACACACATCTGTGGCACTAACGTTCTTTTCGTGGATATACAGTTCATCATTATAATCTTTAAATCTGCCATCAGTGGCGGATTATACACTAAGTTCGAGTCTTCTTAATTTATTTAAGCACCCTATCTGTATTAGATAAAGTCCAACAGTAAATTGATTGTGTTCAGCATATACAGTTTCAAGGCCTGGTGGCAGGTAAGCTAAGGCATCTATCTCAACGCCATGTATTCTGTTCCTGCTAAAGTGAAGTTCTTTCAATGTGGTATTCGCTAGAAAACAAATGTCGCATTTATTTATCCTTGTCGGAGCACCAAACGTTTTGTAAACTTTTGTATAATTGAGTACTTCAATGTTGGTAAATTGTAAATTGTAAGATATGTTACGCAGGGTGATAAAGCCCAACACCATGTTGTAGGAGAGATCAAGATATGTAAGTTCTCTAAGACAAGCGAACGTTCCATTTTCTATTGTTGTAATGTTACAGTTAGACAGATTAAGATGAGTTACAGAGGCTATGTTTTCAAATGATTCATTAGTAAGCGACACCATTGGGCAGTTAGGCCTACAAGTGAAACTGATGGTTTTTAGTCTAGTCAAATTTTTAAAATTCGTACCAAACTTAGCGTATGGCAAGATATCAAGATACAGGATATGTAAACTATCTAGTGTTTTAGTTGGGATCTTAGACAAGTAAATATGGTTAGCCGTTTCTTGTATGTCGTATACGTTTGTTTGCAAGTGTAACTCTTGTAGCTTCAGCAGTGGAGAGAGAAAATCTGGGTCTGACAGTTCTCCCCTTTTCAGGAGTTTATTGCTGTCTAGGTTCAAATATAATAAATTTGCTAGTCCTTCGAATGTTTTATTCGTCAATCTCTCTAACTGATTTGATTTAAGTGACAGAGTTTTCAGCTCCTTACAATCCTGAAAGCATGATTCTGGTATCTGATCTAACAAATTATAAATCAAGTCTAAGGATGTGACATTACTTATGTTGGAGCAAATTGAACACACTTCTGTTGTATTGAGTCTAACACCAGAACAGTCTACGGTAGTTCCATATGTCTGGCTGTTTTGACATTTGCAGTATGTAACGTCGCCACATGACGTGTCACTGTTATGACGCCCATTGATACAACTTGAAACAGCATACAAGATAATAGACACCTTGAAGAACCCACACTGAAACATTCTAAAATATAAAAAGGAGACATGGTAAATTAAATGGGATCAGTAGTTTTAGCAACCTGTCGAAAGGTGTACTTTATCACAGTTATATAAATAATCTGGAAAACGGGACCTTCAGAAATAGAGAGTACCTACTTTTTAAGAAAACAGCAGGCTCGGTTTTATTGAGTCTGTTCATGAGAACTAATCGAAAGTGCAACAATTCACTTTTTAAGAAAACAACAGACTCTGTTTTTAATACTCAAAATATAGAATTCTTAAAGGTCTTATGAAGCTTCAAAAACATTTTCGAAACTCTTCATGATTTAAAAGACAGTCATAAGAAAACCCAAATGCAGAAAACCCCATCTTAAAATTTCAACCGAGTCAAAAGTTATGCAAGTTTTAAAATTATGCAAATTAGCATTTAAGCCCCGCCCATATTATTGTTTCGAGATGATTTTTTAAAAAGTCATATTTTATTTAGTGCGATTTCTAAGCAATTATAAACAACACAATTAAGCTTTTATATGCAAATGTTGTATTTCATCATATTGAATCATTTTCAGCAAATAAAATATTAAATAATGTTAAAATATATGAAATATATTAAATTTAATATTTCAAAAAGCTCATATGACGTCATATGAGCCTCTCGCATATTTTCATCTAATTAAATTTCGAAACCTTCATAACTTGGTAGCTATTTTGAATTTTTTGATGGGGCTTTCGACATTCTGTTTCTCTCATTACTGGCTTTTCAATCAATAGGAGTTTTAAAAAAGTCTTTTTGAAGGTTCACAAGACCTTTAAGGCATTGAGTATTCTATTCGGTGGAATATACAGATCACTTTGAGATCTATATTTAGGGAAGTCCATTATTCAAGTTAAGGGATTGCAGATGACTTTCAATTTATTTTTATTTTGTTGAAATTGTTTTTCAGCGTAGCAATAAGTAGGATAAAGTCGGGTATATTCGGACGATCAGCTAAATTCAGACAGCGACCTTGTTTGTTTCATATTTTAATTATTGAAATAAAAATAAATTAAATTGGCAAACAGTGAACATCCTGATGAGACGGCTCATTAGGAGCCGTTTCATCAGGATTTTCACTGTTTGCAAATATATGTCCGAATTTATCTGATGTCCGAAGTTACCGGACTTTACCCTACAGATGTTGATGAAACGTCACGACTATTGGTTCTTCACTTGCAAATGTCCGATATTTTGAATAATTGGTTTAAATGGGTAAACTGCCTAAGAAGCAAACCTGTCTAGATACATTAAGTCATCAACTTGTTAACAATTAGAAAACGTTTATTCAAGTACAACTAGTATATTTTAAATTTCAGTTGGAGTTTTATTCGTTATTTATTTTTTGTTTGTTTCATGATCGTTAGTAAATTATGACTTTTTCCTGGAATAATACATTACACCAGTTATGAAGCGTCCATGCGAGTTAACAATTTATACTGTAGGACTTTGAAAACGCATCACCTAGACTATTTACCTTTATTGCTGAAACACTGAAAATGTCAGCGAGATAAATTTCATTGCATATCAAAGTTTGACTCGGTTATAGTAAGTGTACCCTAGATAGATTCATTATTGTAAAATTCATTTAAGGTATAGTGATTAGCCGTTTTAAGATAGGGGTGACTGCCTTTGAAGGACACCAATTCAGCTACAAGTTAGCCCAATTTAGTTTTGATTACTGACTCAAAAGATGTGGCATGGACTTCTTTGACGATTGCACAATCATCATTAAGCGATTCCAAATTTGTTGACAGTACGTACGGTATGCTCAAATTATCATCCCTTTAAAGGTGCTGACATATCCCATCCACTCCTTTTGGCCTTTTGAATTCAACTTTTTCGTTTAGTTTTATTTGAAGAGGCTATGGGCATATTTAAATGTGTAATATTACTAAACTGCGCTTATTTCATTTTTATTTTGTATTGTGCAAGTGACGTTAATGTAAACGTTGAAGACGTTCCCCATCACCTGTCAACATATCTCCTGACATGATTTTCCCAAAACCTTTACCCCATATGATAGTAAATGTAAGAAGTCAATGTCAGTAATGAAAGTGTACATAAATATAATTTATTTAGATGTTTCTGAAAAAGAGCTGTAAACTTATCTTAAGCTATGAGTAAAGCGCAGTCTACATTTGTATCATGCAATAGGAAGATACAAAAGTGACTTATAGCCAAACCATACCAGTTGCGCAATTTTCCAAAGGTCATATGACTAGATGTATTGCGCGATTCTGTCAATCAATGTCAGCTTTGACATGATTTTAGAGGAGTTTGTCTGTGTTCAGGTGTCTTTTCCTCAATGTGTCACGGTTTTATCTGCAATCTTCGATTAGGGCATTCTACTCACTCGTTTTTTAGAAATTCAATGTTGAACTGCAATAAATTCTGTGTCTGGTAGTGTTCTGTGTGTTTTTCTCGTGGAACCTTTGTTTGGTCTGCAGTGAGGGATTGTGATATTTCCTGACAATACTCTCTTACCTTTTGACTTTATGCTTGAAGTTAAGTCTCACTTTTAGATAATCGGTAGTGTCCGCTTATCAAGTGTTGAGATGAAGAAAGTCACCTGTATATGCATGAAAAGATAGCTAAATCTGATGTTGATTTTTTAAATATTGTTGAATGTAAATCTTCAATTTATCGTTTCATCTTTAACATGCAAAATGATGGAAAACATAGGCTGGGTGTACTGAATCGAAAAACTCCCAATCTAGAATCTCAAGTTGTAGGGCCTTTTCATTTCAATACTTATTCAATAAATGCTCTGGTACAAGATAATTCAACAGGAAAAATTGGATTTAAAATGGAATTCAGAAAACCTGGGATTCATAATTATTTATATGAGACAAAGGAAGATGAAAACGAATTTGGGGAGAGGATTAGAGGGTATTGAACAAAAGAGACCTCTCACCTGAAAAACAAGCAAGGTATAATAGTACAATTTCTCTTTGTCGTTAACTTGTATACTTTATCACCCTGGTTTTTAGGAAACGCTGAAATAACCCTTTGTATTCTGCAGCCCCTAAACAGGTACTTTGGTATACAGTGTTGACACTGCACTGTTCGCTAAGATTAAAACAACCGTCAGGTACAGATTAAGAAGATTCTATCCATGACTTCGTAAAGTGCACAAATAGGAAGTACATGACAAAATCTATCAGACTATTGTAAATGGTTTAAAAGTAAACCATCATGCCCATTCTAGGGTCTTTCAATGGTCAATAAAACCAGGTTCAATTATATTACTGCAACAATGTACGTGTAAAGCTAAGGCCATACCATTTTTTTAGATTCTCATCCCCACCCGCCCCTATGAAATATAAGCAAATAAAAAAATGGAATAGAAGGTTTTTCAGAAAAAAAAAACTTCCATCCCATTTTTTTATTTGCTTATAAAAGAAAAAAAATGTTTGTGAAAAGGCTAAAAATTATTGTGCAATTTTTTCTTGCCAGCTTTTTTGCAAAAAGTAACTGTTCTGTTCTTTAAAACAGTCAGAAAAAAAGAAGAAATAAAAACCTCCCACCCGCCCATTTGTCTCAAAATTTGAATGAGAATCTTAAATTTTATTTGCTGTGGCCTATTTTTTAAACATATGAGAAAAACATGTTTGAGAAACAATTAAATAATTTTATTTACAACTGTGACATGTCCTCAACTTTACTTTAAGTAAATAGAGTTTGCTTGAGTTATAAATTTATGTTTGAAGTATGAGCAAAAGTTGAAAATCAAGGATGTTTGCATTCCTTGCCAAACTAAATATGATCAGTTGCGACAAAAAATGCTCAACATATATATGCATGGCGGGTTTTCAGCCATACTTAATAGAAAAAGGATAAAAATCTACAATTAATTCTTAAATACAAGGATCATTAAAGATTTGAACTATAAATACTCATCCTCATTAACATAAACCGCATAAAAATCAGCTATAATGCCCTTGACCATGGCGACACGTAAGTCATGTTTGGCTTATTGCATTCATTTAATGTGTTTTAATAATATATTTAGTTAACTTATTTGCATTGTTCAAATGTCACAAAACATGATACAACACTGTCTAGAAAAGAATCTTACTTGGGTTTCTGTGAAAAGTCAAATGGTGTTCCTATATGACTATGTGTGGCGTAGATTATCTAATGGTCCTTTAGCAAGCGACTAGTGGCAATCATGAGATTTAACTAACTCCAACGAATTCAAATGAACCGACAGTTATGTGGCATAGACTATCTAATTATTAGTCAAGTCAGCCATTTTAGAATAGCATGTGCCCTGTGGCCATGTGATCTAACGAACCCCAATGAAATCAAATGAACCGACAGTTATATGAACCGGATATTGCATTTACTGACATTGAAGTTTTGATTTCGAATCCGCTTTTCCAGACTATTTAGAGGTCGCAACAGCTGTCGTTGTGTCGCGTGTGGAGTTGGTAAAACTTCTCCTGTGCATCGATACAATTTTGATATTTTTTCATATTCTGGTCCTTTGGGAATAATGGGTTCTGACCGATAGCAGAAATCCGCTTGAGCCAGTGCTAGGGGCGTGAGAATTTTTGCACTTCCATTAGTTCTCATGAACACTCAATAAAACCGAGTCTGCTGTTTTCATATATTGTAGGTTCTCTCTATTTTTGAAGGATCCTTTATTCCAGACTATTTAGAGGACGCAACAGCTGTCGTTGTTTCTGTGTGGAGTTGCTAAAACTTCTCCCAATACATCGATATAGTGTTGATATTTTTTCATATTCTGGTCCTTCGGGAAAATTGCGTTCCGACGGAAAGCAGAATACTGCTTAAGCTGGTGCTAGGGGGCGTGAGAATTGTTGCACTTTCCATTAGTTGTCATGAACAGATCTAATAAAACCGAGTCTGCTGTTTTCATAAATTGTAGGTTCTCTATTTCCGAAGGATTCATTTTTCCCGATTATTTATTGTATTGTAAAGTTCAGCCATTGTTGGAGACATACCAATGGCAAACCCCAAATTGGTCAATACAAAGAAACAGGTGGCAGTGATTCCGACCACCCGAGGGTTACCATCTCTCTGGCATCGCGATAAATAAACCCAAGTACAATACCACAAAATTAGGAAAACAAATCATTACAACCACGCAACTAGCAATTTAACAATATACTCCCATAAAACATCACAAGATAAGCTGCCAGAAGCAATACAAGAGGGTATGGATGGGGGGGGGGGGGGGGGAGGGTCTGGTGTTCACTATTGATTAAAAATTTAGCCCATTATTCATTTCATTAAAATTTTGGGTTATTCATTAAAATAAGACCAATTATTCATTAACAGTAAAAAAAAGGTGGCAAGAAATCTGATTATTCACTATTCATTAATGTTTTCTTCAGTTCATTAAAATAAAATAGGATTATTCATTATTTTTTAGGCTCTCAATATTCACTATTCATTATTTTTTGGCTTATTATTCACTATTCATTATAAAAAGGGCCATTATTTACTAATCATTATACCCCATCTAGACCCTCGTACAATAGACAGTCTATTATTGTCATCCAGGTGCATGACAAACTACATGAAAAGTTGTTGATTTCTGCATGCTCATATCTTTGAATAAATGAAAGTGGTTGAGTTTTTTTTAAACTTAAAGCTTATGGTGAAAATCTCATTTATTGAAATGACATATGTTGTATGTACACATAGAGGCAATTCCAATGTGTACCTACAACATATGTTACTAAAAATAAGGAATAAAAAAAATTGGAAATTTACATTTTCCAAATATCATGTCCATTGTATTTACCTCTTTTAAACATCCCAAACTGCCAGTCAGTATTTTTCCTGTCATTCTAATGCAAGTTGTTTATATCTGTATGACAGCTATATCTCCAAACTCGAGTTCATGAACTACCTCTTTGCTAACCTGCTAGTTGCGTGGTTGTAAGCAACAACAACAGAATCACTGCCTTCGAATGGACAGCAGTTGCAGCTAGATTGGTTCCCCTCGTTCATAAAGCTCTACTTCCGTTACGTATGCTGACAAGCTATTAAAGGAATACAAGTCTACAGTTGCAGCCACTGGGGGCTTAAAAGGGCTCCTGGCCAAAATTGGAAAAAAATGATTGACTTAACAGCAAAATTGGGAGAAATTAACGACATAGAACATAACAAGGGTAGCAAAATATATCCTCAAAATCAAATTATTTTAGATTGTATAATGACAACCATACCACTTAAAGCTGCCATAGTCTGTAACTTTTGATCTTTTAATTTTTGAAATAATGTTTCTTTTTTTCAAGAACACATCAAAAAATAAAATTCAGGATATTCATTTTACCAATTTCGTAAATCTTTACAAATTATCAGTATCAAAACAAAAGCATTTATGTTAAAACTTGACGGTCTATAATTATTGGAGGGACGCAAATAATTACCAACAAGAGAAAAAACACCTGTTTTTATAAGATAATTCACTTTTCTATGCAGTTTTCAGCTATAGTGAACAGATTTATTGTGAAAACTCAACTTAATTCTGCTTTTACAAATGATTTAAAAAGAAAATATAAAATTTCGAAAAATGTTCATAAATGCAGGCTTAGTCTCTTTAAGCACAAGTGTTTAAGTATCATTCTGATATGGGTCATTGTTTCTCATAAGTAGTAGTGGTCTCATTTTTTTTACTATTCTTGATTGGGAGAACAGACAGGGTATTGGGAAAATGTGGCTATTTTCGATTGGGAACGGGGCCTAGAGAAGGGCAGAAAGTCCCCTGATATATTGTAAGACACATGGGTCTGCACACTAAGCACTATGTCCGTTACCAGTTGGTAGATGTTCATAACTCTTGAACCACTTGGTATATTTTGATCCCATTTTAAATACATTTGCATATCAACCAATAACATTTTCGCGTATCATCGAATATTGTACAATTATTGACTTCAATGAGGTAGACATGAGGATTTATCTACCCGAAAAAGTGATAATTCACCGAGGCCGAAATTGAAGTCAACAACTGTATTGTTATAGCCTATGACTTTTCATTTAAGAATGAAAATTTTGCTACTTTCACTTTTGTTGTTAAAGTCATGTTCAACCTTCAATCAAGATATCTAAGGACTTTCTCACATGTTTTAGCAGCTATCATTAAAATATTTAATGTAGTATTTTGCATTTTCAAATGTATATTTTCTTCATGTGTATTATTAAATGTTATCATAAAACTGTTTTTACAGTTTGTTTAATCAAACAAAGATAAATGAGAAAGAAAAAAAAGTGTTGTAAAAATTCATGAAAGTCTTTAATTTACCTGTTGGGAGGTGAAACAGCAAATCATGTCAATTTCATGCAGTACATGCTAGTTTCACATTCATCAGGGGCGGACTTGATTTTGCAAATTTAGAGTACTCGGCGTACGCCAGAACAGCCACCTAAAACAAGTAAAATTGGGCACTTTGGAGTACTCCGGAATAAATCAAGCGACACATTTATTTCCGCACATGCAGGCAGTGCTCAGCCATATTGTTTTGGAACAGGTCACTTGACTGTTCTGTCTACACTACCTCGGAAGATGGAGTACTCCGGCGTACGCCAGCACAGATTTTCCACAACACTTGATTTCTGTTCTGCCTGTTCGGAGTGGAAGGAGTAAAGAGAACAGCTAAATCAAGTCTGCCCCAGGCTAGTTTAGCTCTCTATTAATAGAGGGTGATATTACAGAAGTGTCAAAAATATTAACTTCTGGAAACTAGTTCGAGCTGGTTTTCATGCAATATTTTAATACTTGTAGACCGGTTTCGACCAGGATGAAAATTTAACTTGCATTTGGTTCTGCTCGTCATCACAGTCGATTAGATATGCCACATGACCATGTTTGAAAAAAAAACACTTTTTGACCCCCCCCCCTCTCTTTGAAATTAACTTTGTAATTGAAATTAAATTATATTTGACCTTTTGACCCCTCCCCAGGGCCCCAGGGGGCGGGGTCAAAAAGTGACATTGTTCGCCTCATTCATGTGAGTATCTCACATACCAAATTTGGTTGAATTTCGTCCAATGGTTGAGGAGGAGATAGCATAACAGACAGACGGACGGACGGACGGAGGCGATTACAATGTCCCCTTCTTTTTTTACTACTACTACTACTACTACTACAACTACTACTACTACTACTACTACTACTACTAATACTAATACTAATACTAATACTAATACTACTAATAATAATACTAATACTAATAATAATACTAATACTACTACTAATACTGTTATTATTATTATTATTATTATTATTATTATTATTATTATTATTATCATCCTCATCATCATTATTATTATTATTATTATTATTATTATTATTATTATTATTATTATTATTATTTTTTAAATCAACTTACTTGACTTTACCAACAAAATAGTTCAGTATAATTCTTCCTAATAGTGGTGACCTTAAAATATAATCTTCAATCAGCTCTTAATAAATGGTATAATTTATGATTTGCGCACGCACAAAAACAGGGGAAGCCCCTCATTGGGCTCAAATAAAACACATCCAGAAAACAATATAATGTTTGTTGCGGTCGGCCGTGGCCGGCCGCTTATATAAACATCATTCAAAACACACATCAAATTCAGGTTTCGACCAAACCTTTATGCCATGCTCATGCTATATTTTATTCGTTGCCGAACAACGAGTGGGGTACCAAATATCGTGGGTTGACCTACAGCGCGAAGTAAACTGTCCGTGAAATCTGTAGGGCTACAAAGAATGTGTCAATTTGCCCTGTCGCTTATATAAACGCAATAAGTATTAGCTTTTCAAAAAAGCTGGCGAAATTGAAACGTCCCAAAGTCAAAACGTCCTTGATTGGCAAAGAGTGCGAGCGAACTTCACATCAGTAAACGTACTTATGTGAACAGTAACGAATCACGGTTCAGATGTTAATAATTAGAGCTTAGATAAATCTACATGGACAAGCTCTAGAAGTTCAAATGGGAGCATGCAGTGGGCAAGAATACATACAATGATAGGGCTAATCGACCGCCAGCTTTTTTGAAAAGCTAATACTTGTTTGCATTCCCACTTATTTCAAACTATGCTCAATTAATGCTGTCCAGGGAGGTTTAACTAGCGTGCACCCACCTAGGTATCAAAGGTTTAAGGTCACTACTGACACCTGGGCAATATTTTTTTCGAAAAATAAATTTTCTTCATTTTCTGTGATGTGATGTTTTATTTTATGAATAATTATATAAAACAATAAAAAATCAATATTACCGTTTAATTTTTCAGCTATGGCTCTTCAAAGACATACATAATATGTCCTTTTTCTACAAAATAGTTCAGGGCCAAAGTAACAGATAAACAGGTCCATGATATGGTAGCTGATGATTATGGCATATTGTTGATTATTGCATCAGAACTGCTTAAGTTCACTTGAAATACTAGTATGGTTAATTGATGTGAATCTAGCCATTGTATATGTATAGACCAACTTTTTCATTAAAAAGAATAGTTAAAAGTATTGCCATTTTTACGTTTGACAACTAAATATTCAAATATTTTAGGCTATTCCAAAAAATAGATTTTTGTGCAACTTATGTATCACAAACATCATTACGTAAGGTGAGTCAGTGTGAAATTTCAGCAATTTTCACCGTCTAGAAAAAAAGTTATTACTTGATTACTACCCCTACCCCCTGTAATGAACAAGTTCACTTTTGTAACTTTTAAACTGCATAACAAGGAATAAATTTACTTTCAACAGACCATAAGCTTTTTTAATTATGCTTTGATGCTATCTGTATATAGAAACTAGTTTTTGAGAAGATTGACAAATAAAAGAGAGTTAATCTTAAGAAATAAATATATATTTTACCCCACCCACTTTTTTCACTGGCGCAATGAAAGGGATAAAAATGGGTCAAACAGTTACAAAACATACAATTCTGTTGTTGATATAAAAAGACAATTGCAGAAGTCACAGAGTCATCGAAATATATCAATATAGTAGGGTTATTTAATATTTGTTCAATATTTTGGGCTCATTAGTCCATTCATAAGGTCTATTTTAATGATTTTATCACCTCAAAATGCAAAATCAAGGGCATTAACTTATGTTTGAGACAAACTTTTATTTTATTTTAGCTACCAGATGTAAAGATGTATCAAACCAAATAAATTGTATATGCTTTACTGAAATCTCATCCTTGGTAAGCAAGTCATAGGAGAAAATTTGATTGTCGACCCATTTTCTATGTAAAAATTAGCATTATTAAGGGGGTAATAACTCATGTTTGAAAAATAAAAATGTGACGGAAACAACCTTCTGCCTACAGTTTGATATAGTAGTGATTCAGAACAGCTTTCATCCAATTTAGCTAAATATGTTTTTTCAAGGTATTGAGCTCATAGGCACTTTACTGCAGTTTTCCCATACAAAACAATGTTAAATAATAAACATGGGCGGTAACTTTTACTTATATATGAAGATAGTTTATACCTTTATAATTGCGTCTTGCATACAAAGTCCATTTGTCCCACCAAGTTTCAGGTAAATTAGTCAGGGGCGATCGGGACTCCCGTGCAAATGTGATGCCGGTTTATGGTGGCCTATAACAAATCTAACTTCAGGGGATAACTAATGAAAATTACCTGGTCGTCCATCTAGGTTTCACATCTTGACGTAATTATGACGTCATCAAAATAGCGTTTACTGTGTCAGTGCAATTTAAGCGTTATGTCCAATGTATTCTATGGCGATCAGGACTTTCTTGCATTTTGTTTGCCAATTTCGGTCGAAAAGCACCAAATTTAATCTTAGGAGGTAAATAATTAAAGTTAACATGTCGCCCATATTGTTTTCGCGTCAGAACAAAATGATGACGTCATCATGTGAATAAAATATATATGCATTTTGTCTATTGCCAAAGCATGAACACATTCCTTTAAAGAACTGGTAGCCTTATCATGACTGAATGCAAACTCTTTTAAAGTGTAACATACAAACTATATTCAGAAAGTAGGGCGAAGTCAGTTCGAGGGTGGGTCGTAAATATCATCACGATTTACGAAAAAAAAAAACAGTTGAGTGAACGAAAAACAAACAGTTTTTTTTATAATAAACGGAGTAAATATAATCTCTTGTGCTTATATATATAGCTGTTTACCCTACACCCAAAAAATACAGTAGTTATAACTCATTTGCATGAATAAATCACTATCAACTAAACTATAGTCCGATTTGGACCTCTGTAGGATCAGAAGTTAGATTAGTCTACTTAGTAGCACATGCTATGGAAATAAGGATAAAACCTCCACAAGTTACACATTTTACTTCGATAGCATGGGAAATGGAAAAATGGTACAATCTGATTTATCTTTCGCATGCAAACAGGTAGAATCGGCCAATCTTTGGTCCTTCAGAGGTCTAAATCGGACAATAAGGCATTCTTGTGTCACGGCTAAAGAAATGTCTGAATCCACATGAGAATATTTGTTCAAAAGTCATAAGCATGTTGATCACACGCAATATTTTGACATGAGTCCTCTTCTGCTCCACATCATTACAAACCAGTACAACATAAATGGTTAGCTTTGCACTTACACCGAGATGTTTCGCATACAGACTTGCTGCAACCACATTTTATCAGCTGCAGAGGGGTTTCGGGGGCAGGAGGCAATGTCGTCATAACGGGAATATATTTATCAGTCCCACTTCTAGCGATATTTGTCAGGCATTGATTTGTCAGGATGGATTTCCAAATGATGCACTGATATTGCGCACGTTTGAACCCTTTGAGAAACACAGCTCTTGAAAGAGGTAGTTTTTGCAATTCAGCTTTTTTCTCCAAAACATCCACAACCTCAACTCAGTGAGTCGAACAATTTACAAAACATCCGTCACTGTGCTTTCTAAGGGCACTGAGCCGAGGTGACAGAATGCTTCTTGGATAGAGTCTCCAGCATTTCTGAATGTATGTCAATATGATATTTGCCCTTTCCTGACATTGAACTTGATCATATCAGCACCTGAAAGTGCATGAACTTCGATCAGAGCACTGGTTGTGACATCACCAATGGCAAAGCGAACGGCCTAAATAAGTGTCCCAATCTTAGAAACTTGATGAGATATGGGCAAGACTGATTGAGAAAATTTAAAATATCAACACTCTGCAATTATTTTATATGTGTTTTACTTTAGCGGCGAAAACAAAATGTGCTCTTCTGTAAAACCGGGGGTAGGGTTGTGCATTAGCTCATATTATACAAAATATTTAAGATAGTTTAGCGAACTTTGGTTTTTGCATTCGTCAATTGTGTATATGTTTGGTAAACCTAATCTAAAAAGGTTTGAAACCAACTCAGAGCAGTTGTTAAACTAAATGACGATAGCCACCATTACCACTTTTAAATTATAATTAAGTTCATGTAACGCACATAATACAACATGTAGCCGTATTAATGTTGAACAGCCGTCATTTGTAGTAAAGACATCAAGTATACAGACTATTGATTAGCTAGTTTTAATGTCTTCTTTCTGTAGCCCAAACTTTCAATTTTCTTGTTCTCAAATTGATATATACTCCTCAAAATAATTGAAGGACCAATACTATCAATTATAACATTGATGCATTTTGTGATTTTGTTTAGAACGTATTTTGATCTAGCCTAAATTTTTGGGACATCTTTGACGCCATATTGCCAAGTGAAACAGCAAAAAGAAAATAGTAGAAAATGTTACTAGCAAGGATATTTTGTCATTTTAAAACTTGACCTAAATGTATTGGAATGTCATTTTTTGTGTAAGATCAATGGACCACAGAACTGCATGAAATGAATGAAAAGTGCTTTTAGATGCTGAAACTCTCTGTTTCGCATGATTTTATGGTGTTTTAATCCCGTCAATACCATCCACCTCTTCTTGTGAGAGAAAATTGCCCCTTTTGGCTGTGGTGTTATGGCCAGACATTGGGTTCAGAGAACTGGTTTTGGCGTTTATCTGTGACAATCTTTAAACAATTCGTCGAGACATCTTTCTAACACTCAAAGGCATAGAATGACAATTGAAAATCTGATTCTTAATGGCCGAGTACACACATTGTTTTCAGAAAACAAAACAATGTCAAAACTCCATTGCCAGAGATGAAAATGCTTGCTTCCCATTATAATGAAATTGTTTGAAGAAATTCTTTGCATGTTAGCTGAACTGTTTAAAACAAAGTTTAATTTGATGTCACTTTCATTCTACTCAAATGACCACAGAATAATTTCTTTACCCCACACACTGCCTTTTAAAAGTATTGTTTTGAGGGTATGTGCATTTGAGACACAGTTATGGCAGAATTTGGTATGGAAATTAGCAATAATGATTCTTGATTAATGGCCATAAAGAGTTGAAAGATTTGGTCCAAGCTTTACAGAACTTAACTATTTGAGCTAATTATACTCGCGTTCGAAAATCTTGGTCCTTTAATTATTTTGAGGAGTATAGTAACACATGCAACAAGCTGTTTCAGGCTAAAACACATGCTTACCGTGTGCAACAGCTCTTATTCGATGCACATTGATTTGTTACCTAAGATAGAATATGTCCAAAGGGGTTTGGGATGGAGCAGGCCATTACTCAGCTTGCAGTCAAAATCTTATTTGATGATTTTGCTTGTTTTGATGAGATGAGGAGGACAATTATTCCACCAGAAACGCAGAAATAATCGATATTGTATATGGCTTGGATAGGGATTAGTTTAGATTTTACATAAGAAAGGGACATTTACTAAATTTTCTCTTTAAATGTGAAGCTTTTATTTCCTATGTTCTTTTTGGCTATATCTATATTTAAGTATTATTCATATCAGGAAATATTGCAAAAATTTTCATAACATCTGTAACGAAGGTACAGGGGCTTAATAGTCACCAATTGATTAATACCTAAGATTTAGGCACCAGAGGCTAGAGATTTGTAGGTAAACTTGTGAAATATATTCATTCTTTCCTGAAATATCATCTCTTACACCAAGTCAATGTCCTTGCTCATTTATTATGCCATGTAACATATGTTACAGCCTTTAACAAGTGCTTCCATCTTGTTGTTAAACCTGCAAAATCTATAATTCTTTATTATATGAGCAAGACAATCGCAAATATGCAAGTTTCTAACGGCACCAAATGTTTAAATATATTTATACTTGAATACTAACTACCAGAATCGAATCCTTAAAACTCGGTGTAGGGTTGTTTACTTGCTCGAATAAGACACTATATTTAAAGCATAAAAGCAAAATTTGGGTTTTCTAAAAGCCAATTGAGTTTGCTAGTACAAAATAATCAAAACATTTAGATAAATGCACAGATCAGCTATAAAAGTAAATGATATTGGTCACAAGTTTCATTTTAAAGGGTAATCAAATTAAAGTAACATATTTAACACCGTAGGAAGCTGTAACTTTGCACCAAAAGCTTTTATATGTAGCTAAAGTTGCCAGTATGCAGAATATAATATAAGTAATTTAAATAATTAGCCTTTCCCTCTGTAACTCAAACTTTAATTTTTTCTTCTTAATTTAATATGGTAACATACGTCACAGGCTGACAGAGACTAACGCCCCGGCATACAGAGTGCAAACATCTATTAAAAAACGCAGCTTGATTTTTTTAGATAGGATCAGTTTGCGAAATTCTTGAGGGAGAGCAAAAACATTCTCAGCCATCCGTCTAAGGTGGCCTGACAAAGTTTAACATTTCAAAACCTATACCCTGAAAAATGAAGGGTAACTATACCCTGAAATGAAGGGTGGGTCAGGACTCCAACACCTTAAGATCTGCTCATGTGATACAAACAGTCATGGAAATAAACATGCATCAATGCAGAATAAATTCGTTGTGAAAGGGGTTGATTCATATGCGTATTGTCCAGATATAAACTATCACGAACCAACGTATTGTTCGTTCTGTAGATAGCGCAAATACCAACAGTAGGACAGATAAGATGCATATTTGATGATAATAATGGCATTTTTTTTATTTTTCAATCAGGCGGTTCTAATTAGCACCATAAGCTTAACTTTTACAGAGAACTGACCAATTATGGTTATCACAAATATACACACCTTTTCCTGTCTGCTGATAAGCTGGGTATTTATAGGAACATTACAGTATTTTGCATGCGAGAAATAATTTATTATCAAAGTCACGTAAAGCCTTAAGTTAAACCATCATATGACTAAAATAATTGATATTGTGTTAAAAAAAGGTGTTCATGTTGGTTTATTATTACCATAACCAACACAAACTATAGCTTTTATTGACGAAGAGTTTCTATTTATGGTCGCCATATTGATGACGTCATAACTAGCCTCAGACGCGGATTTGAGATGGGTGACCACCTTCAAATTAAAGGTAAGACTTCATTGAAGGTTTTGATATAGGTCACCATAAATCGGCACACAATTTGCACGGGACCTATTTTTTGTCCCTAAGGGGCCTGACTAAATACGGTAACAACTATTGATATTATAAGGCAAAATGTGTTTAGTCATGCAAGAGTTATGGTTATTGGTGTCAGTAGTGACCTTCAATTATTTTGCTTGTTCCACTTATTAAAAACAAGAACAAACTCTGCTCTGGACCTGCGTCGCCAGTGCACATCTTCAATGTGTTAACAATCATTATGCAAAGTTTAAATATAAAGGAATGAAATCTGTTTGAATTACAGATTACACACAAACAAACAACGTAAGCAATCCAAAGGTGGTGCAGACGTAATAATGTCTAAGTTCAACAATTCCTAAAAATATAACACATGTTCACTGTGTGAGTAATCATAGCATATTAATTTTAAATATGAAGGAATGAAAACTGCTGGAGTCACAGATTAAACAAACCAGACACCCCCTAATCATTTCGGATGGATAAAATATCTAAGTTCAACAGACCTAAACAATGTGAAAATATTTATCAAATGTGCACAAAATAGAAGGTGCACATGTTCAATGTATGTAAAATCAGTATGCAAAGTTTGAATATTAAAGAATGAAAACTTTTCAAGTTACAGAATACACAAAACAGACACCCTCTTAGCATTTTCCAGAAAAAAATGTCTAAGTTCAAGACCCAAAAAAATTAAAAAAAAGAAATTCATGAAATGTACACAAAATAGGAGGTGCACATCTTCAATGTATGAACAATTTTATGCAAAGACTTTAAATATAAAGGAAAGAAAACTGTTGGAGTTACAGATTACACAAACCAGACACACCATAGGCATTTCGGATGGAAAAATGTCTGAGTTCAACACCCGTAAACATGTGAAACTATTTATCAAATATGCACAAACCAAAAGGTGCACATCTTCAATGTGTGAACAATCATTATTCAAAATTTGAACATAAAGGAATGAAAACTATATGAGTTACAGATTATACAAATCTGACACCCCCTACGCATTTCGGATGGAAAAACATGTCTAAGTTCAGCACCCGTAAAATATCAAATGTGCACAAAATAGGAGGTGTACATCTTCAATGTATAAACAATCATTAGGCAAAGTTTGAATATAAAGGAATGAAAACTGTTGGAGTTACAGGTTACACAAACTAGGCACCCCAAAAGTGTTGCGGAAAGACGAACAGACGGACGGACAGAGTGGACCCACTACTAGACCTGCTTTCGCTAAAGCGAAGCAGGTAAAAATATGAGTGGCATTTGGAAAGTTCGTTTCATGTCATCATAAATCCACAATGCCCCGAGGCCCATATGGACTCGCACCCTAGCGATCACGTTTTTGACCAACCAGAAACATTTGAACAGTCTTGAGAAAGGGCCGTGCAAGAACAGTTTAATATAAGCCAAATTTACTCAAATCTGCACAGAAGTTACTGACAAGAAGATTGGCGGCTCAGAAGGATTTTTACAGATTTGGTTGAAGATCACTCAAGTACCATTTGTATAAAATCAGTTTCAGATCCAGGCCAGTATTCTGTGAAGGTTTTGCCAACAAGTATTATCTTTTCAAAAAAGCTGGCGGTCGTTTAGCCCTATCATTGTATGTATTCTTGCCCACTGCATGCTTCCATTTTGAACTTTTAGAGCTTGTACATGTAGATTTATTCTAAGCTCTAATCATTAACATCTGAACTGTGATTTGTTACCATTTAACACATGCTTCAAGCGAGTTTGTTGCTTGATCTTTTGAAAGCATCCTGCTTATGCATGGTATGTTATGGTAATGTATCTAGCATGCAACACATTTATGAAAAATCATTTGACAACACTAGACAGCACATTTTTCTTAAAACTGATGCCAGAAAATCAAGGTCACAGTGGTCGCTTAACTGTATATGTACAGACTCCGTGACCCCAAAGATGTGTTCACAAACCAAATTTGGGATTCCTAGGATTTATGCTACTGACACGATTTTTCTAGATCTGGTGGCAGTGGTAAAGATGCGTGACGCTCCATGACCCTAAATGCATTAAGACACGAATTTTGGCATTCATACCTAAAATAATATAGGAGATATACTCCGGATATGATATGAACACTCAAACACTTAGGACACTAAGGACAGGCAGTTTTATTACTCTATGCCTCCCTTTGGGGCATAAAACCTGTTTGTCATGACCGTCATAAGACAGTGCCTGAATTCATAGTAATTCTATGTGATCAGATGTGGATGACATTCATATAGATACGTTTACTGAAGTGTAGACTCATACGAGCCTGTGCAGCCACCTTCTAAGACTGGAAACTCCAAATGATGTTCAGTCATTAGCTTAACAGTGATAGAATATTCAAGCGACTAGCAATGGCTCTGATCAGACTGCGCATATGCATACTTCACGTGAAGTTCCCTCGCACTCTTTGCCAATCAAGGACGTTTTGACTTTGGGACGTTTAACTTTCGCCAGCTTTTTTGAAAAGCTAATACTTATTGCGCTATATAAGCGGCAGGGCAAATTGACGCCTTCTTTGTGAAAATGAAATTCACAAACGAGCTTGCCTCGCGCTATAGGTAGCCCTACAGATTTCACGGACAGTTTACTTCGCGCTGTAGGTCAACCCATGATATTTGGTACCCCACTCGTTTTTCGGCAGCGAATAAAATATATCCTGAGCACGGCATAAAAGTTTAGTCAAAACCTGAATTTGATGTATGTTTTGATTGAAGTTTATATAAGCGGCCGGCCTTGGCCGACCGCAATGAATGTAATGGAAAAAACATGTTTTTTAACGGATCGAAATAATTTCAACAACTTTGATAAATGAGCCGCGACATGAGATTTCCAACGATGTGGTATGTGCAACCAGCAAAGCCTCGGATCAGCCTGCGCATATGCGCAGTCTGATCAGAGCCTTTGCTAGTCGCTTGAATATTCTATCACTGTTAAGCTAATGACTGAACAGCATTTGGAGTTTCCAGTCTTAGAAGGCGGCTGCACAGGCTCGTATGAGTCTACACTTATCAAAATGCCACATTGTTGGAAATCACATGTCGCGGCTCAAATGTTCCCAATAGGGTCAATTGTGCCAATCCAGCCTTCACTAAATGTAAAAGAAAAAACTCTGCCCGCACAGTGTTTTGGTGGATCAGATTACTGAGATGAGCCGCAACATGTGATTTCCAACACTGTGGCATTTTGACAAGTGTAGACTCAGACTAGGCTGTGCAGCCTCCTTTTAAGATTAGAAACTCCAAATGATGTCCAGTCAGTAGCTTAACACACAGTGAATATTCAAGCGACTAGCAAAGGCTCTGATCAGACTGTGCGTATGCGCAGGCTGGTCTGAACCCTTGCTGGTCGCAAATACCATATTGTTGGAAATCTCATGCCGTGGCTCAAATTATTTTCAAATCAGGCCAGAAATTTCACCTTTTATAAGAAAAGCTGTTCCTTTTGCCTGTCATGGCAACCGGGATTCTGCATGGAATTAAGATATTTGCACAACATTCGAAGGATTATTCCTGTGAAGTATGGTAAATTCCACTCACGGTTTTATAGTGCTGTCGAGATCTTATGACCATGTTTACATTTGAAACCACCATCATGCGCTGGTTCGAATCCCACCAATGGCTTCATTTTTTTTTCATTTTTATTGTATCATATTTTCACATGTATCATTTAAGTATGATTGGAACACAGTTTTGACATTTATACAAAGTGCCCATCAAATGGGACATTATCAAACACGGAACGCATATGCGAGATGCCACTGAATGCATCAACTCAATAGGGTATGCATTTTTTGCAGTCATTAAAGAGATATTCAGCAGCCGAAATGGTTTGGAAATGATTATGAATTATATCTATAAATGAATAAATAAAATAATAAAAATTGAAAATTGAAAAAAAAAAACGAAAAAAAAACCAAGATTCGAACTCGCAACCTCCATGACGGTCGGACAAGCGATCCATTCCCCTATGCTACGAATTCTCCTTGTGATTGGTTTGTGCATGTTATAAAATGCCTGTATTGTTCTAAAAATAGTGAGTTAAAAAAACTTTGTTGTTGGTAAATATTATTGTAAACACGGAATGTCAACATAGTCAAAATAGCGCTGCAGGACTATAGTGATGAACGGTTGAATATGGTTATTCCCCTGTTTAAGCCATTGATCAACTTATTGATTGTGTTTTTGACCAAACAAAACCAAAAATTCCTACCTTGTCATTTGATACTTTTGTCATTTGACATTAACCTAGGAAGTTAATTATGAATGTGCGTAGCAGTCCCTAAATGAGGACATCCCGGCTAAGATGCTGCACTGGAAAAGGAAATGCTTACCGCCCCTCTATTCCCCATAGCTTGTGGTATAGTTATTACAAAATGAATAACTGGTGCATGAGGTGTGTGCATATCATAAGAACAATGAATATATTTAATGACGGTTTACCTTGATTTCGCATGGGGGTACACCATAATTTCTTAAGCAGTTCAAATCAACAGAGGGGGAAGTATAACATAAGGGTGATTAGTTTATTTTTTACCAACGTGTTTTGTTTTGATGGAATGCTAATCACAATATAGGCAAGCTATCTCATACTGGTTGTAGTACTTAGATATTCATATCTGTTTTAGCTAGTCAACAGAGAGGAGAAAATTTCAAAAAATCCATTCATTTCTGCCGTGATAGGGCGCAAAAGACAGGATAAAATAAATATGACAGAAAAGGCCTAAAACTACTTCTCCACCTTAAGAGCTATCACTGCTGCACAGACACACACTGGAGTGCATAGAATGATATAAATGTCACACTGGAGCGTGATACGTAAATCAAGGTCTCAATTTTACTGGTTTCATAAAATCATAAATCATGAAGAAATCAATGAAACATGCAATATATTGCAAAGTCACTAGGCCATTAGGTCCCAGGACAATTACTACGTAAGGCTTCACACTTCATATGTCTCTGCTGCATATTTATAAAATATCTCGGCAACACAAATCTGCACTTGCACGCGCGCACACGCGCGCACACGCACGCACGCACACACACACACACACACACACACACACAACCACGCCTACTTTAGCTCTTTGTTTACAAGCATCGTCTGCTGACAACCTGTGTCCGAACATGCTTTTTCTAGTGTCATTTACAGGGATGACACTAGATAAGTGCATCGTCCTTCGGATCGGGACGTTAACTGGATGTCCCATGTGCAGGGAAAGTCACCCCCTGCGCAGGTTAAAGAACCCTACGATAATTTAGGTATGGTTACTTGCAGGCTTTCATCCTGCAACCCGGAGTGTACAAAGTACACCTGCCGATAATACTCGAAAGAGGGTCTGGCAGTATATAGAGAAAGAAAGAAAGCCCTTTGGATCCGAACTGTTGGACACTCTTATGGTATCCCTGCCAAACTTTGTGTAGGTGAGTAACAAATGAGCCGTGACATGTGATTTCCAACATTGTGGTATTTTGACAAGTGTAGACTCAGACGAGCCTATGCAGCCTCCTTTTAAGCTTAGAAACTTCAAATGCTGTTAAGTCCGTAGCTTAACACTCATATAATATTAAAGCGACCCTCAAAGACTCTGATCAGACTGCGCATATGCGCAGGCTGATCTGAGCATTTGCTGGTCGCACATACCACAGTGTTGGAAATCTCATGTTGTGGCTCAAAGGTATGCAAAATTTGATCAAAATATGCCATGTGGTTCAAGCGTTATGAACATTTTCAATAACTGCTATCGATCAGACGGACTCGGAGTCGTGCAGACCCAAGGGTCTTGCAATAAATGAGTGGTTGATGACAATAATCAGCGAAGAAAACTTTCAGAATTAAAATATTTAGAAAACATTACCTTTTCAACATTTAGGTGCACACAAACGGGACATATTGTCCCCTAGTCGACTGCACCACCCCGCGATGACTGCAATGTTCGAGTACAGAGGCGTGTAGGCTGACTAAAATTCCATTAGCCTTCCTATTTTAGGCCCTATGGTCTGGGCCCGCTCACGAGTTCTTGGTACGTATCGAATCAGCGGACAGCAAATGCTTGGACGAAAATGTGCGCCCGTGCTGTCTCGCCAGAGCTTCTGCTGATCGAATACGCAAAGCCTGGCCTCGAGTTTAACTCAAAATAAAGCGCAATGATTGGCTGCTTATGGACACGTGCACGTGTCCGCAAGCAGCCAATCATTGCGCTTTATTATGAGTTTGAGAATGAACTCAAGCGTTATAAAATCGAGGCCAGATCTAGACTGCACAAAAATGACATGGGAGTGTAACTATGCCTTCTGGGAATTTTTGTATGTGTTTGTCGTCTGCTGAATTTGTTTTCAAAATCAACTGTTTCGAAAAATTATCCAAGGAATATTAACATAGTGACAAGCAGTTTAGACCCAGACCAGGACCGACAAAACGTTTTGTTCGCAAGGGCTATCAGCAGACGCGTAGGCAAAACGTTAATTAACCCTTAAAGCGCCAAGAAAAAATGCATCTGAAAATGAGCCATGACATGTGATTTCCAACAATGTGGCATTTTGACAAGTGTAGACTATGACAAGCCACTGCAGCCCATTTTTAAGCTTATGTCACCGCTGCATCCCTTGCTCGCTGTGATAAAACCAAATACCTCCAACGGCTATGTATAAATTGGGCGTGTGTTCCTTAACTATGAAGAACGAGCTTGCAACAAATGTATTGAATTAATATATTAAATGACTTATATCCAATATGTAAATGCCAATGAATGTACAATGACATTTATTGTGCAATACATTAATAAGAATGTGAGTTGTGGTGCTACAGTACTAGCATAAAGGTAAATATCTACAGTTACCTGCCTAAATAGGGTAACTCACAAGTAACATTACACTACGGGTCAATATTGGATATGGGTATGGGACGTTATATGGGGTATATAGGAATGTACAAAGTAGCCTATGACATATTTCCCCCTTTAGGAAATGGCGCCGTGACATTTATAAATTAGAACGGTATGTAATTCAACAAGCATATACAAGTAAATTTCAGTCTCAGCTTCAGGCCATAACATAAGGAAGACAAATAATGTCATTATAATTTGACAATACAGAACATCAGCAGCCTAAAGAAAAAACAACATCAATATCTGAATAGATGCTAAATGTAAACAATATATTCTAGTTTTTTTTCCTGCTGTCGACTCCCAAGTTCTGCCAAAGAAAAATTGTTTTCATTAAATAAAATTATAACCTGAAATGGCTGAAATAATTCTAAAACATCAATAAATGAATGTTAAATGAGTTTGTACAAACATGAAACACATTAATATAATACAGAATCTTCCCCTATAATAATTACTCTATCACTGAATTTACTCATGACATGATGATTCTTGCGCGAAAATCTGGAACATACTTTATGTGTCTGAAATTGACCAAAACAATATCAATTAGTATGTAAAGATACACATTTTTTTCTCTGAAATATAAGTATGCCCAAGTGAATATGTCATGAGTGTTTATCATCCTTCAATTCTGGTCTTAGCAATTATCATTCGAAATCCACTGAAAGTTCTGTAAAATAGAAAATATGTAAAAGGACAAATTCTTTGATGATAACTGCTTAACTGAATATTGCTCCACGAGCTGCATCTGGAAAAATGACAAAATGTGTCTGTTAAAGTTAACAATGAGAATAGTATACACTATTTCCATTATCAATTCCAGAATGAATTATATTCAGTCATGTAAATAGTATTCTGTCATATGTATAGGATTCATCCAATATAAAATATCTTATTAAACACTGTTAGCAGTAATAAAATTAACGTGACCATTATATGTATGACCAAAATTGTCATGGTCACAAATCAAATTCCAGTTCTCAGACGCATCAAACTTTTGATGTCCAGAACTGGAGGTATGATAAAAGTGGTCTAATATTATGTTTATAACCACAATGATTACTACATTCTTCTGCTGTAATATTAAAACAAAGCAATTTGGGAAAGTTTAAAAAATGATTAGGATAAAAATCACAACATATATACAACTCTAAAACAAAACTAACACTGACCAGTACCAACTCCAAATGATGTTCAGTCAGTAGCTTAATATTCATAGAATATTCAAGTAACTAGCAAAGGCTCTGATCAGACTGATGTATTTGTTAGAAATATGAAATAAACCACTAAACTTTTCTGGACAAATAACTCCGAAATGCAGATAAAATCAATTGTTTGTTTGAAAAGCACATTTCTATGTATAGACATGACAGTATATAGAACGCGTGTACTATCAGTGGATCAACAAGACGACGGCATGGTCGAGTGGTTACGCTGGTGACTCAAATGAAGTGGTCATTTTAAATCGTGGGCGAGGACACCTTCTGAAAGTGCTTCCAAGTTAATATTTTTTATTCAAGTTTATTTCTTTTTTTTATGAATTTTTAACTATACAATGATTATAAATCGTATCTTTCTTTATACATTTGATCAGATTTTATGTAACATTCATTATTTCAGAATTTTCCATTTTCCAATTACACTGTGATGGTCTTGGTTAGTACAACTTCATATAGTTGGTGCGTTCATTAACTGCTTTATGGATAGCTAAACACTCACTTTTTAATGCGCGGAAATCGGCAATTTAACAAAGAAAAGATGGAATGCCTCACAGAAGAATATGTTAGAAGAATGGCGAATTAAAATAAGAATGGTCAGCATACTGCAAACATGTGATAGACGTCAATGAGAGACATAGCCGAATAGGGAGATACTAACCAAGTCACTATTTAAGTGGACTCAAACAGTGTAGTTGAGTGATTCATGGTGCTCCTGCACATCCTTTGAAAGCGACAAATATACGGACACTCATTGCTCCTTTCTGGGTTATTTGCTGTAATTCAGCAATATGAAAGTTGGAAAATAGGCAAAATTGTAATGCATTCGTTCCATCACAGTGTAATTGGAAAATTCTGAAATAATGAATGTTACATAAAATCTGATCAATAGTATAAAGAAAGATACTAATTAAAATCTATGTATAGTTTAAAATTCATTAAAAATGAAATAAATCTAAATAAAAAATATTGACTCAGAAGCACTTTCAGAAGGTGTAACGTACGCGGCCCTTAAGTCGTCATAGCCCTAAGGTCGTCAGTTTTCTTTTGGCCTCGCTCTTTTTCGTCCACACCATCGAAACTTCTTAGAGGGGGCATCATTTGGAAGGGAATTATCTGCCCTGTGCATTGATATATAAAGTACAGCCAAGGTATAAAAGGTATCCGAGTGGTAGGTGTTGAAACGGGGGTACCCAATTGTATGCAAAATTGGGAGTCTGTCGAGAGCTGAATGCGATATTGATATCGATCCGGCGAAACGAAATTGACTATACTGTAAATCTGTTCCACATAAACACTTGCATTTTTGCATGTACAGAAGATATCAAATTAGTAATAATTACTTTCATATGACCGATAAGACAATCTCTAACAGAAATAATAGGTTGAAAAGTGAGATGACGACTTTAGGTCCGACCTGCTGACTTTCGGGCTTCATAAAAATGGGTGATTATTCTCCCTTTTTACTCATTTCGTCTGCGTTGAACAACGACTTTAACTCGTTTTATGCATCAGTCTTTCGTATATCCCGCTCCTTAGGGATCCATGTATGCAGGGGACATAGTGGGGCTTAAGTGCCGGGGGGGGGGGGTTAACCTCTGATGAGTCAAGGCAGTGACGTAGAATTGCCGGTGTTTCATACTCCACTATAATAGCCTGCACACAGTCTGGTAAGCTCTTGTTTAGTTGTCTAAATAGTATATTAAATACTTATAATTGCCAATTCCTAAATTTATAGTATCTGCATCTTCCAAACAAATATATTTAATCCCCCCTCCGTCATGAATAAGAAAAAATTACCGTTATGCATCCTTTGCCTGGACAGACATGGAACCTTCCAAACTGTTAACCGGTCGGTTTTGCAGCTCTGTGCGGAGGCGCCATTCAACCCATCGTATGTAACCATGCCCATCATGTATCCATGCCCCAATCGGTGGGAACACGATTCTA
This sequence comes from Loripinus fragilis, assembly GCA_964019695.1. Lineage (NCBI taxonomy): Eukaryota > Metazoa > Mollusca > Bivalvia > Lucinida > Lucinidae > Loripinus > Loripinus fragilis. The sequence goes on from OZ026524.1 coordinate 93,484,583, forward strand.
GTAAAGCATGTTTGCTGCCTTAGTTCATTCTTGTTAGTTTATTGTAACGTACGCGGCCCTAAAGTCGTCATAGCCCTAAGGTCGCCAGTTTTCTTTTGGTCTTGCTCTCTTCCATCCACATCATCGAAACTTCTTAGAGGGGGCATCATTAGTCTGGTACCCGGCGTCTCTTTGTGTACGAAAGACAGAGTCGGAGAGGCAGGGTACCAGACTAGGGCATCATTTGAAAGGAAATTATCTGCCGTGTGTATTGATATATAAAGTACAGCCAATGTATAAAAGGCACCCGAGTGGTAGGCGTTGAAATGGGGTACCCATTTGTATGCATAATTGGGAGTCTGTCGAGAGCTGAAGGTGATATTGATATCGATCCGGCGAAACGAAATTACTATACTGTACATCTGTTCCACATAAACACTTGTATTTTTACATGTACAGAAGATATCGAATTAGCTATGATTACATCCCTATGACCGATAAGACAATCCCTAACAGAAATAATAGGTTGAAAAGTGAGATGACGACTTTAGATCCGACCTGCCGACTTTTGGGCTTCATAAAAATGGGTGATTTTTCTCCATGTTAACTCACTTCGTCTGTGTTGAAACAACGACTTTAACTCGTTTTATGCACAGTCTTTCGTATATCCCGCTCCATAGGGACAATGCATACCGGGGACTAAGCTGGGCTTAAATGCTGGGGAATAACCTCTGACGAGTCCTGGCAGTGCCGTAGATGTGCCGGGGTTTCATTTTCCACCCCAATAGCCTGCACACAGTCTGGTAAGCTCTTGTTTTCGTTGTCTAGATAGTATATTAAATGCTCATAATTGCAAATTCCTAAATTTCAAGTCTGAGTTGCTGAGCATGGCAGTTTAAATCAGTATAGGTTGCAAATCCCAAAGACATGATTACTCATGAAGTGGCTCATGTATGCCAACCACATTCAGACCGCCTACAGGACAATTAACACCTAAATAAAGACATTTACACGACCAACACTGTCTCTCAGGTATTCTGTTTAAGCATACGCCTAATACACCACTTTGATCTATATACAACTGTACGCTCATGTCTGCTCATAGGATCTTGGCCATCTAGTATACACCAATACCACCACCGCCATTTGGAGCTTCAATACACATCGAGGACTACCAACTCCGCTACTCAGGGAAACAAAATACCCTAACGACTAGTAGCATCACCACTCAGACCTATAATACGTCTGTTAGCCCATCAATACCGCCATCCATACCCTCAATATGTTTCTTAGACCACCAATAAGGTACTTAGGCCTTCAATACGTTCCTTCAATCACTGTCACTAATTAGACAATACGTCTAGGAATGCGAACGTTGCCAGTCAACTCATACCTTCAGAGTACGCCCATATGACCACCAACACCACCAACGAGACCTCCAGTTTGTTCCTGGGACCATCAACACCGACTCTCAGACCACTAGTGCGTCCCTAAGATGACCTCCACCACCACTTATACATATAGTACACGCCTACGCCTACCAACACTGCCCCTTGTGCCTAGAACGCCCATAGGACCACCAGCACCGGTGCTCAGACTGCCAGGACGTCTGTGAGGTCAAACACACACCCATTTAAATAAATAAGCGCCACCACTCAGCCCTATTCTGCGCTAATAGGGTCACAAAAACACCACCCATCGTTGACGACCTTAGGGCCTAGTTACTGACGACTTTAGGTCTTGGTGGTCCTAAGGTCGTCAGGCAGACCCCTCTTGACAAAATCTGTCTTTTAACGTTATTTTCGGGTAGTTTCAAGCCATTTTCTTTGGTTTATCCACTAGCTGGATGATTAAGCTACCATCTGCTAAAGTCTATTCTGAGTCAGTGAGTGTCTCTTATCCGGGACAATCGCCTGAATGTGTCAAGGTGACGACTCTAGGGCCGCGTACGTTACAACGGAATACACCATCTCCACAAGTCCTCTTTCTCGGCTTTTTAGTTTTGAATGACAGTGCACTTGTTAGGTTGAACACGGTAATTATATATTTTAAGCATCATAAAGAAACTCCATAACATATTGCCAAGCTACAACAATGCTTCAAATAAATAAAATGCAGGAAGAGGCTGACATGGTACGCATGCTTGTAAGATTCTACATTTCAAACAGCTGAACGGCTGCTACGTGGTTGTGCACAACTGTTGCGAAAACGATGTCCATAAATAGAGGATCTTACATGAGTGCTCGTGTTTTATTGAATTTATTAAACGAGTTGGGGAAAAGAGATAAAATGCGAGGCTTGCCGAGCATTTTATCTGTTTTTCGCAACGAGTTTAATAAATTCAATAATACAAGAGCACGAATGTTAGATTCTATTTATCATATGACAAATACTTTGAAATCTCATTTCTGGCGTAAAAACTTTATAATTTTGTCATTATGTACGCAACGTTGTTATGGACGTCATAACGTTTCCCGTAAATCTATAAACCACTAGTGGTTTACAGATTTTATTGCATAGCGTTATATCACTCCCAGACGCGACGTCATATGATAATTAGAGATTATCTCATGGCGTTTTGGTTATCGCCCGAAGTATCAACCCGAGACCCCATTATCAGCCCGAGAGCTTTAGCTCGAGGGCTGATAATGGTCGAGGGTTGATACTGAGGGCGATAACCAAAACCCCATGTTATAATCTGTTTATCACATATTCCATTTCACTATTTCAACGCGTTTGACGTAAAAAAAATGTAAATAAAACAGAGGAATGGCGTAAATTTGGCGTTACGTCGCGCCACTTGTTTACATCTGACGTCATCAAATGAACAACGTTACGTGCCGGGCATGATAACCTCTCTCCGTTCAAAATACATGACTTCCGGTTATCATCACGGCAGGCTGATAACCAGTTGGCGGGAAAGAGCTTATCGCATATGCAGACTTTCGGTTATCACGGCAAAACGTGTCTTAAATATGTGATAAAGCATAATATGTTAGGGATGCAGAGGGATGGTCCTCTCCTGGATTATTCGCCTACTTGTGACGTCGCCGTTTAAAACAGTGCACTTCCAGAATTTTTGCAAAAACTATTCTGACGAATTTAATGGGTGAATTTTACATGACTGTACATGCAAAATTTCAAACGACCAGTATAAATCGTATAGGTAAAGTTTTTTTTATAAACACTTATCACTTATCACATGATTATAGTATGCAAATTCAAACTTGTGTTTAAGTGCACAACATAAAATAATGACAAAATAAATATGAGAATCATATTAAAACCCCATGCACATACTAACAATCAATAGCACGAGACATTGGTAGCAGTCACACTTAAACTGTAGGAGGAGCTGCACACACACGGCACCCGAGCAGAACCACGCACCACAAACAACACACCACTAATACTACGCTCATCACTTTCTCTGAAAGGCGGGCGACAATAAACAATACACTAGCAGAAAGCTGGCGGGAATAGCATAACAATGTATACACATTCTAATATTTTCTAAATTCAACTGATAATGTAGTAATTGTACACATGTTTGAGAAAATTTTCTTTTACGTCATGTCTCTGCGACGTTCCCGTTGACGCCAACGAAAAAATCAGTTTATCAGTATTTTGCAGTTTTAATATAATTATCATTTTTTCAGGAAGTAAGAGACCTTGGCTAATGAATAAATTTTGTTTATTGCGTTTTTCAATTTCCTTTCCAATGGTAACCTTTTTTGCTCGCGGCGCTCTCGCCGCAAGCATTTGTGTTGGAATAGTGATACCCTCTACCTGGTTGTCTATTTATATAACATAGTGTTAGCATAACGGTCGTGTGTATGGGAACAAAACAGTTCAACAACAAGACAACTCACCGACAGCAAGCAAAACATAGTGTTAAGACACGGTTCGTATGGGAATGCAGAATTCTAGGCTTTTCCAGGACTTTTTCATTTTTCAAGGACTCAATTTCTTCCCAATTTTGTATAAAACAACGTTTAAAATTGCACTTTTTTCAGCCAGAAGCGTCGAAATGTAAAGGTGCACTCGATTTCTTTGATTCTGACACTGGTGATAAAAACCGGGACTACCGCACCAATTGAATAGAATAGAATACGAGTTGCACCTCGCTCTTTGACGTGTATCTAGCGATTTTCGCTCAGTTTGTTTTGCGATTTTCACACATTTTTTTTGCGCATCCCATAAATTTTAAAGAACTAGTTGTATTTTTATACTTTTCAAAGACTAATTTATATTTTCAAGGATGATTTTACAAAATTCCAGGACAATTCCAGGTCAAAAGGCATTTATTTTAAATTCCAGGAGTTTTCCAGGACCAAGGTCATTTTTTTCAAGGTCTGTGCGAACCCTGTAAGAGCATGTCTCATATTAAATGCAATATTTGTGTATATATGTTGTGGTCATGGCATGTCACTCACTGTTTTCATCCACTGTGACCTTGATCTCAGGAGTCAGTTCTTGAAAAAATGCACCCACAGCAGATCGCCTATTTTATTTATGGTAGCATTCCATATTTGGTTTGTAGATACATCTTGGACCCTGGCGATTCACAAACTGTTTCCAGGTCACTGTGACCTTGACCTCTGGTTTCAGTTCTAGCAAGGTCGAGCTCAGAGCATATCTGTATATAATTTAAGTTAGGAATCCAAAATTTGGTGTGAGGATATATTTTGGGATCATGGCGTGCCGCATACACCTCTGGGTCTCTTTGACATGTAGCTTGTACATAATCATGTATAAAAATTGCAGCTTTAGTTTTATAACTTTATTAATCATGCCACATTTGTCCAAACATGAACGATCTGGCGCAATTGGAATGATATTGGCCCACTTCGAATCTAACTAAAGTTCCTACTAAAGATATAACGTAATAGATGCATGCGTACGTTTACACCCCAATGGCTACAGTTGCAACCTTTTAATTAGTTGTCAAGTAAACAAAGTGAATAGCCCTGTATGCCCCACCTCAATTCTTCATCGTAGACAAAAAGGGTGTGCATAAACTGCACAGCCTACTCTAATTAACAATTACGAATAAGAGGGACCGCAAATCGAACACATCAAGGATTTATTTTGTAAAATAAAAACATTTTGAGGCTATTGATAAATCTTGAACCCACCTTGCTAGATAGGTCTATAGGAGGGAACCAGATAAGCTACTATGACCCACCGTTGATCTTTAGTAGGTTCGTGACGTCACTATAGTAGCGACTATCGATGTTCGAATTGAACTTTAGTTACTATAGTAGGAACTAAACTTCGATTCGAAGTGGGCCATTATTATTGCCATCAGTCAACTATATAGAATAGCTACCAGTCTGATAATATAAGTGGTCATTAATACACGTAAAATATTGAAATAATATTTCTTTCTTTTCCAAATGGTTATGTTCATTAGTCTATAAATGTAATTGTCTTCAGTGGAGTTGTATGATTATCAGAACTTAGCACCAGCCTGTAGACTAGCAACAAATTCAGAATATGTTTATATGGAAAAAATGAAATGACTTTTTGAAAAATTCCAAGCCTTTGGGAAAGGCGATCAACTATACAGCGCCTCAGAGATCATTATCAGGCTACAGGGACAGTTAAATATCGACGCAGGTCTGGTTAACCAAAAATGACAACCTGACATTAAGACGGCAACTTACGTCGAGTGTATCAACGATATTTGCATCGACGATATCCTTTCTGGCTGGCTATCGTCAGTTACAGACGAATAATAGGGCTTCGAGGGTAATTTGTATCCAGATTTTTAAAAAAAATGTTTTGATACAATTACTTTAAATCACGTCTGATTCCTAGACAAATTTCAATTTGCAACTTTAGAATCTAAGGGCATCGCTATTAGATAGACTGTTGTCCTAACGTTATTTATTATTTTGGCATGAAATTAAAAACATAATTTGCTGACGTGTTGCCAAAATTCAAAAAATTGATACATTACAAATAAGTATTTTTTTATTAATTTTATTTTTTGCGTTTTTAAAGTCTTACAGTGTACGGCGCTAGGTGCCGCTTTAGATAACTGTTTGTGTTTTTCTTTTGCCAGAAGAGTATCTTACCAACCGACTCAATTACCATTGTTAATGTTAGTCGATGACGTGGTTTTAGTTCAGTGTAAACAATAACCAAATTTGGAGGTGTTCCCAACATACAAGGTGCACATGCTGTTTTCAACTAGGCAAGCCCTCCTTTAAAAAGGGAAAATTTATATCAAGTTTGATGCAAAATAATTTTTAAACAACACATGAAATATCTCAGTGTGAAGTTATTTGGGGGGGTTTAAAGTTGACTAAGTTTTGACACTATAGTGTGGTTGAAGGCGAGAAAAAATATCTGGTGCGAAATTTGAAAAAGAGATAGAGGAGGAAGAATGAGAGGAATAATAAATAGAAAAAGAAAAGAAAATTGATTACAACAAAACATATACATTGTAACGGCCTTTTGCAATATTTTATAACTCGTGTTAATCTGCTGGATTTTATGATGTATATATAACGTTACAATAACGTCAATAGAAAGTTTATGACGCTTCAGGGCGGTACCCATCTTCTGTGGACATTTTGAGACCCAAAATGATCAAGAACCCACCAACATGTTAATATTTCTTGATTCGTCGTAAAATTCTCTGTTCAAAAAGCGGAAAAGGTGAATTTCACTATATGACACCAAACTCGTCCCTTTTCGCGTGACGGGTCACATATTTTTTGAATGCTGACAACCCTTTATATTGTTTACATCTCCTATTTATATTGTTCTACCAAAAGCTTTGAAACGTGACTCTATTTACAATATCGATGCGTTGTTCTAACAAAAAAGGAATTTATTTACATTTATTACAAAAGCTTTGACATACACATATGTTCAATCCAGACTGGATCATTTTACGCATTCTGCATCAATCGTTTGAAATAAAAAGACCCAAAGGTCATTGGTCAGAGGTTGTGGTACATCTATAGTGCTGTGTTGAAACCTGGCCTCGAGGTTATAAAGCTTGACTACAGTCTCAAACCCAAAATAAAGCGCAATGATTCGCTGCTTGCGGACACTCCGCAAGCAGTCAATCATTGTCCTGCAAGCAGTCAATCATTGCGCTTTATTTTGAGTATGGGAATGAACTCAAGCTTTATAACCTCGAGGCCAAAATGCGCTGTGCTGCGAAGATTCCGACATGTATTACGACATGTTACGACAAACATCCACGTAAGCAAACATAATTGGTGGCTGCGCTGCGGGGAAGCACGGTTTCTTTTCTTCTGAGCCCATAGGGGTTTCCCCTGCCATTGTGCGTGTGGGGCACAGCATTAAATATATATACGAGGTCATTTTACGGATGATTGATAGTGACATTGTGACGGTAAAGTCAAAGTAAGTTGTTTTAATAATAATAAATAATAATAATAATAATAATAATAATAATAATAATAAAAATAATAATGATAATCGTGAATAGCAGCAGCAGCAGCAGTAGTAGTAGTAGTAGTAGTAGTAGTAGTAGTAGTAGAAGATGCGGGGCCAAGCCTGCGGTCATACCACTACGGCAATTCGGGGTTCGTCACCCACGCCGGTGTTATAGTAAAATTACATTCAAATAAAGGTTGACCAAAATTAGAACTTTCGAATAAGTTTATTTTTAACAACCTTTGTGTTGTTTTGCCAAAACGGAGATAAAATCAGATTTTTAATGTGTTTTTCTACAGCTATATCAAAAACTTGTCAATCATGGTTTTGTCATAATTATACGGTTTTGTCATTGATTAAATATCCACGATGAGAAACCGTAATTAGTGATTTTATGCCTAGATTTTTCAAATAAAATTAAAGCTTAAAGATACAAGGTGAATTTGACGAGCAAAAATCAATCGGAACCCAAGCATTTTTGGGCGTTTATCTGTCATTAAACGAAGAAATTGAACATGATAAGAAAGTTACCTTAACACCGGAATATGTAAAGTTTCGCTGGCGGGCAGATGGTGGCCCAACACTGAATGCTGGCTTGAAAGCTTTGTGGTTTTACAGGGGATCCGGACCAATATTGATATGAAACCCTATATTTTTATGATTTTTCAGGGGGGGGGGGTCCGGACCCCCAGCCCCCCCCCCTCTGGATCAGCGCATGTGTTACCCCTTTATAAAAACAAAAAACAATACAGAAATAACATAAATGGTCAACAAAAGAAGCACCTAAGAAGTCTTAGAACGATCAGTAAAATAATTTATGGACGGGCTTAAACCGGTTTCACGGCGCGTCAACCTCACCCTTAGTTCTGATGTGGATCAAGACATATGGGCCTCGACGCGAGAAAACCTGTCTTCGGGGGTTTGCGAACAACACAGGCACAGACCAGCCTGCGCATCCGCGCAGTCTGATCAGCGCCTTTGTTATTCGCGTTTTGTAAAGTACCATATCTAAGCTTGCTACAAGCAAAATTTCATTTTTTTAGCTAGTCTCTGTAGCTGAGCAGACTGGTTTGAATCTCACTTTGTCGGAAACTCCGAAGACAGGTTTTCTCGCGACGAGGCCCATATAGAAGTTGCTAAGGATAATGTCCAGTCTAAGGCGGTGGGTTCATTGTTTATTGTTGTTCCCATAACTTGTGACGGTTCTGTCATTGGGCCTTGTTTTGTAATGCAGTGCCTTTTTGCAGCCATTTTCATGGTAAAGAAAAAGCTGGCTGCTTTACTTTAATTGTTTTCCTGATGTCCTGTGCACGGGTGGTAAATCTAGGAACTACCACGAAATTGTGTTAACGTAATTTTGTTCCCAGGCCACATCCGGGACACGTCGTGGTAGTTTCCAGGCCGAAAATTGGATAAAGAAAGGCTGGTGTCACTTTCATTTTTGTTTTATTTTACAACTAAGAGCGAACAATGGTGAAATCCGACAATGTGGTTCCGTGTAAATATGTCTCAGAGTCCTCTCTAGCCCAAAATTTTGTTTGAAAAGCTATTTTCTTTCTTTAGATTCGTGTTTCCCCACTGAGCATCGGACCAACTTTCCCCAAAGTTCGAAGGATTTTAGCCCATATCTGTCAAATTAAATGGAATTTGACATCGATAGCATTTTAACTACCACGATGAACTGGAAACTCCCACACAGGACGAACAGGGGCATGAATCGTTTACGAACAAATGCTCAGATTTTTTTTCTGTGTAGGAATGTTTATTCAGGGTCTTTTTATCATTTCCATCGTCAAATGATATCAAATTCCATTTAATTTGACAGATATGGGCTAAAATCCCTCGAACTTTGGGGAAAGTTGGTCCAATGCTCAATGGGAAAACACGAATCTAAAGAAAGAAAATAACTTTTCAAACAAAATTTTGGGCTAGAGGGGACGCTGAAACATATTTACACGGAACCACATTGTCGAATTTCACCATTGTTTGTTCTTAGTTGTAAAATAAAACAAAAATGAAAGTGACACCAGCCTTTCTTTATCCAATTTTCGGCCTGGAAACTACCACGACGTGTCCCGGATGTGGCTTGGGAACAAATTTACGTTAACAAAATTTCGTGGTAGTTCCTAGGTTTACCACCCGTGCTGTGACTGTTAGTGCTATGTGGCTCTTCCTCGCGGTGCCGTGGGTTGATCTACAGTGTGTGATTGTGGTATTTCCAGAACATGCTTTATTGTTTTTTTTATTATATACCTATAAACGATACGACTTTCGAACTGTCTGTTTTCTGGCTATCTGATATCAGGGGTAACTACCTACGTCATAGCATGGATGTTGCAAACACGTAGTATGACGCCATCTTTGATTTACAAGGTAAGTTTTTTCCTTCGAAACATTATACAAATTAGTGTCTGTCAAAACTAAGCAGTGCAGGCGGTGCCTAACATCACACTTGAACAGAATATATAATGGTCATGCCCAGAAATGCCGTTGCCTTTATAATTGCTAAAATTATCCTCGTGTCTCCCGCTTCGATACTTGTGGGTGAATGATTACAAAGGCAACGGCATTTCAGGGCGTGTTCATTATATGCTCTGTCCAAGTGGGATGTTAGGCACCGCCTGCACTGCTTAGTTTTGACAGACATTTATTTGTATAAAAAAGGGTATATGATAAACATATTAAAAGCTATATAATAAACATATTATTATAAAAGTAACTTGATCTGGCGTACAGTATCACGTCTCGTGGATGAGGCCATACCATTGGATCACCCTCGACGCTTCGCGTCTCGGGTGATCCGATGGTATGACCTCATCCACTCGACGTGATACAGTACGCCAGATCAAGTTACTATTATAATATTGTGTATATATTTGTTTTTGTGTTAAAAGTACCTCACGAAAGGTCGCTTAACCCATATAAGTATGGTGCCCTTTTTGTGGGTCATAGGAAAACAGTGCAGACCCAGACCAGACGCCGCAATATGCAGCGTCTGATCAGGGTCTTCATTGTTTGCCTACACAATGTTCTATTGATATTTGGAATTCAATGAAAAATACCACCCAACACCCTTAACTTATGAATGGACTGGTCCTATTGGTAAGAGGCTTGAAGAGGTAAAACCAATTCACATTACCATGTCTCTTTTCTACATTTTAGCATGCCTTGGTGTTGGTTCTTCAATTTGTCTATTATCTTGTTTGCTGTTTCAACCTGTACCAATGGGCGTCATAAGAATGACACGTCATGTGGCGACACTACATACTGCAAATGTCATAACAGCAAGATATATGGGACTATTGTAGACTGTTCTGGTGCTGGACTCAATACAACAGAAGTTTGTTCAATTTGCTCCAACATAAGTAATGTCACATCCTTAGACTTGAGTTATAACTCGTTAGATCAGATACCAGAATTATGCTTTCAGGATTGTAAGGTACTGAAAACTCTGTCACTTAAGTCAAATCAGTTAGCCAGATTGGAGAATAAAACATTCGAAGGACTAGCAAATTTAATATTTTTAAACCTAGACAACAATGCACTCCTGAAAAACGGAGAACTGTCGGACCCAGATTTCCTCTCTCCACTGCTAAAGCTACAAGAGTTGCACTTGCAAACAAATGTATATGACATACAAGAAACGGCGAACCATATGTATCTGTCTACTATTCCTGCTGAAACACTAGATAGTTTACATACACTTTATCTTGATATCTTACCATATGCTAAATTTGGTACGAATTTTAAGAACTTGTCTAGACTACAAACCATCAGTTTCTCTTGTAGGCCTAACTGCCCAATGGTGTCGCTTACTAATGAATCATTTGTAAACGTGGCCTCTGTAACTCATCTTAATCTGTCTAACTGTAACATTACAACAATAGAAAATGGAACGTTTGCTTGTCTTAGAGAACTTGCATATCTTGATCTCTCCTACAACATGGTATTGGGATTTATCACTCTGCGTAACATATCTTACGATTTACAATTTACCAAAATTGAAGTACTCAATTATACAAAAGTTTACAAAACGTTTGGTACTCCGACAATGATAAATAAATGTGACATATGTTTTCTAGCAAATACCACATTGAAAGAACTTCACTTAAACAGAAACAGAATAAGTGGTTTTGAGATAGATGCGCTTGCTTATATGCCACCAGAACTTGAAACTCTTGTTCTTGAATACAATAAAATTACTATTGGACCTTACCTAATACAAGCAGGGTGCTTAGATAAATTAAAAAGACTCGAACTTAATGTGCAATTCGGCAGTATTGGCAGATTTCAGGATTATAATGATGAACTGTATATCCACGAAAAGAACGTAAGTGACACAGATGTTTGTCAGTGTCCATCATTTCCAACAAAACCTAATTGCACATCTTATGAAGACAAACCGCTAGACTTTGGGACCATAGCATTGCCTAACCAATTGGAAGTTTTGAACATACGGTCATCAGGTTTGAAAATTGATAGACCACAACTCCCGCACCCACTCACACTCAACTTAACAAACAATCTCAGATCGATTGATATATCTGGCAACCTAATGTTTAACTTTAGAGGTTATTATTTGGTTTTTGACAAACTTGAAAATGTGAAAATGTCCAATAATTTCTGTAGCTATATATCCAAAGAATTCTCATTAAGTTCTCAAAATGTAAAAATACTGGACGCAGAAAATAACAAACTGGGATACCAATTAAATGTGGACATGGAAGGAGTAACATTTCAAACGTTTGAGAAACTTACAAACCTGAGACTTCGTAATAATCTTATAGATATTTTATCAGAAAAGGCATTCATATACTCAAAAAATCTCGAGGTTCTAGATTTGTCTTTAAATAGACTAAGTTCTTTCAAAGTTCGCATTGATCATATGAGGAACTTATCACAGCTGTACCTTCAAGAGAACAAACTTTCTACACTTCCAGTGGAGCTGCTAGAACACATGGCCAAGTCTTCAAATAACATATCCATTGACTTATCTAATAATTCATTGACACTATCTTGTGCAAATTTAGAGTTGATAAGATGGATAAAAAGGCATCCCAAATATTTTGTCAACGTAGAATCATACAGCTTCTTGAACGATAGTGGAGAGATTATCATGTTTAAAGATATTAACACAGAACTACTTGATCGCAGCTGCAGAAATTACACTAGTATCATTGTGCTTTCTGTCATCTTTATATTGACCTTTATATCCATCGCTATCTCTGGTATGGTATATAGGTATAGGTGGCGCCTACGTTACATGTATTATATGATAAAGGCTAAGCGCAACGGATATACCCAGATACCAGATACAAACGAAGGCAGGCAATATCAGTATGATGTTTTCATATCATACGCCAATGAAAATTACCAATTTGCCACTGGCGAGTTGTATCAAAAATTGAAGGCAGCTAGATTATCACTATGCTTGCATGATAAAAATTTTCTACCTGGCATATACATAGCAGACAACATTCTCCAAGCAATAAGGAAAAGCAGAAAGACGGTTATTATTCTAACCAGCGAGTTTCTTCAGAGCAAATGGTGCATGTATGAATTCAACATGGCAAGAATGGAGAACATCTATTCCAGAGGTGATGAAAACATAATATTTGTTGTGAAGTTTGGAGATTTTGACATAACGCGAGCATCGCCAGAATTACAAGCGTGTCTGGAATCGGAGAGTTACCTGTCATATCCAGAGGATGTGGATGAAAGGCCTTACTTTTGGCAGATGCTTGTGATGTCACTGAAAAGAGAACACTGAGATTTGAAATGATAGGTCAGTGACGTCACTGGATAGGTCTAGGTCTGTCTGATATATCACCCATTTAAATGTTAGATTTGTACAATATTACCCTTTAATGGTCACACTTATTTTGATGGATTAACTATGCACCAGGACTTCGTGCAGAGTGCAGCGAATTTGGGGAAATAACAAAGAAGATGGGTTCTATAGTAAAAGGCAGTTTAATTGAAATGCCTATCAATCTGTGAGTTTTATGTTTTTTTCTGAATAAAACAATCTATTGTTATGTTCATTTCTACAAATCTCCGCAGTAGAGGAGAGCATTGCGAGTGAGGTCTGGGCTAGAAAAGTAATCCGACCTCGTGATCAATGCTGAGTGCTGGATTCTGATTGGATGACAAGAAAAAGTTTGCAGAGATATGCTGGCGTGTTAGTTTGGTGAGGTAGTTCTGCTAACGTAATGTTTGTTGTAAATAGTACTAAATGGATGATTCACTTTTGTAATACCAGTTATTTACCAGGCTTTACTTTTGGCAGATGCTTCAGCAATGTGGCGTCACTGAAAAGGAACGATCCCAGAAGGCACACAACCTTATACCAACGTTGTATCATCGTCGACGCGACGTCACGACGTCGCATCGGCGTTAATACGACGTTGTTGTGACGTCATATGCCTGCTGTGGTTACAATGAGATTATTGGCCAGTCACGTCACTGGATAGGTCTAGGTCTGTCATATGTATGACTCGTTCAAATCTAAGACACCTGGGTTAGCCTTTAGCAGTCTCAATTGTTTTGGGGGATAAAGTCTATTACTTTTGATCAAATTTCACTTGTTTACTTTAGAACTTCAAATGACTTAAGAAGAATTATAGATTACAAAGACATGCTTGTTTTAAACTACTTTTCGGTGCTTCACAGCCAAAACGAGTTAAGTTCGCCAATTGCAGCCAATTTTTGTCCCATGTTTTTTTGGCTTAAATTTCATTTTTATGTTATTTTTTTTTTTTACTTAATGGTATAGGTCAATTAGATAATGATGTTAAAAAAGTGCGCATCCAAAAATTTCAATTCATTCAGCCTCACAAAGAGCACCACTGATTTTGAATTTGAACTACGTTACTGTGATGAATTATACTTGTACATGCCAAATTTCTTACAATACTGAAATATTTAAGAGCCATTATAGCATGCATTTCTACTTGGATCTCTTGTTGATCAAATAAGTCTATTATGTAGAATTTATATCATGTTTTTGCTTCTCCGCATGGTCTCAGCAGGTTTGTTATGAATTGACAGTGGAATTCAACTGTAATTCTATGAGTACAGTTATTGTTTTAATTGTATTCATCAACTTTGAAGAGTTGACCAGAAAAAAAAACTATTGGTTTTGAAACAGTAGATGATGAGTATTAAAAATTACATTCTTCTTTGGTATTGGAAATAATAAATTGTATTCTTGTATAAAGAACATTCTGACAATTGGTTGCTAACGTAATTCACAAACCTTACACTCTGGTCTTATTTCCTGCGTAGAAACATATATTTTTCTGCAAAATATCAGGTGTGTTGCTTAACACTTTTTACACCATCCTTTGCACATTGGAAGTAAGCTGTTGCATCTAGTTTCATTAATCATGTTGGAATAACACTTTAAAATATGATTATAGAATAATGATTTTAAATATTCCATATATTTGAAAACTTCTTGTGGCTCACTAGAAACTAAGACAATGCAGAATAAATAATCTTACTTCAATAAATGCTTTTTCATGTACATATATTACAAAAATCAAAGATTGCATCATTCACAAGGATACGCCCTTCTCAGAAAAATGGCAAAATGTTCATGGTAACGTAATTCACATAGCTTATTTGCTCAATTCAATTGAAGATAAGAAGTTATAAATTCAAGTTAACTATTTTATCTATCATATAAACCATAGAAGTTATCAACATAGTAAGTCATGAAAACATTTGAGGTCCCTGTGACCAACTGGAATGGACCAGGGTGCAAAAGAGTGTCAATTTCTAAGTATACACATAAACTCGCCAATAAACCTCCACTGGTAGCTGCAACTAGATAAAATGGTTTGAAAAAGAGAGAAAAAAAACAATTGAACAACAAGTCAGAAACTTATAATCACCGCCTATTTGTTGCCTTTGGTTCTTTGATTGGACTAATCTAGGTTTTTTTAGTAGAATGTGAATACGTTACCTACTTGTGAATTACATTACCTATGTTTAACCTAGCTCATTTAAAAAAACATACGAACAATCCCTTAGAGATTTACACTATTCGATTTTGTTTTTCAAACAGATTACTTTGCATATGTTGTTTTGATATAATGAGTATCTTTGTAAGTTACATGAACAGGGGAGTTGATGTACCCAGAGCATATAGGTAAATCCTTGTTAACGGAAAATGACAACTGTAGGGGAGACAGGGGCTATAGGTTTGGCCCCATTTTAGAAAACGTACACTTTCGAAAGATAAAACATCTAGGCTTGCGAAACCTATATATTTAAGTAAGGCACAATAGGACGGTACCAGTCCCGGTAACCCCCATCATGTGTCTATGTACGATTAAGGGTAATCTTCATTCAAAAAGAACAGATCATGATGGCCGAACTTGCCCCGCCATGGGGTAAGTTCTGCCACCCCTCGGGGCAAGTTCGGCAAAGGTATTGTCCTTGCCTATTATTATACATTCAAACTTCTGTAGTTGGAATTGCAAAGGGCCTAGAAAATGTAACGGCATTAACCTAACATCTGGACTATCCGAGCTGGTTCTTCGGAATACAAATTATTCAAAAATGAGCCTGAAGGTTTCGTATTAAATTGTCCGAGTTTTCGTCTTGCCTTTTGGGCCGATTTATTCTTTGAATTGCTTTTGGGCCTGCCTAACCCATTAATGCCAAATAAAATGTTCCACCTTTATCATATGGACGAACCAGCTTTGAATCAAAGGGCTATTGGGTAGTAACTTTCATCAAATTTTGTAATCTGTAAACAATCAGTGGAGACCATGATCAGACTCCGCACTCTGTGGCGTCTGATCTGGGTCTTTACTGTGTACCAATGACCCAGAGAAAGGCGCTAGGTATGTATGGGTTTACAGTTGCTGTTTTTTTACTTATTTCTTTCTGATCTTTGAATACATCTCGTTTTATTTGTTGCACTGTAAAACAAAATGAAATAAAAAAGTATAATCATAATAATAAACAGAAAAGGAAAAGTTTGCATTACGTGTCTAAGACATTTTTTTTTCACTTTTGACTTCAATGTAAAATGGCGATCTGAAACTTTCGATGAAATAAACGTAATCATTGTGCAGTCAGTCGTTGTGCTAAATATGACCACGGAGGTATTTTGGATCCATGATGTGAAAACCCTTACAAAAAAGGTGACCTAAAATACAATGGTAAATATTTATGCAAGTGTGTGGCAAGTTTGGCTTTGGGCCGAACTTGCCCCGACATAAGTGGCCGAACTTGCCCCTGACAGACTATTTCCAAATATCACGTGACAGCTCCTTTTAAGCTGCAGTAGAAGAAATTAACAATGTTATATGTCGAAGCGCATAATCCTTTCGTAATAAAGATATAGAATTTAGATTAGAATCTTAACACATCTTTAGATAATTAAAAACTGAAATTACTATGAAAAATTTACTAATCATGCAAGAAAACGAGTTTTCTGGTACAATATCAATGTACCCTTCAACAATGCAGCCATTCACGTAGACAAACTCGTCACAAGTAATTTCCAAATATGTTTCCCAGCCCCATATCTTAGTTTACATGCTAAATATAGCCACATGCCGAACATGCCCCGAGGCCGAACTAGCCCCAGTCTCCCCTAATATGGTTTAAATTTTTATAAACTGGGACAGATTTGCTTTGATTAAAAACAAACGTTTTGTTTCAGCTAGTGTATGCATTTAGAGAAGTATTTGGATTTTAGTAAAACTGTAGATACGTAATGCTCAGTAACGTAATTCACAAATTTATGTTTCCACTTTTTTATATGCAAACAACTTCTCGTTTAAAAATTAATATTGCAGTTGTAATTATGATTTACTACAGACATGGTGTAAATAATATTAAGTCAAATACAAAAATATACTCAACTATGATTGTGAAATATTGGCGAACTCTTACATGTAGTGTAGAACATAGTTGCTAATTATGCCACTCACCTCTACAATGCTGTACGAGGGTCGTCCAATATCCTGATAATGTAAGAGTTTCTACCATTTTAACATCATAAATGTAACCAATGGTTGCGTATGCAACGATATATCAAAAAGTTTGATGGAAAGTTATGTTGCTTGTTGCTTCGCAACGAAAATATGGTATTACAGCTATCCTGGCTGGATGTCTTAAAATGATTGCCATGGTTACTGGCATGTGCAGATCAATTTCAAAAAGAATGTCTGTTTACAAACTACAACATAAACTAACTATTCTGTAAAACTCATTGACTTCTTTAGAAAATGTTAAATTGACAGGTACATTTAGCGTGAAAAAAGTGACAAAAAATGCAAAAACGCAGCATCAGGGGTTATAAATTGGCCCTTAAATTATCGTTTACGTTTCTTTATCATGACATTTTTGGATGAGGAAATGCCGGCCAGTTTAGCTTTAATATCTATTTTTCGTCGCTAAGCAACAAACAACCTCAATTTCCATCAGATATTTGCATATTTTGTTGCATGCCTAACAATTTATGCCACCTAATGGTAACATTTGTTATGTTTAAATGGTATGAACTCTTACATTATATGGAAATTCCCGCTATTTATTGGATGACCCTCGTATTCACTTTGGCACTCATTATGAACCAGTCATGAACTATTTAAAAACCTGAATCTCTGTATTATATGACTGTCAGGATGAACAAAAAATTTGTTCAAATGTATTTGTAAATAAACTTGTATGAAAAAGTAATAAATGCTGTAAATTTCCCCAAACACCATCACGCCTCAAACCCAGTGATACGAACCGGAATCATGCTGGAGTAGACAGTCAATGGGATTTTATATATGCTCTTAGTCTCTAAACACAATGCGAAGTCATACTTGCCTCCCATATGACTGTCCGCCCCATGTATTATGGCCAGTGTAGGGCAGTTCTGATACTAGAATTCAGTACGCCCTACTGGTCCCGTCTATTACAGAATTTGTGCCGTGACGGGATTTGAGCAACCTGATAGGTGTTTGGAAATAGAAATATTCTCAAGAGAGAAACTCTTATTATTCAAATGCAAATTGTATTGTACATGCTATTGTATATGTAATTGTAGAATGTGTTTGTCAATGTGTTTGTATTTTGTTCAATATGACAGTAGGCAATGATGTCAAACTATTGTGACACAATTTGACCAGAAAAGTTTTATGGTCATTAAAAAAATCCGAAACGTTTTCTCGAAAAGTTTGAGATTACCTGTCAGATCAATGAGTGGGAAGACCACAATAAACTATTTTTGGTTAATTCAGTGCATAGAAGATCCAGTATTGCAATACCTAGAGGAATTAGATCCTGTTTTCAATTATGAAATTTTGAAAAATGTCCTTTTGCAAAGATTCAATGCAAATGAGCCAGAGTTTATGCTTAATTATTATCAAACAGTTTTTCATAAGAGAAAATTTAGTGAAAATGAAAGTCTTCAGGCATATGCTTTTGATCTAATAGTGCTGGCTAATAAAGCCTATCCAAATATCAATTTGCACAATCTAGAAAATATCATTATTTACCGGCTTGCAAAAGGCTTGGGAATATCTGTATGGTCTGAACATGTGTTTTATCAGTCACCCCTAATATTAACTGAATTGTTTCAACATAACCTAATAAACGTTTCCTATCTCACGGCATGTTACCTTTATCAGGTCATGATGACGTTGCACATTTTGAATGACGTCGCTAATGAAGCTGAATCAACACAAAAATAAAAAATTACGTCATAATCACTAGTTTGAAGAGTGTTCAACAATGGGTAAACTGATAAATAGAATACCAGGTTCGCGTCTTTTGATATCAAGTTTACCAGGCTCGGCTTTGAGAACGCATGTTGAATCGCTCGGTTAGCCTCGCGATGTCAACATGCGTTCTCAAAGCCTTGCCTGATAAACTTGATATCAAAAGACACTCACCTAGTATTCTCTATTTATCGTCTTGCAAAAGGCTTGGGAATATCTGTATGGTCTGAACATGTGTTGTATCATGGTCCACATTCTATAGAAGATGCTATAGCCATTGCACTAGGTCATGGAATTTTCTCTGACTGCTATACTTGTAGCCATAACCACATCTTTAAAAGTTGTTCTGTAGAAACATCTGATGCTATCTTTCGGGAAAGTTCGCCACAATTCGTGAATCGAATCATGCCTAGGGTGTATGTAAGGAGCATTACGCGTAGTACTATGTTCCAAAAAGCTCCATTTTGTTAGCCGCAACTGGCGTATCGAAAATTAGTTCTGTAGCATGTGGGCTCAGCTCTATTTGATTATTCTGATTATCCGAAAGTTTAATGAGCAGAATAAATGAAGTTTTTGTTTTTTTAATAAAATATCGCTATAGCTATATTTTATTGAAAAAAAACACATAAACTTCATTTAACCCGTTTTGCTGCAATCACACTTGTTATTGTGTTAACATGGTTTCCGTGACGTCAGCGTCACGCTATATAACGTCAGCGTCATGTTATCACCCACGTTATCAAGGTAGATCCTCAATGTAGACTGGTTCTCTCCATTTCATAGCTTGTCAGATGGGTAGATCTAGGGGAGGGAACCAGACTATCCTCAATATACATTCGTGGTCTGATTCCACGGAATTCCGCGGAATTGGCAAAGGCAGTTCCGATTGCTGATGCTATATCAGTTTCTGAAAAAATGGAAGATTGGTAGTTGGCATAGCTATGAAAGGAAGGCTGTTGCTTGGGACCATCGGAAAACCAAGGTAGAACAAGTTTATGATGGACACATATTTGAACCATCTGGCATATGTATTGCTGTTTTCAAGGCTGTAGTGCTCTTGAACGCCAGAATACATGACAAGTCAGTGGAAGACTATTCTCCAAATTTTACCATGTACATATTTTGTCGATCTATAGCACAGCTACAAAGCTATTCAAGGCTGTAGTTCTCTTGAAAGCCAGAATACATGACAAGTCAGTGGGAGGCTATTCTCCAATATTTTACCATGTACATATTTTTGTCCATCTATAGCACAGCCACAAAGCTATTTCATCAGGCTTCACAAACGAGACTTTCCTGATTAGAATGTTTTGATACTTACTGTAGTTAAACTGTGGTAGTTAATCTACATAAAGACATTTGTTCTTACAGGTATAGAGTATAAAGTATTATGAGCGCAAACATAGTTGCCTGATACTTGTTTGTAAGACATGTTTCATGTAATACGAGGGATGATCCTAAAGTTCTGATCCTGGTGTAATATCTCTGTAACCAGCGATGCAACATGCCTGAAAATTGTATTAAATAATAAAATTTTCTTTGTCTATACATTGCTTGGACATTTCTTATGTAACTTGAAGGAGTGACCGGAAATCTGTCCCAAAACAGCCGTGCCCTCAATGCTCTGACATATCAAGCAGACTGTGCATGTTGGAGACATCACAATTTAGACAAGGGCAGTCTCAACATTTCAATTTTATGGCTACTTAATGTTCATCCGTAAGCCAATATGTTCTGAAGATATGGCGAACTTTCTATATGATTTGGGTTGTCAAAGCCCTTGAATGTATGGCTATGCAACTATCTGCTATAATCAAATTTTGGACCACTTGAAGTTTTGACCGGTCCTCACTACCATAACAACAGCTGTATTTAAGGTAAAAATTGTTTTAGGCAAACGAAGATGAACTGACTTTTGTCTGAAGCAATTATGAATTATCTGTATCGTCTGAGACTGATAGTAACCCACATAAGAAAATTAAAACGAGTCCACAAATTTGGTCAATATTCGAAGGTACACAAATTTGTATGTGTATATCTAAAAATAAAACCCAATTAATTGCCCAATGGTGGACTATATTGTAAAATGATGCAATACGGGATTAAATTGGGCACGAAGCATCCATCTGAAACCAAAACCAATTTTGAAAATTCTTATTTAAAATTAATCATTTTTTTGTAAAAAATAGAACTTTGTACAAAATTCCAATTAAAATTGAGATATTTTATAATCAAAATAGTATTGGTCTTAAATATTTTGCCGATATTTGGTTCGGCATGTTTTTAGTCTTAATTGATAGACAAAAATTGAATATTCTTGGAAATGAAAATTCTGCAATGTATTCAAAATGACGTATGTGTCAATTTCAATGGCGTCATAAGAATTCCGCATTGAGCTTTAAATATTGAATCGACATAACCTGTCGCCATTCTAACATTTGAATGGACATTACAAGTAACAAAAAGTAAAAATACAATTCAGTTTTATTTTGTAGTTTTAAAGATGCCGGGCTTGAAAGATTCAGATTCAAATATTATCATTATTCTATAATATGAAAAAAGGCCAGTGGTATGGAGTGGACCATATATAATGTGCTGTAATTATTAATCAAAACAGTACAGCGAGAAAATATTAGTATCATTGTAAAGGTAAAAACAAGATCTTTTGAATGGTATATAGTATGCCTCTCAAAAATGTCTCTGGACAAAGCTACAAGGCAACGATCAGAACTTTTGGATCATCCCTCGTAGAATGCACTGGTTATAGAGCTTATGCCGTTTCTACTATTTACTTTAGTTTGAAATTTGATGAGAATCAAATTATAAAAAACAACAAAGGAGGAGTATAGTAGAAACGTATGTTAATTGTGAGAGCTCTTACTTGTTTCAACGAGTCTCTAATAAATTATCTCCCTTTAATGAAGCTATATTTATATGATATTGCAAACTATGTATTTTGATAGATGATAGCATGATAAGTAAATAGAGATTGTTTATTATTTATTTTTATATTTCAAGCATTATCAAACATGCGTTTAAAAATAATATTGCTGTTGTAACTATGATTTGCTACAGACATGTTGTAATTAATATTTAGTCAAATACAAATACTCACATATGATTGAGAACTCTTACATGAGTAATACACCAACAGTGTAGAGAAGTGTATAACGTCAGAGGGAATAGAATTAAGATAAAGCACCAGGGACAGGATCGCACACCAATATGTGCGATCTGTAAACAGAAAGGCCATTTCAGGACAGACTGCCCAAGATTACAGGTACCAGCGGATGCGAATGAAACACAGGAGGAAAGCACTTGGATACCACCAGAGAGAAGACTTGAAGGGAAATCGTTTGAGGAGCAAGACAAGATATGGAATGAGAATGATAATGTACAGAATGCGAAATCATGGAGTATGCAGGTAGAGGAAGAAGAAGAAAAGATGAACCAAGAACACGTGGACAGCCCAAAGGATGAAGATAAAGAACAACGTTTACAGAATGAATGGGCAAGAGTAACAAAGGGAGGCAGACACACAATCAAAAATGGGACTTGCCTTTCACAGGATGATGAACCAAGAAAACCAATAAGACCATCCAAACCAAAAAGAAAAGACATCATACCAACCAGTTATTCATTTAATAACCTCACAGACAATCCAGATGAAGAAGACGAGCAGGAAAGAAACAAGAAAAAGAGAAAGAAGGACGTTTATAAGATCAAACCAGACGAGAACAGATATATATCCTCACAAGAAGATACGGGGGAAGCAGGATCGGAAACAAACAGTGCTGAAGAAGATACCTCCTTTTTTGATGCAAATGGTGAAGAAGAGCAGGCAGAAGCCCCAGATCTGTACCCTTAAATTTTGATTATAATGGATCTACGAGTGTCTTGGACGGTGTTTCACAAAAGAGGTTTAGAAGGTTTCAGGAACGAGTTTTTTCAAAAGGTTTTTAGATTGAATATGGACGGTGATTTAACACGATGCTGGAGTGAGATTCAGAATGTTTTTTGTTTTAAGAAGTGTGTAGAAAAGGATCAAAGGGAAACAGATGGGGTAGATGCCTTGCTCTTTCACCACAGCAATAATAATAACAAAAATAAATTCAAAATTCTAACATTACTTATATCTATTATTTTCAGCTTCATTGCTATCTGGGAGGTTGGGAGTGTGACATTGTGCCTCTCTATAGAGAGGTACAGTGGGACTCCCCCAACTAACCAATATATACAACCAACACAGTACTAATTATTCAATATGTATAATATATATAGTAATTTACTTGGTAAAGGTGTAGCATGGCTCCCCAATAGGGGAGAGCTGTGAAACACTCACTTTACTGAGATATCGAAATTACAGATGTTTTGTATTGGAGATAGGGAGAATAATTTATGATATCCTGGGTTTACTGAATTTTTGGAACGAGTTTTTTAAGAAAGTCAATAGTTTAGATATGGACGGTGCAATGTCACAACTTTGGAGTAAGCTAGGAAGTAATTATGTTCCCAGGGACATCTTGGAGATTTCTGCTATCTGGGAGGGGAGAGGTGTACTATTATTTTTTCTTGTGGGAAAATATGATAGAAAACCTGTTTACTGGTCAGATGGGGGAAATATAAAACAAAAAAAGAAATCTATTAGCAAATATATATTAATCTTGTTGTTTTCTGACTTACTTCTGAACTCCCCACACAATAACAGGCCATCTGTGTCGAATTGTGTGTCGCATACTCTAGGGAGATGTGACATACTTTATCACTTAATAAAAAATCCTACTATAGGTTTTTGTATGTTGCCTGCTCTAAGGAGCAGGAGCAGACATTTCCTATCAGCATTGATGCTTGCATCAATGCTACCACTTACTACTATTATGCATTATATAATGCTTCAAATTTACCATGAAAGCTGTTTTACATCATTTTTGAGGGAGGAATGCTTGCCATACACCCTCAAGAGTGATGGCAGCATTTTTTCTGCAATACTGATGTTGACTTTGGTGCTTATTATAAGCTTTATTAAAGCTATATGCTTTTTATTAACAAGGACTCAGCAGTACCTTCATATAGAAAATTGTTTGTCACTTATACCTTGGGGCAGTGACAGCCGTTTTCTATCAGCAATGATGTTTACATTATTGCTAACAACCAATAGTTTATTTTTCAAAGTTTTATTTTTTACTTTTGTATCATTACTTATGGATCCACTGTCTCCTATGCCTATGATAAATGACATTTGTGAAGCCTATGTGCTGGGTGCAGTATCAGGGCTACAGAATTGCATACATGCATAAAATAAAGAAATTTTCCTTAAACTTTCATCATGAAGATAGCTACACAAAATATTAATGGGTTACAGTGTAAGAAAAACAAATTAATTGAAATATTTAAACAAAATGATTTGGATATTCTTTGTCTGCAGGAAATACATAATATTAATTCAGAAACCATAAATTTTATTGAAAACAGACAAAGTCTTTTAGTTTCATACAAACAAACTCTACAAAAACTACAATGAGGAATTTTTGTGGAGAAGCTATCTTTGTGGGAAAAAGATTACATGGTTTTAAAATTAAAGAACATGATATAAATTCTAATTCTCTAAAATATAGAGTAATGCATATATCTATTGAGGCAGAGGAGACAGTGGGTATTATAAATGTCTATGCTCCAGTACAAAACAATATAACTGTAAAAATAGGGTTTTTTAAGGACTTAAAAAATTATTTATCTAAAATTAAAAAACAAAAATTAATAATTTTAGGAGATTTTAACTTTGTAGAATTTAATGATGATAGAGCATCAGGATTAAATTTCTATGATGGGAAAATAAAAGATTCCTTTAATTTACAAGATTTTGGCTTAATAGATACTTTTAAATCTTTTTATAACACAACAAATTTTACAAATAAAGCAAGTCGGATTGATAGAATCTATGTGCCTCAAACATTTCATTCAAAAATTCTTGAAATTCAGCATTTGGATGGCATATCAGATCATAAATTAATTCTTTTAAACTTAAATTTAGACAAATTTAAATCATGGGGTAACTATTATTGGAAATTTAACAATACTTTATTAGAAAACAACCCATTTCAACAAGAAGTTAAAAATTTAATTAATGAATATAATATAATGAAATCATTGGGAACACCCCATCAGAATTGGTCAAATTTTAAAGCTAAAATCAAAAAGATTTCTAAACAATTTGGCTCATTTTTATCAAAATTGCGGAAAAGTGAAGCTATAGCTGTAGAATTTTTAAAAAATTCAAATATTCCAGAGGTACTAATGGAAAATGTTAATCAAAAAGAAAATGATTTAAAGAAATATCAAATTTCTGGAAACTTAATCAGGGTTAAAAATAAAACTTTAAACAATATTTATGCTAAAAGTAAAGATCTAGATAGGAAAGAAGAATTTAATAAAGGCACATCAAAATTTATCTTTCGGATTAAAACAAATAATACAACTTTTACTGAAAAACATGACATTTTAAATGAAATTCAACAATTTTACCAAAATCTCTACTCTTCTCAAAATATTCCTGATAATAGCATTTACAAATATTTAGAAAATTTTGAGCCCCCGACGTTAACAAATACTCAAAAAGAAAATACAGGACAATACATCACAGAAAAAGAAGTTGACACAGTTATAAAATTACTAAATAAAAATAAATTTCCTGGAAATGATGGTATAACTGCAGAATTTTATCAAGCTTTTAGACCACAACTGGTACCAATTCTCACGGAACTATATAATAATAGTTTTCTACAAAATAATTTACCTAAAGAATTCAAACAAGGCATTATTACCCTAATTTTCAAAAATAAAGGAAGTCCGGATAAGATAAAGAATTGGAGACCCATATCTTTACTCAATTTGGATTATAAAATTTTAACAAAAGTCTTAACAATGAGACTTAAAAATAATATTTCAACTATATTGAACAATTTTCAAAGTTGTGGTCCCAATAAATCTATAATTAATAATGCCTTAAACCTAAAATCTATAATTTCTTATATTAGACAAAATGATCAAAAATATGCAATAATAGCCTTAGATCAGGAAAAAGCCTTTGATAGAATTCTGCATAATTTTCTTAAAATAGTTTTTAAAAAATTTGACTTTCCTCCCAATTTTATAAAATGGTTTGAAATGTTATATACAAATATTGAGTCCAAAATACTAATAAATGGCACTTTTACACCTATTTTCAAAATTTTAAGATCAGTTAGACAAGGATGCCCCCTATCTATGTTCTTATATGCTCTAGGCCTTGAACCCATGATTTTTAAAATAAATTCCAATCCTCACATTTTAGGAATAGACCTTCCCAATTGTGAAAATAATACAAAATCTTTACAACATGCAGATGATACAATAGTTATTATAAAAGACAAAAAGTCATACAAATACCTAAATGAAGAAACAAATTTATTTGGAAAAAATTCTGGTTCAAAAATTAATCAAGATAAGACAGAAATTTTAACATTTGGGAACTGGGAAGATCTAAAAGAAAATACCTCTGCAAATCTTTTTAAAGACAAAATTAAGGTTTATGGAATTATATTTGGCAAAAATGAAATTAAAGAAAATTATGATCCCAAAATTCAAAAAATTAAACAAGTCATTAATAAATGGAACAATTGCTATTTTAATCTCTTTGAAAAAGTAATAATTATCAAAACCTACATATTCAGTTTACTTCAATATACAATGATATTTACTGATTTACCAACAGACTACATAAAACAAATTAACGCTTTACTATTTCAATTTTTATGGTCTGGTCATGACAAAATATCAAGGAATACAATATTTCAAGATATGTTTCATGGAGGGTTGGGATTGCCTTCGGTCCTGCACAAACGAGAAAGCATAATAATTCAAACCTTACGCAGGATAGAACTCAATCTCGATCAGCCGTGGGCAAATTTATATATTTATTGGTTTGGCCTGAATTTAAAATTCTATCATGCACCATATGCTGCAAACACATACCTACATAATATTGAAAATTTTCAAGAAAATCAACACATTAAATCAACCATATTAAAATACAGAATTTATGATAATATATGGAAAATACCAAATTTAAGGCTAATATATACCTTAATAATTAATAAGATGAATAACTCTCCAACCATAACCTTAAAATATCCATCAGCAAACTGGGATCTAATTTGGAACAATTATGCTAAAATTCAAAAATCAAATGAAAAACTTATAATCTTCAAATATTTGCATAAAATTCTGCCAACAGGCGAATACTACCACAAAATCGGTCGTTTTCGCAGTATCCCAAGATGTGCAGACTGTTGGCTTGGTCCCAATACGCTTCAACATATATTTGAAACCTGTACAGTTCATAATGCTGAACGTACCGCCCTTCTTTTGGAACTTCAAAACATTACACCCAATATTATTCTAAATTCAAACCAACTTCAAACTGGAAATAATGACAAAACTTTAGATCTTCGCACTCAAAATCAAATATGTACAGCTATCTTCAAATATACAATAACAATTTGGAAACAATGCATTAAGCTAAAACCTCCTTAAACAGCAACAGGTATTTAACAAAACTTTTAAGAACTGGAGCGTTCGCCTCTGGACTCTGTGGCTGTGCTATGTTAACCCTCGCACGGACGCAGAGCCGAGGAGTGATATATTGACATGCTGTTTGCTGTCATTTTGTATTTGCAGTCGGACCCCTGAGGGACCCACTCTTATGAGTGGGAAACAAAGGGCCCCGATAAACCAGTCTTAAAATAAATAAAGTATCATAGCAGAAGACTGGGGCGCAGCCTGCCTTGGGATTGATTCATATCAACTCTTGGGGTAGGAAGCGTCACAAATATGAGAAGTGTATAACATAGCTACTAATTATGCTACTAACCTCTACACTGGTGTATTTACTTTGGTTCTCACTATGAACAAATCTTGAAATATCTAAACATTTATTATTTAAAAGCTGTATCTCTATATGGCTACATATCATATGACTGTCAGGATGAACAAAGATCGATTAATCTGCATATGGAATAGATGGCTAATGAAATACCTCGTATACTCAGGAAAAGTATTCAAAACCTCGTATACTCAGGAAAAGTATTCATATTTTTAACTACCTATACAAAGGTGAAACTGGTAAATATATAGACCAGAATGTATTTTGTTCACATGTTTTTGTAAATAAACTTGTATGAAAAAGTAATGCATTTGCAGTAAATTTCCCCAAATACCATCTCGCCTCAAATCCAGTGATTCGAACCGGAATCATGCTGGAGTAGACAGTCAATGGGATTATATATGCTCATAGTCTCTAAACACAACGCGAAGTCACACTTGCCTCCCATATGACTGTCTGCCCCTTATATATGGCCAGTGTAGGGCAGTACTGGTACTAGAATTCAGTACGCCCCACTGGTCCCGTCTATTACAGTAGTTATAGAAATATCATGTCCATAATCTTTTAACTCTCGCTGTATCACACTGGTCAATGTAAACTCACCGGTGTTTGCTACAACGAGCTGGTGGTTGCATTTTTTACGCACTGGTGATGGCTTAAAAGGTAAAATTATCTATACCTGTTGACTTTATGATTTATTTATAAGCTTGCATTTATTTTATTTGTGATGACACCTGGCGCACAGGCCAACGGTAACATTGCAGTTTATGGCTCTGCCAAGCAATTGGTGATTTAATTCATGGTTTGGACTGCAAATCCAACACAGCTCTGGAGTTTTGCCTTGACAGGTGTTTTTTTCTAGTGTAACTGCCTAAATTGAGGGTAATCTGCATGTCTAAGCGCAGCTGTTGTCATAATTCCATGAAATAACATCCATAAAACGATTACCACTTTGTATTTTTTTCTTGGTAAACTAGCAAATGTTTTATTGAGGAATTTTATTACAACGCACTGAGAGCATTTTTTAAAGCATTGACACAACGCACTGATGGTTGCACAGAAGTGCTGTGGTTGCTGGTGCAGACTCGCCAAAGCATTCGCTGTTCACATAAACGTTACAAAAATCGCCATTTCAGCCAGCACATAATATTTCGATACTGTGACGAAGGCTCAGGCGAGCTTGTGCAAACATGCAGACTCTCAAGAGCCTTCGCTGCCAGCACAAGAGATCTTGATACGTATCGCATTGCCCAGTGACTTTGCCTGCGCAAATATGCAGACTCACCAGAGTATTAGCTGCTGGCGTGAATAGCACACTAATCGCCATTTTAGGCAGCACAAGAGATTTTGTACAGTGACGAAGGCTAAGGTAAGCCTGCAAATGTGCAGACTCGCCAGAGCCTTCCCTGCTCGCACAAATTGGCACAAATTGGTATTCAATCGCCATCTGAGCCACCACATAAGAATTTTGAACTGTGACGAAGGCTCAGACTAGACCAAGCAAATATGCAGACTCGCCAAAGCCATCGCTGTTCGCATGAATGACACCCAAAAATAGTAAGTCAGTATGATCTGGAAATGTCACAATCACAAACTGCAGACAAACCCATGGCACTGAGAGGAATAGCTACACAACAAGCATGAGACACCAGGAAGACAAACTAAGCAAAGCATCCAGCTCTCTCTCTCTTCCCCATCAAGATGATCGCAAAACAAGAATGGGCATAAAGTAACAAAATATAGAACAATTACAGAATCCTATAATGGGAGTAACAATCAACAACGAATCAACAACAACAGAACCACCGCCTTAGAATAGACAGCAGCCTAAGTCACTGGGGTGCTAAAATGAGTTTTACTTATACCAAATCTTCGCCCTAGATTCTGCAGTTGTTGAAGCACAAAAAATGTTAAGCTCGCATGGATGCTTCTTAACTATTGCAATGTATCACAACGGACAAACAATCTCATCAAATTAAAAGTTTTGGGGCCAATCTGAAAAATAGGCAAAAACACTATCAAAGTGCAAATATGGCTAGCTCTGGAGCGTCTCTGGTGATTCTGCACATTTTCAGAGTCACGCTTGAGCCTTCACCAAAGTACAAAAGCCACAACATCTATGCCTATTGACTGTATGATTTCTTTATAAGCATGCATTTATTTTACTTGTGATGACACCTGGGCGTAGAAACCGTCAGTTACATTGCCTTATATGTTTAAGGCCAGGGTCAGGTTTGATTTGTAAAACAAACAATCATTAAGTTTTGAAAAGTTTTGAAAAGTGCATACACTTAATTTTTCACTGTTTTAAATATTCTCTTCACCTTTTCAAACCAGGTACTGTTTTGGGGTCTGGGATATTCAGTACTCACAAGATCTATGTTGTGTTTGATCGATAAATCTTCACAATTATGTAGGCCTAACACTGGTCTGGTTCCCTCCCCTAGATCTACCCATCTAGGGTCAGGTAACGTGTATTTAATTACAAGTGGAGAATCCTACTCATGCTACTGCGCATGCTCCAGAAAGGATTTTTCAACAAAAACTTCGGATTTTTTCAGTTGCTATAATTTCATTATCAAGTAAAAGAAAAAAAATATATAAACTCCCAGGACAAAATAAACTTAATAAAACGGCTTGTTTAAAAAATGCACTTTATGTCAATGGTATTTTCCAATATCACGTCACTCATGACGTCAGTGTGTATGCTATACGTAGGCGCAATGGCGGCTAGTAGTTACCTGCCTTAATATGCTGACAAGCTATTAAAGGGAGAGAACCAGTCTAGGCCTAACACCGGAAATAAATACGATTTAGCAATAACATGCGCTTTTGGGCGTAGACTTCATATGAGCACAATAAACGCTGTACGTACCTACCTGTACAGCAAATATGCACGTGTAAGTATAGGGTCTTACGGTATTTAATCTGCTTTTTGGAAGAAAAATGCAGCCAAAAGTGTTCACGTGTGTGTCTTTAGAGCCCTTTTTAGCCCTGTGAAATGCTCTGAAACCATTTTTCCACCCGAAGGCTTCACTCCCTGACCCCATATAAGGGAATACCCACAGACCCTTTTTAGATTGTGTATTCTATAAAATGCCTCGGGTACGCGCCTGAAGGTACTATGAAACATTATTTTATCAGAATCTTTAGAATTGCACTGCTACAGGAAAGCCGTATTGCCAGAAATAAAGTCAGCAGATGACAAAATTGATTGGTCAGTTGTGAATTCTGTGAAATCGTGTGCTATAGTCTTTGGCTACTATGAAAATGCTTTTTAAACTGGTGGCCTCTCTTCACAGCCAAATACCTTTGTGCCTTTGTAATCACTTTGACCTCACTAACTGCCTATCAATCTATACCATTATTAACAGTCATCCCTCATGTAAGTGCCAATGACCCTCTTGTCTAAGTTATGAGATTTCCAAAGACAAGTCATTTTCACAACAAATGAAAATGTTAAATGTTATACCCAGTTTCGTTGGTGATTACATATCAAATAAGCAACAACTTCTTATCCGACGACATAATTAACGATTGTACAGCAGACAGCAAAGATTAGGAATCGATACAATTAAGTATTTACTTCTGAGAAGGGACACCATATGGGAAAAGAAACATCACTCACAAGAGAGAAGAAAGGTCAACCCTTACCAGGCTGGTGACCACAAGGCTGTAAGGAACATCAAGACAGTATAGCAAAGGCAAACATGAATAGCACTGCCCTATAATGGTCAGTAAAATCACTTACATTTTATCTGAGCCCGATTATTTTTTAAGATATTTCTAGTTTTTCATTTAATCATCAGATAGTGTTTCAATGCACATATTTCGCTTTATTGTTGATACATTATTTCAAACCTCTTTGCAAATAGCTTCTTATTGGAGATGGCGTACAGACAGCAGGAACGCAAGGTACAGACTTGAAAGAGCTACGTGCATTAAGGGACTATTTTGGCCCCCCTATCAGGCTAAAAAAGGAAAATTGTTTTTCGCCAATTTCCTCTTATTAGTCTATTAGAACAATAGCCCAAGTGTATAAGTCTAGTATTACTTTGACTCTTACCGTTGCTATGGTCACAAAAATGGCCGCCAAAATAGGCTGAGCATAGGAAAGTGGCCCTTTTGGAGCAAATTTGAGACATTTGACAGAGAAATTAACATTGAGCACATGCAAATACCAAAAAGATATTTTAACATAAGATGAGAATTATCACGGCACACAACATATTTAAAGGTGTTTTGGTATTTAGCTGTGTTGATATCTAATTCTTAAAATATCAGTCTCTGCAAGCCTTAAATTTGGTCCAAAATGGCAATTTGGTCCAAAATGGCAATGTCTCTATTTTTAGCATATTCTGTCGGCCATTTCTATTGCCATGGCAACGGTAAAAGTTAAATAAATGCCAGACGTTTACACTTGGGTTATTCTTCTAATAAACCAATCAGAAGTAATTGATGAAAAGATAACTTTCAGTTTTTGGCTCCAGAGGGGGCCAAATTAGCCCCTTAATTCACGTACCTCTTTCATACAAATGAAGACATGTAGAAAGCAACAGCCATAACTCTAGTATTTGTATCGGGTTGTGTCCCTTTAATCTACGTAAGAAGCCGTTTCTGAGACGAATTTATATCAGCTTCGAAAGTTGTTTCAGAACTTCTCTCTCCTCTCTCTCTCTCTCTCTCTCTCTCTCTCTCTCTCTCTGTGTGTGTGTGTGTGTGTGTGTGTGTGTGTGTGTGTGTGTGTACGCGCCCGCGTGCGCGAGCGAGAGAGATGCAGTCATCCAGTCCCTTGCAACCGCAAGTCATGTGATAAATAGAATGTTTCACATGTGATTAGATATTACAAATTCTGTCATTGGCATAATGTGAAGATTAAGTAAAAAATTTTCACATCTGTGATAATTTGGTACCAATTTTTCACATGTGAGAGCATTTGGTACCAATTTTTCACATGTGTGAGCATTTGGTTCAAATTCTTCACATTTATGAAAATTGAGTAACAATTCTTCACATGGGTGAGGAATTGGTATCGATTATTTATATTTGTGAAATTTGAGTACCAATTCTTCACATCGGAGAAAAATCGAACCAGTTCTTCGCAGATAAGACAAATACGTACCAAATATAAAAATGTGAAATTTGAGCACAGATTTAAGACCCCCAAAATTATCGAAATTGACCATACCCAAATTCCACATTTGCCAAAAATTACGTTATAGTACCATTTCTTCGCACAGTGTGAAATTTGCGAAGTGTCAAATTTGCAAAGCGTGAAATTTGCGGTTCAACAAAGCTTTCAGCAACCATGTTTCATTGCAGTCAGATGCGTCAATTGGAACTGCCTCGGCAAAATTCCGCGGAAATCCCGCGGAATCAGACCATAGATGTATATCGAGGATTGCCTTACATTTCTTGTTTAAGATCGGCAATAGAGAGTCTCACTGGTCTGATTTTCATGGTGTATGGAAGAGAAATAGAAGTTGATCCTTGGGGCATTAACAATATAGTTTCCATCGGCATGGTTGGCAGGATTTATTAAGAGCGCCACTAGATAGTGCTAAACATTAAACATTTAAACTGTGGGCCTCACTGAGTTGTGTGTTATTTCCATTCTAAGTTTATTGAATAGACGTGGCCAATTTGGAACTCCAGGGACATGATTGGCAGGCCACTAAACATAACTACAAAGTATATATGTAAGTTGCTTTATTCAGATTTGTTTAGAGCTATGGTCATGTCAGGATAGTCAGTTTTTCGTGGTCAAGCTTGACTAAGGGGTTAGCCAGTACTTCGTGCACATATCTTTGCTTGTAACTGATACAACCCTTCTTGAGCTAGTGGAAGGAGGAGAATGATGGTAGAAAATATTTCATCATCAAACTCAACGAAAGTGTGAGACCAGGCCACGATCAAACGCATGGCTTCTGGATCTACAATCTGCCTCACTGTAAGCATGAAGGTTTGAGAGATGTTTTAAAGTTGTCTCAATAAAAAGTATATAGGAGCTATTGAAAAGGACTGGATGGCACGATTTATATTGGATACCACAAGACCTTCTTACATGCTAAATATGTGAGTTGTTTGCCATCATGGCATGTATTAGAAAGATTTCCCATCATAAGTCTATGACAGCTTTATGTTGACATGGCAACCATATGTCCAATACAATCGGACATAAAACTTATGTTACCTTTCCCATTATACACATGCAGTTTGATCACGATTGGCTGACTGACATTTGAAATATACTTCTTCAAATTTTAAATGGATGACGATGACAACGATGACAATACATACCAAAAAGGCCAGACCATTACCATTCTAAAAGTAAGTAAGGGTGCAAAGATCAGGAATCAATACAATCAAGTACCACACCTGACCCAGGATACCAATAATAGTAATTTTAGGGATATTTTTGTCCACTTCCAGGGATACAGGATATTTAGGAAATCTAATTAAGGGGATATTTTCCAATTTACTTAAAGGGATATGAGATACTTTCCTGTTTACTTCCACGGATATAGGATACTGATAACCCCCTATACAAGCCTCATCACTGTCTTGTGTTATTTTTTCGACATTTTTACAGGGCTACAAATTGGGTATTGTAGATGTAAATATATGTACATAAAGTCAAATAGTAACCCATATTTTTTTTATTTTATGTGCTTATATAATGATTCATTTTTTATCATGTTTTTTTCTTCTTACACAAATGACTAGTTTAGATGAAATGCTTGTGATATAGTTAACTGTGATTTTCATCCTTTTTTTATAATGGGGCTTGTATCCCTTAAAGTAAACAGGCAAGTGGCAATTAATCCCATATTTACAAGTTCCATGTATCCCTAAAACCTATATACAATAATATTTCTTTTTTTTTCCTTCAATAATTGTTTGTTTGATTGATTTAATTCTTTACATCCCATCAACAATCTTTCAGGTAAACAGGGACGGGTCCTCCTGTGTTGAACCAGTACTAAGCTAGGATAAAAGTGACTTACTCAAGGACCACAACACTGTGACGCCGGTGAGGCTAAAAAATCGCGGCTCCTCGGTCTCGAGTCAAGCACTTTACCACTGAGCCATTGCGCTCCCTTTTCCTCTAATAAGAGGAGTACAAAGCCGCAGCCTCTATAATGGTTGTATGCGATTTCAAAAATTAATTCGCCTCTGGTTTTATCTTGTGTGTCGATTTTGTTTTATAAATGCACCATTAAAGCCGTGCTTTTTTCCTGTTCAAGTCTTGTTGTTCTTCTTCAAAATTCGCACTCCTTGGCATAATTTACCAAATGGATCGTGCCAGTAGTCGGTGTTAGTACACAATTACAGTCTTCCGGTTTGGTAGCCCACGAAAATAGTACCTTTAGAAATTTAGCACTTGCCGTTTCTGGGCCCTTTATGGCGTAAATAAGTGCTTTATTCGACTTTAAATGTACATGTGATTCAACATTGGTCTATGTTTGTCAGGCTGATGCAGAAAAATGCATCTTTGTGTGGACAATTTTGTCAGAGACTCCCCGGCGCACTCCCCAGGTAACGTCTGACGTGGGTCGGATTTCAGCCCGGATTTTTTGACTGTTCCCCAAAGAACGGAGAATGCTGAGAAAACGAGATTATCAAGGTAGGTTGTCTTTTCCCTTTTTTGATAGGTGAATGACAGATCTTGCCACTCACGGACAGAAAAAAGTCCAAGCAATGTCCTGGAAAAATTTGCAGATGCTCGAATTCTGCCTTTTTACATGGAGTTGAATGGGACTGATTAATTGTGCACCGAACCCTATAAGAGAGAAGGTGAAAAAAACGAAAATCTTTGTAAAACAGTCATTTTTCAATGAATTCAGATGAAATTTTGCACACAGATCAGGAACCAAAATAGAAAAAATTTGAAAATATTTTTGGAAGAAATTTGAATTTAAATTTTAAAATTTTATTGAATTTTAGTTTAAATTTTAAATTTTTCTTAAAATCATTTTTAAAGCCTGGTTCTCTCAAGGAAAGACTCAAATTGCATTATATACCAGAAAATGCAATTAAACGGCCATTCACAAACAGTTTTGACCAGGATTTGACTAATCAATCCGAGCAAGCTGACCGTGATACTCCATTTTTGCAGACTGGCTAGCACTGCTGTGCAAATTGATTTTTGTGATTGTTTTCCCTTTTCTACTGAAATGTGCTATGAGTGCTTACTCACTTTAACTGTACCAGTATGGTGACTTAGCATATGGGTATTTATTAAAACACTCTTAGGATACTTACACTCATTAGAACCGCCTCATAGAGATGGCACTTAAAGGCATAATGATGAGGATCCGCAGGGACTGGTCAGGAACATTCCCCCAAGCAGGTTCCGTGGCCTCATTGCTTAGACCAATAAAATTCAATTGTATTTGGCTGTTCAACTCACCGGGTCGAGGCTGTACTAATTTGAACACAAACAAAACTTTTTCAGCTAAACAAATCAACTGCAGCCCCCCCCCCCCAGCTTCACCCGAGATCAAATTTTGTTCTTATTTCGACCACGCAAGCAGTAGTATTGTTTGGTACTCATTAGAGTCGCCTCACGCTCAAAATTGTTTTTGAAGCTACTCATTAGAACCGCCTCACATAGATAATGATATAACACAGTTATTAAAGCTCATTTAATTACCTAACCCCCAATGAAGCACTTTCACACAGATACTCGTATTATGTGCTTAAGCGGGTTATGGTATTTCTCGTTCGACGAGGCCGTTCTAATGAGTAATCTTTACTTACAGTCTTTTCAGAAATTTCAAATTTGGGATATTGTTTCATCAAAAAATGAGGATGAGCAATTTCCATTATGATATGGTCATTAAATCTAGACCTAGGTCTCAAATCTTTCCCACTCTGGCCATTTTGGTAGCATGTAAATTACGGAATATTACACATTCAGAACTAGCAGTGTAGATCATGATTAGAATGAAATGATGTGTTTCGTCCAGCATCAGGCACTCATCAGTGAAGCCGCTCTTCTTCAGACACAAAGTAAGTGGTATAAATTGCTGTTTTCAGCATGCTTGGGTGCAACGTAGCTTGGTTTTGGGGGCAAATTTGAATGTGATTCAAAACTGTTTGCGATTTTGCTTAAAATCACTTTAAAATTTGATTTTTTAGCTTCAGTTTTTAAATTTTGTAACTAAAGTTGATGTGAGATTATCCTATACTGATTCTTACAGATGCCTAAACATTCTTTTTTGCTTTTGGGTTATTGAGATTCATTGAAATAATTGAAACTATGAACTTTTTCATCAGACTAGTTTGAATAATTGAACTTTTGCTTGTGTCCGCTTGTGAGGGGGGTCACATATGAAATCCTAGATTTGTATCGCTTTTTGGTGACTGAGTTAGTCTTTTTGGATGATTATTTGCTTAACTATATGAGTTTGATATGTCACAGAGACAAAATTTAAAAATTCGAAAATTTGCAGATTCTTGAAGGTGTTAGTACACAATTACAGTCTTCCGGTTTGGTAGCCCACGAAAATAGTACCTTTAGAAATTTAGCACTTGTCGTTTCTGGGCCCTTTATGGCGTAAATGGGTGCTTTATTCGACTTTAAATGTACATGTGATTCAACATTGGTCTATGTTTGTCAGGCTGATGCAGAAAAATGCATCTTTGTGTGGACTATTTTGTCACAGACTCCCCGGCGCACTCCCCAGGTAACGTCTGACGTGGGTCGGATTTCAGCCCGAATTTTTTGACTGTTCCCCAAAGAACGGAGAATGCTGAGAAAACGAGATGATCAAGGTAGGTTGTCTTTTCCCTTTTTTGACAGATCTTGCCACTCACGGACAGAAAAAAGTTCAAGCAATGTCCTGGAAAAATTTGCAGATGCTCGAATTCTGCCTTTTTACATGGAGTTGAATGGGACCGATTAATTGTGCACCGAACCCAGTCGGGTACTGGTCAACTCGTACCTAAGTCAACTCGTACCTTAGTCATCTCGTACCCATATTTGGTCAACTCGTACCTTAGTCAACTCGTACCTAAGTCAACTCGTACCCTAGTTTATTTATAATAGTATGTGGGATAGTTTTAAGCCGTTATCTAAGTACGTTAATAATAACAAAAGCAAAATAATAAGTTTTGTAATGACTTAGGCGAATTCTGCATCTAAATAACCACAGAAAGAGCGTTCAATTACAAATGGGTAAATACAGTTTACTGCCCAGGTAATGTTCGCTATTAAAAATTACAGTAGAAGGGGAAATAGCTAGGTTCTACATTGTACGAGAAATAAAATAATAATAAGTATACATAAACACCCATTTGGTGGCAGTCGGACTGCCACTGGTCTTGATGTATTAAAACTCTGAGCTGTATATATAATATAAGGGATAAATGTTAGCCTCTGGTACCATAGCGTTGTCTTAATATTAAAGTGTATCTAAATGAATATCCAAAATGGGTGGCAACTACGCAGCCACCTCTTTGGGTTTTAACTTACAGGAAATAGCACATAGCAAACTTATCATCGCAAATAGCACCGGTCCCATCAAAAGACATACAATCTGGTTTTGTTGCGTGCAAACAATAAAGGTACAGACTCGATGGTACAGACCGATCTGAACATCTAAGCAGTCTGATCAGCGCATATGTTATTCCTCTCTAAAATCTATAATATCTAAACTTTCTGTGCGTATAATTCAAATTGAAACCTAGTCTTTGTCACTGAGCATGCAGGACTTGTCATTATAGTGTAGCTAACCCCTGAAGATATGTTTTCTCGTGACGCGGGTTTTGTGTACATAAAGCCGCTTAACAGCCACGTGCTGGTGATTGGTAGGGTGTGAAAAACAGTATTTGGTACCTAATCAATGATGAATATGTGATTGAATTAAGCTGTAATTAGATATTAACATTGTCTGACAATGTAAAACTTAAATGATTGAAAAAAGTACAATCTTATTAAAGAAAATTCGGCAATTGCAATGTAATAAACTTCAGGTTTATAATTGATAAAAACGTTTTTAAAATAGTGCCAGCTCACATCAGAGGGTTTAGTTCTTTAAGGATCATTGACACTTGCTATGGGTAAATGCCTATGGTTTTCAGTAAAAATAAAAGTTTGTCAATTGTCCCCTTCTTCACCTTGAAGCTACCCTGACCTGAGTACTTTATGGCTGTGAAATCCGTTATCGATATTAAATGCTTCAAAGATGTAAAATTTTGGGTAGAACAATCAGTTTTACATTAAGATATATAGAAATCCGAAAACATTTTTTTAAAAAAATATCATTCCCCCCGTGTGCCAGCAAAAGCTTTTGCATGTATATGTGTTACCATATTTTACACATTGTATGAAAGTGGCTTGCTGGCACAAGGGGGGGGGAGATGTTCAGCAGCCCAAAAACCCAGGGCCTAAGCCCATAAAATGCCTTTTCTACCAAATAAGAAATTAATGACAGTAATGAAATTCTCTAGAACCAACCTCCTAAATTGCTTTGTATTCTGTGCTCGTTTGATATAAAGTACTTAGAGATTAAAAGTAGAATTAGCAAGGTTTTATGCATTTTTCATAAAAAAAATCTCACTGTTATTAAATGACACATTATTTTGCAAACGTCCCGTACTTATCTATTTGCATGCTAGGGAATTGTTCATGTTTTTATTTTCGTCTGCTGACTTTCTTCAAAATAAAGTTTTTAAAAATAAACCACTCAGGACCACCATCAGAGTGTCAAACAGTTTAGATCCAGATCAAGACGGAAATTCTGTTGGTCTTCATCTGGGTTCAAAATGTTTGCAAAGGGCTATTGGCAAACGACAAAATTATCCACTGGCATGCAAAGAGTTATAACAGGTAAATACTTTAGTGTTCAATATATTGTCTCTTATAGGGATATACATGCATATGTATACCATAAATGTTCGGACACTACATGAAATGCCCTTTAAACAAAGCAAAAGTAATATTCAAAGGATCTAGTTAGAATCATTTTTACTTTCCAATGCTAAATAGGACACTTTCATTCCTTCAAAAATATCTATTTCTTTTGTTGAGCTTTCAGTTTTGTATTATTTACGGTACATGTAGTCAAAAATGTACAGGTAACTTCTAAATTATCTCCCCAAAATCATTTTATTACAAAACATTTTTTGTTTTTAAAACAATTTCATCAATTATCGTGATTCGTTAATACTCTGCATATGGTATAATCAATAGATATCACCATGCCTACCAAATAAATCAAGAAAACGTGCAGAAATCACTTTTTAAAGCACTTTTTATTTTCATGAAATTTCAGACCCCCTCCCCTTTCTACCCGCCATAACTCTCGAGTGCGAAGGAATTTTGAAAATATTTTGCTAGCTGGCACTTGCCATTAGATTCATCTATTGCACTGATACTACATGCACCACACTAGAAACTCAAAAACAGCGTTCTGTGAAACAGAAAAATAGGCGTATAAGGCCCAAACCGTCAATGATCCTTTAGAAACTCCAGGTGAGTCTGTCATCATGCAGTCTTATTTGAGCCTTCGCTACTTGCTACTTAAATGACTCAAAATTTGCAAGCATTTTGTTTTGTCGTCTGCTGACTTATTTTGAAATGAGTAGTTAAAAATACCTTCTAATATTTAGTGCTAGTTAAAAATATACTACGCGCTTTCATAGTAGACCTATATCGGTATGTCCGAAATTTAAAGATTTGTATATATACACGAACAGCGAAGACCCTGCGGAGTCGTCATTATACATAAAGGTCCAGGATATTGGAAAATGCAGATCTAAAACTCCCCTAATCGTAGCCTCACAGGTCGTAATTTATATGTGTTTTTTTAAATATTTGAACAGGCTAGCCGAAATCTCATTTTATCGCAGTTAGCAAAACTGTGTTGATTTGGTCGTTTAAGTAGGCTATTCTGAACACATCCGCATAGGGAATTTGCCACAGCTGGCCCAGTGACCTATATAATATATAGGTCACTGGCTGGCCTGAACCTCGTCCGATCGCAAATACTCAATTGTAATGATGATGTATGATTGAACAAGCTCCCAGAAGGCTGCCCCATAGGCGTAAGAATTGGGATCTTTGAACAGGCTGGCACGAACCTAACCTCAGCGCAAATAGTAAATTGTGATGTTTTAGTGTTTGAAAAGGCTTGTTGGGACCTAGACTTACCACCCCCCCCCCCCCCTCAATCATGCTCTACCCTTCCCCGTTTTTTGACTCGGGGTACGAGTTGACTAGGGGTAGGTACGAGTTGACCAAAGGTCAGGTACGAGTTGACCCAAAATGGGTACGAGTTGACTTAGGTACGTGTTGACTTAGGTACGAGTTGACTAGAAACCACCCAGTCATAGAAAGAATGGGTTTTCAGAAAATTCGCACTCCTTGGCATAATTTACCAAATGGATCGTGCCAGTAGTCATAGAAAGAATGGGTTTTCAGAAAAATGAATATTTTGGGCATATATTGTGGATATTTTTGGGGTCATTACAAAACTGGACTATTTTTTATTTATTTTTTTTCTATTTGGGGGGGGGGGGGGGGTCATATCTATACATTTTAGGGTTTTTTCTTTCGGTCAAGGTACAGAATTGGGGCTTGTTAAAATTAAAAAAAAAAATAGGTATGTCTGATATTCCTGATTATTTGGGGGGTTAAAAAGTAAATGCCGGATCCAAAACTACGTAGCGGGGAGTAACCCACCCCTCCCACCCCGGGGATTGCTACGACAGGACTAATAGCTGATCTAATAGCTGATTAAACTTATTGCTAAAATATTCAATGTGCACGGTCCTCTAATATTTTCAGCCAATCGTTTAAATATCAGAGTTTTGGTTTCGTTTCGGTAAATCAAAAGTGTAAAACCCTTTTTGTTGTTGTTTTTGTTGTGAATGTTTATGAAAGCTAATACTTGTAAAGCCGAAACCGTAGCGAAGCGAAAATTGTATGGAGACGAACACTCTTGGAAACGACTATTTCCGGTTTGGTTTGTTGTTGCTTCCTTGACAACTAACAAAACTACCGATTTGGGACCTCGGAAAAAAAGTCGGCTTTATCATCGATCGAGCAGTAACAACATACTTTATGACTCGCTAAATTGAAGCAACTGAACGCAGAATAAAAAGAGAAACATGGCGTTGCCTTTTCTACCGGGAAATTCGTTCAATGAGGCAGTAAGTATATAGATTTTCTTTGCCGCTCTGTTTTGAGTGTTGGAATAGTTTCTAGTATTTCCAGACCCGCATTGAAGATTGGATTTTTTTACAATGCACATGTCCTGCATTTACGCGCAACATAAACAATTCCCCAATAGTTTAAAGAGAGTAATTGGCTGATCCAATAACACCTGAGTAGATCTAAGCCTTCTCATCTATTTCAAACAGAAATACAAACAGGAGTGTATGGGGCAGTAGCCCCTGCGCAAAGGAACTTTTTAATGGCGCACCTCTGGTTAACCGGGCACAGTTTATTACATTATGCTAAAGTTTAACGTTCTGTTTGTTGACTGATGGAGGCTGCGCCCCACACCCCTGCATCTGTTTCGTGTAAGGGCTATTCAATCGTCAATCTTCGATTTTAGGCCATGCAATTTCGATTGCTTCGAATTCAAATATAGTAGCAACCCCTAAACAAAGAATGCGCCTGTAAACCAGAGACTACCCTATTATTTTACCACCATTTCCTTCGGGCCAGTATACTGGAAAGGTTCAGAGAGTTGTTGGTGAATGTCTCATGCTCTGGTTTACGGGGTACAGTTGACGTGAGGCTGAAGCTTAGCCTTCTGTTTGTTGAATGATGCAACTGTGCCATACACAAGTCTGCGTCCTTTTCGTTTAAGGGCTATTTAATTATTTGTAGGCAATGCAATATCGATGTTTTGAATTCCAATATGGTAGCAGCCCCTAAACGACAAACAGAATAGAATATGTGCCCGGTAATCCAGAGACTACATGTACCAGAGTTGTTATACTCAAGTGTCATATTCTAATACATTAAAGGCATACTTAGTCACTGTACCGTTATTCCAAT
The DNA here is from genome assembly GCA_964019695.1 of Loripinus fragilis. NCBI lineage: Eukaryota > Metazoa > Mollusca > Bivalvia > Lucinida > Lucinidae > Loripinus > Loripinus fragilis. Next base: position 93,527,652 of record OZ026524.1, read on the forward strand.
ATACTGATGAACATTAAGAAAAAATCACACGACCAGGTCAGGAACTTCCTGCCAGTCAAAAACAAACAATTGGGGCTGTACTTGATGGGGTCACACCCCCTGCTTCTTTTTCATGTGTATCTATTCAGTGAATTACATGCCACTGCTGATTTGATTATTACGAGGGACTTGCATACCAGTTTACTGGTTGAATGATACAGGCTGCAGAGTTCTCACTAACTCCAAATTGGATTATTTTACTCCAACTTTTGATTCTGACTCCAACTTTTTTCAAAAGTGCCAATAGAAAAGTATGGTAAAACTCCAATTTTTTCTGGCAAACAGCATTTTTACTCCTATTTTCAAAATCCTAGTGAGAACTCTGGGCTGTGTTCATATTCATATGGAGTGCAGGACAATATGCCTGATAACGCAACGGTTGCCCTGGCGACTTCCACCTTTTAAACTTTATATTATATGTTTACATTTGTGTATTTATCTCTTTGCCTGCCACTGCAGTGGTGACTTTCTTTATCTTCTGATAACCTTTGCAAACAGTTATAATACACTACAAAATTTATACATGTATACGTCAGAAAACCTGCTAACAGCTACTTCGGCATTAAACAGTGAAAACCCAAATGAAATGCCTCATGAATGGGTCCAGATCAGGACTGACAGAATGTCAGTCCTAATTCTGTCAGTCCTAATCTAGATCCAAATTATTTGACACTCTAATAGTGTATCAGAAAGAAGTTTCTGAAAAAGTTAATTTTGAAAAAAGACAGCAGATGACAAAACAAGTCATGAAAAATCACTCAGCTAAAAGTCAGCTTGCAAAGAATTTATTTGCTTTCAGCTTGGAAAGAACAAGTATCATAAATCTCACCATTTTGACTTCAAAAATGACGTTTCTATGCTTGTTGGCTCAGACAAGGCAGGAATTGGTGGTGAGCCATTAAGAGGACAGAAACTAAAACCAAAAAATAGTGCTTACCCCAAAGGAGATGGCAGTAACTTACCAGCCTGGGTGGCCTTTGATCGTCAGGTCCTTTGTTTTGATGCTTATTTCCAAGAGGCTGTGTATGAAAAGCGAGAGGAACAGTACAGAGTTAGAAACTGTAAAGTTTACTTCTACCTTGAAGATGACTCCATACAAGTGATTGAACCAAGATCTAAGAACAGCGGGGTTCCACAAGGTCAGCAAGTTTAGAATTTGTTTTCATGATATAAGCAACAAGATATTGATATACTTTTCGCTTACTGTAAAGGCGGCAACTTTAATATTCATATCTGGGCGTGGTTTGGCTATTTCATCTGCTAAGGAAGGTAAATCAGGTTTTATTTACAATTTGGTAAAGAGTTAATAAGCTTCTTGAGCCGCGCAAACGTGCGTGCATTTCATGAAAATCCTAACCGTATACACACTGAACTCACATTTATTAACCCTTAAAGTCTGTATGTTTTTTGTCGTCCACAAAACTATTTGAAGCCTCATAGATAAACCTTGTGGACCCAGATCAGACTGTTCCTGTATGAGCAGTCTGATCTGGGTCCAGAATGTTTGCTCTTTTTTTATGACTTTTATGTTAAATAAACATTTTCAGATGCAGTTATTTTGCTGGCATTTTAAGGACTAAATACTGACTGAGGTAATGGCACAAATTGATACAGGTTCTTTTGAATAAAACCACGCCTCATTTTCAGCTTTTACCTATGTCTAAAGTTGACCAGTTCTAATTACGCATTCATGAGGCACCGCCTTTACAGTAAGCGAAACGTCAAAGAATACAAACATCAATACTTCAAAGCTCATTCAATTAACTCTGCATGCTAGTTAATTTCATTTGTTTTTCTGTTGTTTGATGTTGTTTATTAATATTTGTTTTATAAATTGTCTGAACCATGCACTCACAATCATATTTGCTTGACAATACCTGACAGTCAAGCTAAGTTTAACCCTTTCCTTCATGAATATTCATGCTAAGCTCCACCCACTATGAATATTTATATATATATAAACTTTCACGTTTGTACATAGAACAAAGAAATCACTTGTCAGGTCCATTAGTATAGGATCAAATCTAATCATATTTTCATAATCAAACAGAGTAGACCCTGATCAGACTGCTCTTACAAGAGCAGCCTGATCTGGGTCTGCTCTGTTTGTAAAAGTGTTAAATGGTGTCTCTATGAGGTAAAGGGTTAAGGCCGGGGGTTAAGGCCAATATTTTGTAATTTTCCAAAAAAGCTATTTGATTGGCACCAACAGGATAGTATGGCACTCAGCTGTTTTATCCCTTGTCATGCTGAATACTTTTATGTTCTACACTCCGCCCCCATTTTTATCCTATTTATCCTACAGCACTTTGTAAGTATCTATTTTCAATCAGAGTGTAAAACAGTGTGGCTCCTTCTCAGATGGCTTCATCAAGATGCTCTTATCTGAATCTACAGTATTTTTTTAAAAAAAGAATAAACCTGGGCCTAGCAGAACAAGGGTTTATCTTAATTTTATTCTAAATGAGGTATAGAATTAACTCTGCATACTGGATAATTTTGAAGGCTTTTTTGTTGTCTGCAGATATTTTTAGTTAAAATTGTTTTTTTTTTCAATCTTCATCCACATTGTAAGGACATGTTTACATAACAAGGCCTGACCTTTGTCATGCTCAACTCAACTGAACATGAAATTTATCATGCAAATAAATGTTAAAATACTTTTTTTCTTTAGAAAAAAAGGGTATATTAACATCGTACCAACGTCTGTCAGTCGTCTGTCTATCTGTCCATCCATCTGTGCATCCTCCACATTCCTTGTAAATGTATCTCCTCCTAAACCGTTAGATGTAGAAATTTTAAACTTTGTACCTGAATAGGTCACTTAATGTAGAGGGTACTAGGCAAAATTTTGTTTGATAATAAGGTCAGATAATGAATTTTCTTGTAAATGCATCTCCTCCTAAACTGTTAGACATCATAATTATTACTTCAAACTTTGTACCTGAATAGGTCAAAATATGTAGAGGGTAGCTGGGGGTACTCGGCAGCATTTCATGTGACCTTGTGACACCTCTACAGCTCTAACCCTAAACCCTAACCCTGGACACTACAAGCCAGGACCTGTGTGGTGCATTTCGGCAACCAACAAAAGGCGGAATATAGTATCTATGCTAATAGCTATACTGACACTCAAAGAATAGTCAATTTTGGTTGGTTAGAATAGGGTTTGATTGGGAAGACCTCATTATATTTTTTGGTAAAATATACATGTATAAGATATCTTATTTTTTAAATATGATATCTTATACATTTTTATTTAATATTTAAATAAGATATGTTATATATTTAGATGAATAAGATATGTTGTATAATATATGAGATATCTTATTTACCTAAATATATAAGATTTCTCATATGCTAAATAAGATATCTAAAATTGCATATTATAAGATGTCAAATTTGTGTAAGTGCTACAGGATTAAATTGTGATATAAGTGCTTTGACTTCACTCTTTTCTTCTTATCTCATATTGATTATAAAATATCAAATTTAATTTTACATATCTAATATGCTATAATATAAGAAATCTAATATAGCATTTCTGCTATGTAAAATTAACTAAGATATCTAAAATCCTGTATCAGATATCTTATTTACCATTTCAGATATCTAATAAACAATTAATGATATATTATATTCTATATCAGATATGTTATTTATCATGATATCTAATATTTGATATAAGATATCATATCTTACATCAGATACCTTAATGGCTTATATAGTATAAACAATATCTTATATCGTATATAAGATATGATATCTTGATTGATAAATAAGACATTTTATTATTATAGCTAAAGTATATCTTTTATAATAATTAAGATATCTTATATATCAGTTATCTTATATAATTAAATGTGATATCTACACAGCATCAAATTGTAAAATGTCCTGACATAGTGAGGTCAAACTTGATCAACGCTTCATTACCTTCAAATTGATATATGCTACATGAAAAACCTGATCACCTCAGTAAAATGTTTTTACCTTTTGACCCCACTGCTAAATTATTGAGTGCATGTTCTAGCCGCTTCTCTCCCTTTAATTTGTTACCACTTTCAGAGAAAAGAGTTAGCTCGTATGTTGCTATTTTACGTCCTAGTCAACGGTTTTTCAGTCAAGTCAAGACATTTTCCCTTTTTTCCTGTGTTGAACAAGTAGATCTGCTAAGCAGAGGACAAGGCGTATTTCACAATGACACAACACGGTGACTCTGGTGAGTCTCAAACAAGCGACCCTGCGACCCAAAGCACTAATCTCATCTAAACGTCCTTGCAATAATTGTAAATTTCTTGATCATTCGCAAAAAAAGAAAACTTACAAAGGCCCAAACCTCAGTTCACACCAGTTCAGCGGTATATGCTGCTAAAATATTTAAAAGAACACTTGATAATCAACTGGCGGTAATGTGCACGGCCCGTGATGAACGAAGATTAATCACTAATCGGTGCCAGAAGGAATGTGTGGAATTTCCTGCAGAATGATCCATAATTGGTTCAAAATATATACCATACGGTTGAATTTCTTTAAAGAAACCTGTGTTTAATTGTAGGATGCTTGCAGCACAGACCTGCGTTTGAATTTTTAGGGTGCTTGCAGTATGGACACGGATGAAGTTCTGCGATGCTTCAGCCAATAAGTAAATTCCAAATAATGCTACTCTGTAAAGATCAGAAAACGTTTTGTCCGGACAATGTTAAAGTAAAATGTATGCAAAATTTGATCAAAATATACAGTATGGTTCAAGATTTGTGAGCATTGTCACTAAAAGACCTCAACCAGCCAAAATGATGCTGGGCGAAGCCTCGTCACCAGTTATCATACTAGTGGCTGGACAATGTTAAAATTAACAAGTATGCAAAATTTGATGCAAATATACCACGTGGTTTAATAGTTGTGAACTTTTTCACTAACTGGCCAGGACTGGCCAGACTGGTGCTCAACAAAGCCTCATCCATCAAAAAGGCTGTTATGAATGCCAGTGGTTAGACAATGTTGCATACGTATGCAAATTTGATATACCATGGTTCATGAGTTATAAGCATTTTCGCTACCTGGTAACGGACGGACGGACGGACGGATCATGAAACAGACGGACTCACACAGTGATTATAGTGCAGACCTGCGGGTCGATCGTGCAATTTTCAATAATTATAAATGGTATGGAGAAACTAGCCAAGATTTCGGATCAAAAAAATTTTGCATAAAATAATCGCTGCTCAGATCTATGGCTCAATCTTTTTTTTTTGAAAATGGACTTTTCTATACATCTTAATAGGGTCCCAACCTTGGAACCTTATGAATTTGGTATTGAGATAGATGATCATACAGGTAAGTGGAAATAAGTGGATCGTCGCAGTCGAACACCGCGTGACAGTCTCACAAACCGAACAAAACAATAAACACACTCACACTTTGCATACCGCATTTTCTGCACGACATGCCTGTGCATCCACACAATCTCACCAGAGCCTTCCCTTGAAGGGGCGTGACGAAGGTGCTTGCCAATACCAATTAATTGGCTGTGTATGCATCTTCAAAGAATGATTTACGCATATATGCGATTAGTACAGTACCAAAATCTAATTAACTGGCCAAACCCAGCCAGCAAACAGTGTCGGGCCACCATCGGCCCGCTTTTGGATGCTTACTGGTAAATTGCTATCCCAGATTCCTTTCTTGAATAACTTCACAAGAATGCTAAATCAGTAAGGGCAAATAAAAATACCTGTGTTTAGGGTAACCCGACCATACTTAAATTTACTGGTGAAACCTGGATTTTCTTTCAGGTTTTCTGGAAAAAAAATATGATTTTGAAAGGCGAAAAATGCCTTTTAATTTCAAAATGCATAAAATTATATATTTCCAGAAAAAATGTGTGCCTACCCTACCTAAAATGTTCAGAACCGCTACCCGAACGCACTTATTTTTTATTAGACCTAACCTATACTACAGCGTCCCTTTAAATGGGCCACGTCGCTAGAATCCCCGCATATCATGTCGAAACCAGCCTGCCATGCTATAGAGACTAGCAGCCACAATAAGCTAGAATTTGGAAACTACATGAAGCAAGTTTAGTGCCATACTTTGCAGAAAGTGAACAGCAAATGCACGGATATACAGACTGGTCTGTGCATTTGATGCTCGCATGCAACGAGGGCAGTTTTTCTCGCGTCTCAGTCCAATTGAATATACAGTCAAGGACCAAAAGTAATTCCACAAAATTATTTCCCCATAGACGAGTGTCTCAATGCGGTACCTCTGAAATCGGTAATCAGTAAAAGTTAGGCCCATAATTCGCTAATCAGTAAAATTTTAGGCCCAAAAATCGGTAATCAGTAAAATATAGGCCCACAAATCGGTAACCAGTAAAATATAGGCCAAAAAATCGTAAATCAGTAAATGTAAATTTTAGGCCCAAAAATCGTTATTCAGTAAAGTTAAGGCCCATAAATCGGTACTCAGTCAAATTTAGGTCCAAAATTGATACTCAGTAAAATTTAGGCCAAAGAATCAGTATTCACCATATCTACATTAATTGCTGGTTCCCGCTTTACAGGTGGTCAGTAATGGAAAAACAGGTAACCAGTACCCCCCCCCCCCCCAATATCTGGAAATGGGGGGGGGGGGGTTCTGGTTACCTGTATTTACATTACTGACCACCTGTAGACAGGGAACCAGCAATTAATGTAGATATGGTGAATACAATGATCTGGTTCTGCACTCACATAAAATTGACACTATATGCTTATATGGGTTAACATATCGTATCCCTTGATTCTGTTGTTGCTTACGCAAATATATACCTATATGCCGCAGACTGTTGTACTTATGAAATGTAATTACAGGAACATTGATAAGAAGGCACAGAATTCCCAAACCAGCGCCTAATGATGATGAGTTTTTCACAGTTGAGGATTTCAACATGGGTGCTGAGCTAAACCTTTACTCCAAATGCTTTAAAATTACCGACTGTGATGAGTTTACAAGGAATTTTATGAGAAAGCTTGGTGTAAGAATGCCTGACTCGAGTTCGGTTCCTTCAGATCCATATTCTTCGTACAGAAAAGCAGTAAGTCAATTTTCTTTTTCTTTCTTTTTTTAAAGTCAGTCTAAAACATAGGGCCTGTTAAGCAAAACAATTTAGCGTAAAATTGTGATGATTTTCTTTCCCATTAGTTTAACCATATGCTCAAAAGACCGTCTCATCTAGACTGTTATTTTGAGTACCCACAACATATGTTTTGGTTGTGAAATAAGAAAAATAATTTTCTGGTATGCACTTTTATCTGGCGGCCTGCTAAAAGTAAGCGAGTATGACCAGGAAATGCAACAATCACACACCGCAGACCAACCAACAAGACACAGAACATTGCAACCTTTAAGAAGACAATTAAAATAAAGCAACTAGCTCTCTCTTCCTCAGTGAGATGATTGCAAAACAAGAAAGGACACTGAGTAGTGCTGAACAAACCAAGGCCTAAACACAAACACAGTTTACAATTATATTATAGCTTCTATTATATGTTGCCTTATATAATATACTCATAAAGACAATTGATTGATATCTAAATTCTTTTGACGATTTTATCTTTGATAAAATATTTTCTAAACAAAGTATTTTCGCATCTGATAGAACTACCATCATGCAATTTAGCAAAATGCAAAATAAAATTAACGGGCCATTGGTTACGATACAGTACCATACCAAATGTACCAACCCTCTTTACCTAACGTCCACAAGCAAAAAAATAGCGTTTTTATTTTTCGCTATAACCTTTACTAGGTCATTGCTTATTCCGACCATAGACACGTTTTAACACCCATTTTTTCCTTAATTGCACCTAATAAAAATACACAGATATGGCATACTCTGGCCAATATGACAGAAAATTGGAAGTAAAACACTGACAACAACTGCAAAATTAGGTGTCATACTTTTGACTGAGAGCCAGTAATGATTTTGGTACCAGACATTATGGAATACAAAAGATAAAAATGGGTTTCACTCATTTCTTTTCAGTATAGATGGTTGCATCATTTGAACATGTACTGTACTTTAATCATTGAGGCGTGACTTAAACCAAACATTCATTTTTAGTTCAGATATCTGGAACTATGAAATGCATGCATAATTAGTTTAGTTTTATTGTACATATTGAATGCTATGTATGGATTTAAATTTAAATATCCTTCAATTGTTTTTCTAAGTATAATTGATCTTTGGTACACTTATTCACATGCACGTATTTATTCAATCTTCGCAAAACTTTATAAATGTAGATAAGAAATATTAATCTGTATGTATAACCGTTTTCAATTTATTATAGATGGATGAAAGCATGCAGCCTCTCCGTCCCTATGAGAAACATGACACACTCAAGCAATTCCTGGATCATGATCGCCATGTACTACGATTCTACTGCTACTGGGATGACACTGACAGCATGTTTGGAGATCCTCGGGAGATGGTCTTACATTATTTCTTGGCCGATGACACAATAGAAATCCGAGAGGTGATTCCTCAGAATTCTGGCCGAGATGCTGCACCTATGTTTTTGAGAAGGGGACAACTTCCCAAGAATGTTGAAGCCCTTAAACAGCCTGGCAAAAAGACAGACAGGACTGTATTGAATGTATTTGGACCAACTGGACATGGTGGGAGATACATATTAGACAGTCTAAAGGTTTGTTTTCATAGTCGTCATTATATACTGAGGGGAAAAAAATTAGCAATATACTTTGGGGATTCACAGTTTAGAAGAAATGGGACTTTCATAGTGTCAAAATTATATGTTGACAAACGTTCACGAGTACGATGACATTAACAGGTTGACATTTCACATAAGTCTGATTTTATGCCCCCTTGCTAAAACAGCTTATCTGGCAATAGTGTGAATAGTTTTTGACTAAAAGTTTCATTTTCTGTCAAATGTTTAGATCCAAAAGCAAGAAAGTGAAAAATTGTTTAAAACTGAATAATATGTTCACCCTTTTCATACAGTTTTTAGTTGAAACTCGTATTTTTCCAAATTACCTCCCTTTCAATTCAATAACGTTTAAAATTAAAATGCTCAGCAGATCAAATCCACACCATGAAGTTGGATTTTGTTTCTTTTGGCCACTTTCGGTTAGCCTTTAGGTCATTTTCAAACAACTGACATGTTTGTGAACCTACCAATTAAAAAGATCTAATGGGAAACCCCGTTATAAATATATGTAACTGCTAAACTTTTTTTCCCTCAGTATATAATAACTAGTTTTTCTATGTTTACAATGACAGCAAAGTAGCATACAATGCAAATTTATTTGTTTTTGGGTTAAACATGTATACATTATAGTACCTTATCCTATGACATTACGTCTGGTATTAGTATAACGTTATGTATCAAACTCTATAGGCTATCAGATAGTGAATTACATATTTTGGTAACTTTATGAGGCCTTATGACTCTTCAACTAAGTTTCTGCTTAACAATTGCCTCATTTTAATAAGTCCATTTTCATCCATGAGTAACTTACAATAGTATCTATTTGTTGGTTATTTTTTATTATTGGTTATTTGTTGGTTATCTTAATTGCCAATCCTATCATATATATTATATTTTAAAACTATTGTAGACTGGTGCAGAGGCCATGGAATTCTACAAAGACAGTGATTTGACTCTTGGTGCTGTCTTAAATGTATGGGGTAGAAAAATGCTAATAGTAGATTGTGATAACTTCACAAAAGAATACTACAGAACAAAGTATGGTATAGGTATGTGTTAAAATTAATATAAGAAAAAATCATGCATGGATCCAGAGGGGGTACATGGGGTCGCCACCCCCACCCACCTTGAAAAATCACAGCTATAAGTTTTCAGCAAAACTGAAGGTATCCAGCCAGCATTTAATGTTCGGCCATCATTGGCTCGCCAGTGAAACACCATTTTAATGGGGATTTGCTGGCGGACTGATGATGGCCCGCTTTTAGTTGTATTCGGGTCCCTTCTCCCCTCATCAATCAAAAACAAGCAAACAAAAGTCAGAGTTGGATCCCCTCTGACAAAACTTCCTGGAAGAAAACTATATAATGAGCTGGTAAAATATAGAGTTTAGTGGTCAAGATCACCACAAATGAAAACAAATAATTTGGATTTGGTATATCATTGACCAATTGTATTCTTTATTTAGCTACATTGCTAACATATTTGGATAGCCAAAGAAGCCACTACTATCCAAAATTACCTAGAAGACATAAATATTAAAACAAGTTGGCTGCTTTTGAAAAGCCGCCAATAGGTTAGGCTTGGCAAATTTATTATATTTGACTGTGGCATCACAGTTCTTTTGTAAAACATGTAGACTTTTGTGACTGTAGGACAAAAGTGTTCGAAAAAGCTATCAATATATATTGATACATATTGCATTATCAAGTGATGAAAATTGGAGAAAATTTAGGCGAGCCTTGGCATGTAGGGCATTTGAAGGTTTGAATTTAGAATATTGTCTAAAGCAGACTCAATCGTGCAGATCTTGATACTCAGTCTTGAAATGCCAATTGAGGCTGCACAATGTCTTCACTGCAACCTATAAAAACTAAGTTTCTAGCCTGGAAGAGGTAATGGAGAAGTGTTAAATTAGTTTATTTTGCGGCATTTAAAATGTTAAACTGCATGTAAGAGTTTTATTTATACTGAACTACGAAGGAAATCTGACACCTTTTGTTTGCTTCAGCGGAATAAACCAAGTTTAACATCAATTAAGAAACAACATAAAATAAGGATAATAATCGTTTTTGTCTTTGTCAACTCATGTCTACTTTGTGAAAGTGCCAACTGGCTACACATTACTTAAATCACTATTGAATTTCAAGCTTTGCAGTATACACACTATCAGCATGTTAGTGTAACGCTTGATGTTGACAAATGGACGTAGGGGGTAGCTAGAGAGTTCAAAAGGACCAGAACATTGACAAAATGCATTCAAAGCATCATGAAAAGTATAAAGATTTGATAAAGTGACAGAGCTTTGTGAAAGCTTATAATACGCTGGTAACGTAAAACTGACGTTAACAAAATTAAAAGAGGATTTTTGGTTGTACAATGCATGTGTGCCTTATTTAAATGCCCACATGACGTCAATGAAATAACAAAGAGGCACACTTAAGTGGGTTAAGTATTATGTGACGTTTTGATCGCTGAAGTATGAAATTAGTTCATCTATTCAAAATATCTCAGTGCATCTTAGTCTACCATAGATCAATTTTACACACAAAAAAGACAAGTGGGCATCATATTCATTTACCAAAAAATTGACAAACAGTATGTGTCAGGTTAAGTAAACTTTGGGCATCTGGAGGTCCTTCGCATCATGCCTTTATTCTGTTCTATGCTCACCTGATCACTTTGAGCCAAAGGAAATATCTTTGATTTTGAAATACATGTAATCTAGTCAAGTACTCATTTAAACCAATCAATGGACAGTCGTTAAGTAAGAGTATGAAGATTTATCTGTTATATGGGTATATCCTAACAATGTTTCAGGTCTGAGTCCAGTCTACTTTTGGGTACCAAATCGGTAATCAGTAATCAAATGTTGCATATCAATATTTCTGGACTGGGGGCAGTCTAAGTTCATCGGTCAATTAAGGTCATCATTTACACAATAGCATGGATTTCATCAGAATTTCTTTTGATATGACCTTAGTAAAAATGGGCCCTTTCTCTGAATCAAAGGAGACGACATTGCCTTTATTTCTACCTGTACAAGTCATGCCAGGTCAATGTATATATAATTTGACTATGCTTTGCCAATCTGTGATTATATTACTGAGTAAACTTCCGAATTCTTATATGGTGGAGTTTCCATACCTTCATGTAATCTGTGCATTAATAAGCTCCGTTCTTTCAGCTAACCAACTACGAAAAATGAGGAATAAAAATAGATGCAATGAAATCAATTCAATATATTGGGTCTGTTTGAAAGTTTACAAAATAGAATGGATTATTGATGAAATTTACTGTAAGTAATGATATAAATTGGCCATTAGAAATGAGATAGTACGAAAATCACATGACAGTTGAGTTTTTATTTTTTATTTTTTATTTATAGAGGGGGATGGGGGAGTGGGTGATGGAGCCAATAGTCTGTGCTAAATGAACATTTTCAAGGTCAAACTTTTATTTCACAACTGGCGAAGTTAATAAAACAGTAGCACAGAACCTTGCTTAATAGTTTTGAATATCATTGATCATTCATTTTCAAACTTTGATAAATTAAATGAAACAAAAAGCAAGCTAAGCTTGTATCTCAACTGAAAGGCTAGTTCTTGCTAAGTATTACGGTAATATTCTCTCCAGCAGAATAGTGGCCTGACATACCAGGTCAGTCTCGGTCAATCTTTGATACAAATGATGCAATCAGAATCAAAATAGACTGGGATACCAGAAATCTATATTTATAAATGACATCAGCTTAATATTAGACAGTAGCCGTATGATTGGTTACATTCAGTCACATGCTCCTTCATGAACAGCTCCAATTCTGAAATTATATATTGTGGTTAGGCCCCAATGGGCCCAACCAATAACAGTTTGTTTATACTTGAAACTTGTACATGTGTAATTTTGCAAACAGTCTTTGCCATATAGAATACCCAAGAAAGAATCACATACATGTAACAACTGATATTATCTCAAAAACAGTCATGGGACGTACTTGTTCACCACTTTGTGATAGCAAGGTTTAAATCAATGTATTTCGATATTTTGTAAACAAATTTATTAATACAGAATCACAAAGAACCCTAATAGAATTTTGATTTTAAGAAATGAAATGCAAATTGATCATAGAAATAAATAATAAAATATAAAGACAAATCTGCGTTTATTTGTTAGTTTATCACGTTTAAAATGAATGTAAATTTTAAAATTCCTGTTTCCCACTGTCAACGACATTAAAATCACTGGATAATTCGCATTTGATTTTTCGCTTGTTTTTAACTCATTGGTTCAAGAAGATAAAGGTTCATTCAAATTTATTGTAACTAGCATATTCCGAAAATCAATTGTTCTCATTTGATATAATTTCAGTGATTGTAGCCAACATAGTTTTGCGACAAGAATTATTAAAATCGAGAAATACACAATAAAAGCCAACATCATAAAATGGAGAATAATTATGTGACATACCTATAAGCTAAAAACAGGACTCGCATGGATATAACCTTTGAAACAGAAAAAGTTGAATGGGTTGATACCATGGCATTAAGTGGTTTATGATATCACTCAATGACGCTCCATGTACCCAGCTAACACAATTAACGTTTTATTATCGTTTCAAAAGCGTTATATTTCCATAACGTTTTGTTAAACATTAAATTAAAATTTTGTACACTTTTAAACGTTTTTTCAAACGTTATATCTAAATCTCTAATGACCTAATTCTTCAGTTTTTTGAAAATATTTAATGAGCGTTTTTCAAGACGTTCTGATAAATGTTTCAATGTAAAAATACATAAAATTTATTTACGGAGTAAATGTTAACTGTAGATTGCAGACAATATCTTTACCCCAGTGTATGACAATGGTCAAGCACCTAAGGCAGGAGCTTGGGTTAAAGCCATCTTTTTTATCATCGTAGACAAATAATTACATTAATAAATAAAATAAAGTTAAGAAAATTGATCATTTTTGTACACTTTAACAGTTTTATAATTAAAGAGATATACAGAGCTGAGCCAGGTTTTAACTGGCAAAAGGGACCGTTAAGCTATATATACTTGCCATATGTAAACTGTATTGACTCTAGACACTAATAGATATACTTGCCATATGTAAAATGTATCAATCTAGAAAGTCACTGTAGCAAAGCAGGCATGTTTAGGCATTACAACAATGAAAACTGAGATAGACTTCTCATGACTTGACTGACGATATTGGTTTGATGCCATAATAACGACAATAATCTCAAGTTGAAGCTATTTTACAAGTATAATATTAGGGCAAACAAAGCTGTTCACGCATGATAAAAATAAGAATATGTGTTCTATTTCTTTGCAGAAAACTTCTCCCCAGTAACATACAAAGCAGATGCCTACCAGCCACCTTCCAGGGAGTATCCTCCATTTAATGGATGGGGTAGTGAGGAAGACTCCCTCTGTTCGTGTATGGGTTTATTACCAAAACCACCCAAAAGAGATTTTATCAAGTTTATGGAGAAAGATCGTCGTGGCTTGGACAGCAATGTTTTGAGATTCCTGGCTAAAATGAATACCACTAAACCAATAGATATGGAAAGAAGATTCATTATTTCCTATTTCTTGTCAGATGACACTATTCTTGTGTTTGAACCACCAGTCAGAAACTCAGGTATGCTAGCCCATCTTCTTTCACAATATATACTTTATCATTATTTGTTTGTTTTTGATATTGATAAATAGATCCATACATTTTCACTTTTTTTTTTCAAAATTAAGTTATAAAGAGAATTATGTTAGAAGAAAGGAATACCCTTTCAGTGTTGCTGTAGGATAACTGATGAATCAGAACTTTATGAAGGCACGGGGATATCCATTAATATATTGAGTGGCTCATCAATGATTATTGTTCTACCATTTATTGTGATAAACTGTTTTGAAGTGTAATAATATAATTTGTTACAGTCAATCTACGAGTATTTGGTATAACAAAATAATTTGATCTTTGAAAAAAGGCTTATTTGACTCACTTGCTTATTGAAAATGCAATTAAAATTATGTATTAATGCAAAATAGTCATCATTTTCTTGACTCATATTTAAGTTTCCTTTATTTCAGGTATTATTGGTGGCAAATTCCTGGAACGTTGCCGCATTAAGAAACCCAATCAAATGAATTATAGTACCCGTATGTCTGAGTACTACCTGGCCAATGACTTGTATGTAGGTGCTCAAGTTGACTTTAACAGCCACAAGTTTGTGCTCATTGATGCTGACGAATATGCTTTCAGATATATGGAGGGTCATGCACCCGAGGTGAGTCTTAGGAAAGTTCTATATACTTTTGATATAACTGATAGTATGAAGAAGAAAGAAAGTTTTAGTATGAATTTGGCTGTCATGATGATATTTTTTTTCATTATGCAAACCAATGTTTGGTACCATGAAACTAGTTTAAGCCCACTAATAATTTTTACTGACTGTTCCAAGGCGGTGCTTCTTTTGTGGATCCTTTGTTTTATTTACGTTTTGTGTCTGTCATGCTGTTTTGTCTGTAAATTGCAGCCTTGTGGTCACCTGTTGGGAAAGTGTTAACCTCTTGTCTCGCATGTGTGTGTGGTGTTTTCCTGTTTTTGTCACTTTCCCAAATGGTGTCCTGGGTCAGGTGTGGTACTTGATTGTATCAATTCCTGATATTTGCCTTCATCCTCACTTTAACAGAAATCACAAATTGTCAGTTAATTGGCTTGCTGGTCCGTCTGTCATGTTTGGCATGGGGACCTTGTGTTGTGAACTACTCTTAGAAACTGCAATGCAGCAAATTGGAACCTAGCTCGAATCATCACTATCATCTCTGTGAGTAAGACCGTTTTTGTTTAGATATTTTAGTTATGTGCCATTGGACTAGGAAAGACATGTTATACTAATCAAATTTATTATATATTCTTATGTATTGCTGACTTACTGGTCATTACACAGATCAATTTCCATAAATTCAATAGTGTCTAATGTCTATAAATGTTGCATTTGGTTATTGTCAAATAATTTCATTTTTTCTTTAATTGATCAGCAAGTCTTATGTTAGATGACTTAATGCAGCTTCAATATACATGTATGTAAGCTGAATGATTTTAGAAATAGAGAAATCGTTCATAGTTTAAATGGTTTGAATGATTGTATATACACGTAGTTAGCTTAAATAAAGACATCAAAATATTTAAAATATCTTACACCTCTAAGTGTATGCTTTAGTTGAACTCTGGTTCAGATTCGAAATGCAATAAAATTAATCTTTAAAATCAGCAGTATTTCTACTCTTCTTAAATAGAAACATATCAAATTACTAGTTTCTACTTATCATTGAGACAGCTCGTTAGATTTAAGTACTTATCTTCTTATAGGCAAGCAGTGAAGAATAATTATGCGATTGTTTACACTCTTTCAATCTCCTCAGAGCCTTGGCTGTTCCCAAAATACTGTATGGGAGTAGAGGTAACTCAGATCAAAGTTTTGCTGGAATGCTGTGAGCTTGCACCCTTAAAGTCAATTTTAAGCATGTGCAATAAGGACCAATATCAAATAGGCTGGTCCAAGTTTTAATCGCTGATGCTTTATGTTCACAAAAATAGTCAATGTTGAGTGCCAACTTAAGTCTTGATTTTCTGTCTTACTGATGATTTCATTTTTAAATTTCAGTTCCCCAAAGCTAATGTTGATTGTATTGTGCAAAAAATAAGACATATTGTTGGAACAAAGACTGATGAAGTTAGATCTTTCTTCATGAGAAATGACCCAAATGGTAGTGGAATAATACAGTATCAACAACTTGGTGCACTTCTACGCCAGGTGGATCCATCTGTCTCAGAACATGAAATTATGTCAATTGCTAGAATGTACTGCCAACGATCTGCCGAAGATACTTTAGATTCAAGAAAACTTGTTGCCATTGCACAAGAGCAATTGAGAAAGAGGAATTTTGAAGGCTTCGGAAAATTGTTAGAAGCATTTAGTCAAGAGGACAAAGCAAAGTATGTTAACGTTATGTTCTCATGTCTTAAGAAGTTAAGAAATATATTATAAGATAATGACAGCCTGATTGTAACGTTTCCTAAAAAGTTAGTGAATATGATCAGGAAATGCCACAATTATGCACCACAGACCAAACCGCAGTACCATGAGTAAGAGTCAAAGAACAATTACAGCGACATGACATTCAGAACACAACAAAAGTAAAGCAACCAGCTCTCTCTTCCTCATTGGTAGGCAAACACAGGAAGCAAAGTGTAATACGAATAAATAATCTGGAAAAAAGGATCCTTCAGAAATAGAGAGAACCTACAATATTAAAAAACAGCAGACTCGGTTTCATTGAGTCTTTTATTCAGCCTGTCCATGAGAACTAATGGAAATACAACAATTATCACGCCCCCTAGCACTGGCTTAAGCTGTATTCTGCTTTCCATCAGAACCCAATATTCCCAAAGGATCAGACTTTGAAAAAATATCAACACTATATAGATGCACTAGGAGAAGTTTTACCAACTCCGCACAGAAACAACGACAGCTGTTGCGACCTCTAAATAATCTGGAAAAATGGATTCTTTAGAAATAGAGAGAACCTAAAACACTATTACTATCAATTTCTTTTTCTGTAATTATCTTTTGACACAGGTTTAGATAAACAAAATTTTTGAATGTTTTCTTGTGTTTTGTCATTTTCCCATGTTGCGTCCTGGGTCAGGTGTGGTACTTGCTTGTATCAATTCCTGATCTTTGCCTTCTTACTTACTTTCATAAACTTACAAGTTTCTTAGCTATTAAAATATGTCAATTTAAACATATATTTCAGTTATAATGATACTTTTTTGCAGATGTGGAGCACTGCCTGCAGAAACAATTAGAAACATATTCCAGTCTCACCGTGTACCTATACCTGATGACCTTCTAAGAGCTGTGACATCACTGTAAGTAATGAATTTGTACATATATTAATGTCAACAAACAAAAATGTGCACCAACAAAATCAAATGCTTTCTTATTTAGTAGTTTCAATTTCATTAGCCTATTAAGCTTCACAATTATAATGCCACAAACCAATAATGAATCCAGAAGTAACACAATCATAGAATTTTAGTCATCATTAAATCTAACAACAGAACAACAGCTTTAGAGCAGACAGCAGCTACTAGTTAAAACCAATGTGAATATTTTGCCAGTTAAGATTTTCCAGTAAAGTAAATTATTCATAAACTGTTCATTTCAAATTTAGGCATCATAAGTTATCCCATGCACCAGGGGTACACTCAAATAAAAGACAAAAATGGCTCAAGCCCACAGACTGTCAGAGCTTAAGATAAAACCATAATGCACCTCTTCGACTCTTCGATTATAAATTATAAAGAAAAAACTAGTGAGTATGACTAGTAAATACCACAATCACAAACCACAGATCAACCTATGGCATTGTGAGGAAGAGACACAGAACACTGACAGCCACATAACAGCAAAAACACAATTGAAGCAAACCAATTGGCTCTTCTTCAGCAAGATAATTGCACAGAACTAGAAAAAGACATTTAGAAATACAATCCAAAACAAAGACCCAACACAAAACCCACACACACAATGGGAGCAACAACAAACAATGAATAAACATCAAAAGATTCACCACCACCTTAAAAGACAAAAAAGTGTGTAGCTTGCGTAAAGGCTTCAATCAAATTAAATGTGCGTTATGTCTCCATAACGCATTTTATCTAACGACACTAGAGCTCTCTATTTTGTTGCATTCCTTTTTCTTGCGGCCTGTATACTTAATTACCTTTCTTACATTTATTGGTTTCCGCCTTATCTGCGGTACTCTAAATTATGTCCGCCTTGCAGGGTTCCAGCCAGCATCCACTTCTAAACCATGTGCTTGCTCTGCGTGCTTCATTCAATTTTCGGCTGGCGAAAGCGTTAGATCAAACCACTGCTTTGTTTCACTGATGTCGACGTCCAAATAGACTTCATTTTACCTCCTCCTCCTCTCCTCCTCCACAATTGAGTAGTTTACCGTTTGATTGTTCTCTGCGCTGGCAGAGTTACCCCATCATGTGTTGATATTTCCTTGTTGAATTTTATATCATTGATTTGTGGCAGATTTTACCCCATCATGTGCTGATTGTTCTTTGTTGAATTTTATATCATTGATTTCATTCTGTTACTCAATGAATGTCTTTTAGCTCGCCACGCTTTTGCTATAGTAATATCATAATATAGAACAAATTGATGATACAATATAGTATCCCTACCTCAAAGAAATCTTTGTTGTTATTTGTTTGTAAAACAGGAACTCTCGCAAATCTGTGGATATATTGTTGTGCACCGGTTCGCGTGAGTTACTGCGAACCATTTAGCGGAAGGAAGAGGATAAATAAACTTACTGTAATGTAACAAATAAAGGTTCCTAACTTATAGACAGTCTGAGTAAAGTAAACCACTAGTTGAGCTATGGGTGGCTATTCTATTGTGACATGGCCAATGGCCATGCCCTAATGAATTCCATAACCAAATTGTTGTTTCTAATCTTCATGCACGTTACTGCCAATTAAACTGTATTCGATAATTAGAGCAATCAGGGTAGACCTGTAACACTATGATATACACTGTTTGACGTTGCCCCATTATCACTTGGATTAAGTTCATGAGACCGAAGTAAGAAAAAAATGTTTGAGGTCTCCTACCTGCCCAGCAGTTTACTCCTACCCAAAACGTTGATGGCCTCAGAAATGAGATTATTATTAATTCTATTTATTTTTTTTTTTTTTTTGCTTTTTATCTCTGCACACTAAGCAAAATGCTATGTTTTATGTTTCATCTCTAACACTTGTACAAATTTTGAATTCTGTATCTTTTCCTGGCACTTTTTGGCTAAAGATATTTGGGTAACTTTGAAGGGTTTTTTTTAAAACTACCTACCTACCCAGCTCTAAAACATACCAGTAGGAAGTGACAAACCAAATATTTTTAAGCATGGCCTGAAGTAGTTTAAACCCTTATGGTGGCAATATTTTTGGTCCAGAAAATCTCATCTGCTTATTAAGTCTGATGCATATGTTCAAGTGCACTTCAGACTTGATTTTATCATGGAAGCAAACACTGAGCTTGGTCTATACTGTTTGCAATATAGGCTAACTTAGTACATAGGAAGTCAAGATGGCAGACAACAAAAGTCGTGACTGCCAGAAAAAAGGTTGATTAAAAAAGTTGTATTTTTTCTTTACAGAGCCCCAGCTGGTGACAGCGACCAGGTAGCATATGGTCAGCTTTTACAACATCTAAATTGGCGTGACCACCCAGTAGCACCAATGCAATATACGCCTGTTAACCAGGACGAGGATTGGGCAGGAAACAAACCAGACAAAGTCATAAGTGAAGTCAACTATAATGCCTTGTTAGAGGATTTATTTGGAAAGAAAACAAGTGACTAGTGATTTTAAGTGACACAACAAACATTTAAGTAAAAATTATAAAAACATTTAAGAGATCAAAAAAAATCATAATGTGAATTTAGATAGAAATGAAACGTCAAAATAGCAACATTAATAAAATGCAAGACTTATACTTCAATAATTGTTTTCAACAGCTAAAATGAGCCGTGATATGGGATTACCAACAATGTGGTATGTGCGACCAGCAAAGGCTCAGACCAGCCTGCGCATACACGCAGACTGATCAGAGCCTTTGCTAGTCGCTTGAATATTCTATGACTGTTAAGCTACTGACCAAACCACATTTGGAGTTCCTAAGCTTAAAAATGGACTGCAGAGGCTTGTCAGAGTCTACACTTGTCAAAATGCTACATTGTTGGAAATCACATGTCGCGGCTCAAATGTGGTAATATATTGTCCAATTCTAACATGAATAAAGAATATCTATCAAACAAGAATTATACTACTATGGATATTTTCAGTATCTAAAATGTGGTCCATGATTATATATTGTTTGGTTTAAAAAAAAATCAACAGCTTTGACTTGATTAATTTTCAACCCTCCACCCCATCCCCAGCCAAGGCATAGAGATATAGTTGCATCCATATGGATCTATATAGCTCTTTATAATACAGTTTTACCAAATAGTAAGACCAGTAGTTTGTCAGAATCAAATCATTTCTGTGGGTTTCTGCTTTTGACTTTGTTAAATGTTATAAGGCATTGTATTACAAATGTGCCCCCATTATTGTATTTTCAAGTGGCTTCTCACATTGGAATATGATATCATCATTTGCCTGATGGTTTGCAATAAATCAATCTCCACCCAAAATACCATTTGGAAGGGCCAAAAGGCAAATATTTTAACTTTGTAATAAATGTTTTATTCAAGATATGCAGGCTGGTAGAGTAATAAAATGTATGCGAAAATATGATTTTCTTTGGATTAAAATTTTGGTTACAGATCCTTGATTATCCTACTGATAACTGTTGGTTATAGCCAAATTCAACATCTTTAGACATATCAAGCTGGTGGTTATGCTGAGTAGATCATAATGCAAGCATAGGTGTTTTCTTCCACACTCTCTGGTCCTTGTGGTGCGACCATTTTTACAAATTGGTATTTCATAAAGTGAATCTACTTGAAGAGAATGAAGAGAGAACCACACGTCATCAAAATCATAACACAAACCACTGAACCATTGGCTGGGGTCGAATATGAAATACTGTTATCAAGTATTTTTTATTCAAACTATAGAGTTATGGAATTAGGTTTGACACTAAAACAAACAGTGTATGCTATATAGGATTTAATTCTTACAACTGGGTTATTTTTGGTAGAGGGAGCATATCAGTTTATAAACTTTTTTTCTGAAAACATTTTAGGAGGAGATGAAATGTCTATGAATTGTCCTATTAATAATTTAAAGCAATTGTTCTCAATTGTGAACACAGATTGAACCGTTATCTATATATGTATATATTGGTCAGCACACGAAATTTGGGGACTAATCGCATATGCACAAACGCCTCTTTTAAATGATCTTCCATTGTATCTGGCGAGGCAACATCCTTCATTTTGTCTGAGGCTTCATCCACATCCATACTATGTGTATGTGAGCAGCGAAGGCTGTGACCAGGTTGCCTGTATGTGCAGGCAAGTCTAACCCTTTGTTGCTCGCCCATGGGAAAAGTACCAAAATCTTGTGTGCTGGTCCGTATTGATATATTAATTCATAAATCTTGTTTTCATGTATGCCTAGTGAAATACTTATTAAATTATAAATCCTGTTTGTTGGATTTTCATATTTACACTTCCATATACTGAGAAGCCAATAAATGTTTCAAAGTATTATCATCAACGTTTTCTAGTTTACTATGCATTCACACCAACTCTCTTCTGCATAGTTTTGTTAAAGCTAAGGATCTGTTTCCAGGTAATTTAAAGGTTGTAACAGCTGTCATTGTGCTATGTGGAGTTGAGAAAAATTCTCAAAATAGAGTTGGTTTTTTTTTCACTTTGTGGTCCTTCAGAAATACTGGCTTCTAGCAGATAGCGGAATTCTGCTTATTATATAATCCATTGCTAAGATACATGCGGTATTTTCCTGTAAGTCTCATCATGATCAGACTCAATAAAACCAATTATCACATGGCGTCGCCCCTGGGAGTGATATAACGCCATGTAATAAAATCGATGAACCACTATAGGTTTACAGATTTATTTACGTTGCGTAATGGCGTCCATTATATTGTTGCGTAAAAGATGGCGAAATTATATTTTTAAGTCATTTTAATGTCATGTGATAAATAGAATCTAACATTCGTGCTACTGTATTATTGAATTTATTAAACTCGCCGCGAAAAAGTGATAAAATGCTCTGCAAGCCTCGCATTTTATCACTTTTCTCCAACTGGTTTAATAAATTCAATAAAACATGAACACTCATGTAAGATCCTCTAATTCTGCTTTTTTAGCTCACCTGAGCCGAAGGCTCCGAGGTGAGCTATTAGTATACCAGTGAATCCGGCGTCCGTCGTCCGTCCGTCCGTCCGTCCGTCAACATTTTCAAACATCTTCTCCTCTGAAACCACTTGGCCAATTGAACTCAAATTTCATATGGAGATTTCTTAGGATGGGGGAACGAAAGTTTGTACAAATGGTTCTGGTCACATGACCAAGATGGCCGCCATGCCCATATATGGTAAAAACCCTTTAAAAATCTTCTTCTCCAGAACCAGAAGGCCGATGACCTTGGGACTTGGTATGTAGCATTGGGGATGTGGGGCCTACCAAGTTTGTTCAAATAATGATCCTAGATTGACCTTGACCTACTTAACGTCAAGGTCAAATTTGCTTCCTAATAGATTTAAATGGGAATTTTTTTGAAAGGTTGATTTTTTGAATACTGTTAAAGCCAAAGTGATTATTCTCTCTTGATATGTTGAAACTAATGAGACAATGGATATAAATAAGTTTCAAAGGTCAAGGTTGACCTTTGCCCTTTCAGCCAAGGTCGCTTATATTATGGTCCAATCAATATATTAAAACATAGTTTTCTCACAACCCATTGGCCCAATTGAGCTCAAATTTTATGTGAAGACTCCTTATGATAAGTCAGCCCAAATTTATACAAAATAATATGGTCACATGACAAAGATGGCCGCCACACCCTTATATGGTAAAAACCTTTTAAAAATCTTCTTCTCCAGAACCAGAAGGCCAGTGACCTTGAGACTTGGTATGTAGTATTGGGGATGTAGGGCCTACCAAGTTTGTTCAAATGATGATCCTAGGGTGACCTTGACCTACTTAACGTCAAGGTCAAGTTTGCTTCCAAATACATTTGAATGGGAAATTTTTTGAAAAGTTGATTTTTTGAATACTGTGGAAGCCAAAGTCATTATTCTCACTTGATATGTTCAATCTAGTGTCTATAAATAAGTTTAAAGGTCAAGGTTGATTTTTGACCTTTCAGCCAAGGTCGCTTATATTGGAGTCCCATCAACATATTAAAACATAGTTTTCTCAGACAATTCTTGGCCAATTGAAAGCAAATTTCATTTGACAACTCCTTATGACTGGTTAGCCAAAACTTATACAAATTGTTATGGTCACATGACTAACATGGCCACCATGCCCATATATGGTAAAAACTCTTTAAATCTCTTCTTCTCTGGAACCAAAACGCCATTGGCTTTGGGACTTGGTATGTAGGATCCGGGATGTAGGCCCTGCCAGGTTAGCACAAATGATGAATCTAGGTTGACCTTGACCTACTTTATGGCAAGGTCAAATTTGATTCCTAATGCATTTACATGGAGAAAATCTTAAAATGTTCATTTCTATAACTGAGCCAGACAAATTCATAATAGTTAAACCTATTGCGACAATGGTTTATTACTAGTAAGTACCAAATGTCAAGCTGACCTGTGACCTTTTATCCAAGGCCACTCATTTGGACTGCCACATACCTATCTAAACATTTTTTTCTCAGAAATCACTGGGCTGTTTGATGGATTATTCATTAGATTGTTTAGGTCACTTGACCAAAATGTATATGGTAAAAACAAAATTTGTTCCATTAAAAGCTGTAGTTGACCTTGACCTATTTTAACATTATTAAGGAGATCAGGTGAGCGCCTCAGGACCTTCAGGTCCTCTAGTTTAAATTGTGTTGGATCTCTCTTAAGCTCACCTGGAGTGAACCTGAAGCAAAGCTATATGAGCCATCAGGTGTTTGTCCGTCAATGTCTCAAACAGTTTGTTTTGACTTCTTCCGTAGAACCACTTGGTCACTGATTTTAAACTTGGTGCAGACCTTTTGGGCATTTACACTTTTAAGATTTGTTAAAATGATTACGCTGCATCTAAGATGGTGGCCAATTTGAAAATATATTTTTGACCTTGTTCTCCTGAACGGCTTGTCAGATTGGGTTACATATTTAGTGTGGTATCAGTGCATCATGGAGGTTCAGGCCCTGAGGTTATAAAACTCTTTTCATACTGAACTCAGCTGAGCTCGAAGTTTCAACTGCTTCTGAAAACTAAAATACCAAAAAGTAAAGTAGTCTTGAGGTCTCTCAAATGTTGTATTTATCATGCTAATATATATTTAATTACAAACAATTGTTGGCATTTAATATTTATGAGCAGGATACATTTTGTGCTCTGCTGAGTTGAGCAGGAAAAAAGTTTTATAACCTCGGGGCCTGATCTGGTCATAGTACTGTGGCATCACAATAGCCAATATAGCCTCCATGCACCTTGAAAAATATGTTCGACTTCTCCTACAAAAGCACAGGTATTATTTAACTGAAACAAACAATGAAACAAGATTGAGAAACTACTAGAATGTGTCTACAGGCCTGGAAAGATATCGAGTACATAAGAACGTTTGTGCGGGACATCAGGGAGTTATGAAGATTCAGGTTTGTTGAAATGATGAAGTTACTTCTTACTTTTATCGCAGATTTTAATTGATAGTTCTCTGTCTGTGCTTATTGTGTTCTTGCTCTGTTACATGTTTCTCAAATTGAATAATCTGAAATTTCGAGTAAGGGCTCCAAATGGGTCATGCATACTACAGTTTATGCCAAACCAAAGGTTTGTATACAACTTCATTTGTACTCTTAGATGGAAAAGCCAAATTCCTGCGAAGGAAATCAAGTGTCTTATTGGATTTGGAGGACATTTCAGAAATGTGTTGACCCCAAGCCATATTATCTGAGATGGTGATACCAAGATAATTTGCTGACTGAACATCTTCCAAGGTTTGGCCGTGTAGAGAACAATCAAAGTGTATTTCCTTGTGAAGTTGATGCCGAGTCACTCTCATAGAGTGACGTTTGGCTGCATTGAATTACATTTGCGAATCTGCTTCCCATTGTCCTAAGTTAGTGGGGTCTTCCTGCAGGGTCATGCAGTCCTGAAGTGATGTATGTTCCTATAAATGACACAGTCGTCTGCAAACAGAATACCTTGTGTTATCTGGTAGGTCATTTATAAGATTCAAGAAATGGATCGGACCTAAAAATTAGTGAGTATGATCAGGAAATACCACAATCCCAGACAAACCCGTAGCATCGTAAGGAAGAACCACACAACAATCACGAGACACCAGGAAGACAACCAAATCAAAGCATCCAGCACTCTCTTCCCCATCAAGACGATTGAAAAACTAGAATGGACACAAAGTAACGCACAACAAAACAGTGAACAAATACAGTAACAATCAACAAAGAATCAACAACAACAGAACCACCGACTTACTAACTAAGACTGACGCTTGAGGCACACTGGAAAACACTGCGACTGGATCTGAGGCTTGGCCTTCTTAAACTACTTGCTGGGAGTGCCCAGAGAGCCACAGGTTGATCCACTTATGAGCGGACCCTCTTATCCAATAGTAATCTAGTTTGTGTAATAGCTTCTTATGTGGATCCTTTTCAAAGACCTATGAGAAATCCATAATGATCAAATCTGCCTGTGTCCACGATTCATAGTCCTAGCCAGGTTGCTGATGATATAGTGCACAAACTGGACCAATTAGGTTTCGCAAAACCTCTGACTATGGAAATAATGTTGACATTCAGCAAGTATACTATCAAAGGCTACGTGTCTTTTTATATTGCTAACAAGTATATGCTCCTAGATTTTGCAACAAATGCATATGAGTGACAATGGTCTATCATTAGCTGCATCATATTTTCCCAAGGAAACATTTGCTGGTCGCTACTAATCTGGTATTACCCCGAGCAAGTGACCCATTGAAGATTAGTACCAATATAAATGAGATCTCATTGCTTTTATTTTTGAGCTCCATCCGGGTCTGGTGCTTTATGTACATTCAGTCCGTCCAACTGCTTGGCTACCCCTTTCTGGTCAACTGTTATGTCCTCCATGGAGGAGAATAGACTAGTTCATTTTGGGGTGGGTCAGAGTCTGCTTCACATGTAATGCTGCTTGGGATAAATGATAGACGGGATGATTTTAATTTGGAAATATTATAGTTTATTTCCCATTTCTTGATGGACATGCTCCTCGCTCCCCTTCCTATGGTGTATACGTTTCGCAGCTTATTCGTTTTGCGAGAGTATGTTCTAATGTTGCTGACTTCAACAATAGAAACCAATTTTTTACTTCTAAGCTCAAACAAGGTAATCAATACCATAAAATTTGCTAAGCTTTTTTCTAAATTTTATCAAAGACACTCATAGTTGATTGTTAAAAATACAAAATTAGTAAGTGAGTATGATCAAGAAATACCACAATCACAAACTGCAGACAAACCTATGGCACCGCGAGGAAGAGCCACACAACCATCACGAGACACCAGGAAGACAAACCAAGCAAAGCAACAAGCTCTCTCTTCCCCATCAAGATGATTGCAAAACTAGAATGGACATAAAGTAACGTACAGCAAAACATAGAACAATTACAGACTCCCACAATGGGAGGTACAATAAACAAAATGTCAACAGCAATAGAACCACCGCCTTAGAACGCACAGCAGCCTAAGCCACCGGGGGGCTTAAATACATTTTACTGGTACCAAATCTTCGCCCTAGATTCTGTTGTTGTTGAAGTACAAGAAATGTTCAGCTCGCATGGAAGCCTTCTAACTAATGCAATGTATCATCATGGAGAAACACTCTAATCAAATTCACACACTATGCAGCCATTCCACCAAAATTGATACAATTACAAAATGAAAAATGGTGAAAAATGAACTTGTCTTGATAATCATGCATTTGATGTCAGGGAAATGTCTATAACCTGTATATTTACATGTATAAATATGACCCACACCATTTGTATCGTTGATGAATAACAGAAGTTCAAAAATGGAATCTGTTTGTGAGAGTTATGGAGCATATGGCATGGTTAGTTAGATTTGCATATGCAATGCTATGATTATCTTGATACTATGCAGTCAATATAATATTTGATCATATAAAACAAGGAACCAATGTACTAACGAGCTAGATTTCATTTTATAATAATTAAACATTGAAATCATCATCAGTTTTTGATTAAATGAAACTACATAGACCATGGCATATCTTATTTATTATTTCATCGAGTGCTTATCAAAAGAAAAATTTGAATATCAAATTGGCTAGTGGTAAGACATGGTACTTAAAACACTTTCTCTGATGTTTCAAAATTAAAACCTTTGTGAGTTATTAACATTTCACTTTTGTTACGGAAAATAGATGCAGGGTTGTTTTTTTTCATTAACCATCATTTAAAAAGTGCCTTTTTCAAACATGGTTGTAATAAAACACCAACAGAAACTTGTATATGATCTCTATGAATATATAAAGCCAAAAAAAATAATGATAAAAGACAAAAATTAGCATGCTTATGGGGCTGAATCCCTTTCCCAATATTAATGATAAACTCAACAATGTCAACATTGCAAGAAATAGTATATAGAAATGACTCAGTGTTATTTAATCTACATGAATCATGCTTTACCAACATCAATTATGATCTTTAGGTATGTTTCACCATCAATTTTAGTTTATCTTAATCAAGTGGCCAGAATTTGTCTTTGTTATGGAACATATACACATGTGTAAAAATCTGTACTTGCAAAGTTATCACTTAAGCTTCATAAAAAAATTAAAAAAACTATATATGCTGGGCTCTTAAAAGCCATAATATCAAAATGTTGATTAATCAACATTTTAACTTTCTCTTCAAGCCTGTAGCTTCTCGTTGTTCAGCCTACTGCTGTGAACTATTTCAAACTATATGGATATTAGCCATAAAACGCTGCAAAATAAATTCAAATAGTAATTTTTAGTTTTTGCATAAGCTGGTCATTGGGGATTGAACATTTTTAAAACATATTTTAACAAAAAGTGGAAATAACTAACAGATTTTCATAGATATATGTTTCGTAACACATCATCAATGTTCCGTAACATCTTTGGGCATTCTTTGTAGATCCATCATTGTAAATATGTTTCTGATAATGATATATCACAATTGTCTAGATAGTAACTTCAAGGTACTAGGTTTGATTTAGCCATAAATATTTGTATATTACGTGGAAATGTGTGATCACTATAAACATCAAAATATATGCTTCCATAACAAGTTTCCAACGCTTTTTAAATGTAATAAGATTAAATCAGTGTCCAGGATGCACCTTATGTCAACTTCATAATATTTATACCATTAAAACATTATTTGAGGAATTGTTGTCCATGCTTCATCAAATAAAAATGACAAACATCATGACATAAGAAAAGCTCTATATTCTGTAACGGACTGAATGTCATCAGATTGCAATGTTTCTTCTCTGATATTCCTTGCAAATACATTAGTATTTTTATAACTTGTATGTAAAGCGATTAAATATCCATAAAAAGTACATTATTTGATGTCAATGTTGCTTTTGGAGTAAATTGACGAGACAAGTGTATTAAAGTAGATATTTCAAAACAAAATTTAAAAATGCATTATGCTTTTTATCCTGCTAGCACATGTTTATTTTCGAAAACGCAATTAAAATGGTGCGTCAAAGTATTATTATCATGAAATGTGCTCATTTTTGTCCTTATAATTGGCATTTGAAGCCTTGTTATGGAAATAGATGGTATGGAGGCATAGCGACATGGGGACATTTTACCTACCACAAATTATACACAATTGATTCTGGTTGTTATTCATTTTTATTTAATTCAAATAAACCACCACACAAAGAAATATGGCCATTATCTACATTCAGAGGTGCTTGTTTTCTAAAAATAAGCGTTACGGACACATATATTTTGAAACGTGACATTTTGGTTATTGCCCTGTTTGTAATGTTTTTGAGCAACAGTGAATAGCAAGCTATCTCTGTTTATTATATTTTTAACTTTAATCATTTTCAAGTTTTTTTGGCAGCATCACGTACCTGTAAATGAAATATATATGTTTTCAGTACCCCATTTAAAAGTAGTTACGGCTACATTGGCATCTTTGGAGACACATACATTTTTGATGATTATAACTAATGTAAACCTTATGACCCCATTCTAAGGCTGTTTCTGGACTTCTTTTGAAAGGAACAAAAAGGATTTTTGGGGGGAAATATGAGACGCCCTATAGATTCCCAAAATAAATGTACCAAATATCTTCAGAAATTGCTTGGCGACATTGCAATTTTGGCTATTTGCAAATATTGGTCAATACATATTATTAAAACAAATACTTTGATGCTGTTCAAATTTGTTTTAAATTACCAACCAATGCGTGGGGAATGTGGAATTGTATGATTTGTAGAGAATTCAAGTATAATAAAGCAGGAATAAGAATGGAAGTAATGGAGACAGGGTATTTTCAAATATGGGTCAATTTTGGTGGAATGGCTGTAATATGGTGAAACAAAGAAAAGGGCCCACGACTCACAGATAGTCAATGCTAAAGAAAACCTCAAGTTGAGCCACGGTGGGTCCAGCTTCAGATAAGCATCAGGCACCAACCAACCAATTCAAGCTTTAGCCGTCATAGAGTCTGAGGCCTGACCCACAATATTGGTTTAAAAACTCTTCTGCAACAAGGCATATCAGAGCCAGTATTTTATGACGACTTTGATATCATGCAATAGTCTGCATGTCTGGTTGTAAAGCCATTCGCGGTTTTATAGCTATGTTTTCCCTAATACCTCGGTGGGTCATATGCCTCAGACTTAATGACAGCACTGGCATAAAGTACGATCCGCTTGTTGGTGCCTGATGTTTGTCTTTGGCTGGGCCTACCATGGCACAACTTGATGCTTTCTTTAGCTCTGGTTATCTGTAAGTCGTGAGCTCTTTTCTTTATTTCATCATAGTGTGTTAATTTGGTTAGATTGTTTCTCTGTGGGTTAGGAAGCCTCCATGCGAGCTAAATAATTTTGTGTTTAACAACAATTAACAGAATATACGCCAGTAAAATGCATTTAAAAGTAAAGAAGAAGGCAAAGACCAGGAATCGATACAATAATGCACCACATCCGACCCGAGACACCATATGGGAAAATGACAAAAACACACAAGAAATATCACACTCAAGAGAGCCAAGAGGTCAGCACTTTCCCAACAGGTGATCACAAGGCTGCAAGGAACAGACAAAACAGTATGATAAAGACAAACGTGAAACATAAATAACAAAAAGGATCCACAAAAGTAGCACCGCCTCGGAACGGTCAGTAAAATATCATTGGAGAGCTTAAACATGTTAACCTACCCTTAGTCCTGATGTGGATCAAGACACATATGGCCCTGCTGGCTTAGGTTGCTGTCCGTACTGAGGCGGAGGTTCTGTTGTTGTTGATTCATTGTTTCTATGGTTTCTTCTTTAATTGCCCTGGTGTAAAGCTTTAATCCGTTGGTTGGTGCCAGATGCTTGTCATTGTCTAGGACCAACGTATCTCAACTTGATGTTTTCTTTAGCTCTGACTATCTGTGAGTCATGAGCCTTTTTCTTTGTATCATCATAGTGTGTTCATTTGATTTAATTGTTTCTCTATGATAACACATTGTATTAGTTAGGAAGAACCAATGAGAGCTAATTAATTTTGTGCTTTAACAACAACAGAACCTAAGGCGAAGGCTTGGTGCCTGCGGAATGCATTTAAGCCCCCTGGTGGCTTAGACTGCTGTCCGTTCTAAGGCGGTGGTTCTGTAAATATTTGTTGATCTATTGTTTAAATGTACTGCCCATTGTTTGTGGAAGTTCTGTGTTTGTCTTTGTTTTGTTATGCATTACTTTGTGCCCATTCTAGTTTTGCAATCATATTGAAGAGGAAGAGAAAGCTGGTTGCTTTGCTAGTATTGTCTTACAGATGTATTTATACTATAAATGCTCTGTGGCTCTTCCTCACGGTGCCGTGGGTTGGTCTGCAGTATGTGATTGTGTTATTTCCGGATCATACTCACTTACTTTTTTATGTTCTATTCATTGTTTGTTGGGGTTCTGTGTTTGGTCTTTGTTTTGTTATATGCATTACTTACTTGACATCGACATCTTACTAGGCTAGGTAGTCTCTGAGGGTGCTTTTCTTTGTGATCTTTCTAATTATGCGATCATCTTGACGAGGAATAGGTCTTAATATGTTGCGTAGCAGCTTAATACGACCTCGGTAATGGTGAGTTAATGGTGAGGAAGAGAGAGCTGGTTGCTTTAATTGTCTTCCTGGTGTCTTGTGGCTGTAAGTGTTCTTCAATGGGTATACTCGACATAATCCACTTGTAGACATCAACGTCAAGGCAAACGTTCTGTGGCTCTTCCTCACGGTGCCGTGGGTTGGTCTTAAGTGTGTGATTGTGGTATTTCTTGAACATGCTCACTTACTTTTGTAACTGTCTGTTACATAATTTGGCTTTGTCCTTTGCATATTATAGATCTGTTTTAAGAATTCCATTTTCTCTGAATGAAACCCGTCTTTCTTATGTGACATGATTTTTAAAAGTAAGTAATGGTGCAAAGATCAGGAATCGATACAATCAAGTACCACACCTGACCCAGGATACCAATGGGAAAGTGACAAACTCACAGAAGACACCACAAACGAGAGCCAAGAGGTCAGCCCTTTCCCAGCAGGTGACCACAAAGCACATATAAACAGACGCGCACAAAACATAGCAAACACAAGACAGAACAAAAACATAAAAGTCATTTCCATTAAGCATTTATTCCATACCTCTTCCCATGCGCGGATCCAGAGGATGGACAAAGTGTCCGCCATGCCCACCCCCTGAAAAATCCCAAAAATATAGGGTATTTTAGCAATACTGGTCCGGATCCCCCGAAAAATTACAAAGCTACCAACCAGCATGTAATGTTGGGCCATCATTGGTCTCCGGGGGGGGGGGGGGGGGGGAGGGGGTACTCTGATATTTTCACACATACGTAGGCTCGGGCTATTTTTTGGGTTCAAAATTCTGAATTTCAATATTTTTTGGGTTTTTCAGAAAAATGAATATTTTTGGGGGGTATGAAGACTTTGTGGGTATTTTCTGGGGTCATCACAAAATTGGCCTAGTTTGAGGGTCATTTCTATGCATTTTAGGGTCTTTTTTAAGGTCAAGATACAGATTTGGGATATTTTTTTTGGTTGCTAAAATTTCAAATATTTTTTTGGGGTGCTTGAAATTCCTGATATTTTTTGGGGGTGAACGGTAGATGCTGGGTCCGAGCCTACGTATGAGGAAAAAATTAGAGTACCCCCCCCCCCCCCCCCCCCCTAGGCATTGGTCCCCCAGCAAAACGCCATTCGATTGTGGGCCAATGATTGCCGCTTTAAATGCTAAATTGGATCCTCTCTCCCCTCATCAAAAAGTTGAATCTCCCGCGGGCAAACTTTCCTGGATCCACGCATGTCTTCCTGTAAGCAAATACTACTTAGACTGCTGCACTGCCCCCTCGTATGAACTTGTAATACCTGTATACGAGGTCGGTGAAGCAGTCTAAATACTACTGTTAGTACAGAGAGCTTTAGGCCTACATGATCTATCGTATGCCGGCTTCTTCAAGAGAGTCTCAGAAACACTGAATCTATACCAACTACCCACCATCAGACAGCTGTTGGAATGTACTCCTTCAAAACTGGAATGGAAATGCCAGACCAGACAAGCCTTGCATAATTACTGGACTACTAGTCTTGTGGCAGATGCCATGGTGAAAACAACCCTCTCTCACTGTTCTATTGGCAACTTGAAGATAGGTCATACCCACATGGTTTGGGACTCCATTCAACCGAATCTACAGGATGTTAAAAGAGGTCACACAAAGGCAAGATTGCTTACGGGTACTTATATGCCCCAGTCCACTAAGTACAAGTTTAACAGCGCTGAAGTAGATCCTAAGTGTCCTCTATGCCGCCTGGAGAGTGAGGATCTTCAACATTTCATCCTGCGATGTCCAGCACTGGCAGAAGCAAGAGATCGTTACTTTCCACTCATAAGAAAGCTTGTTATTGATGCAGTCGGCGAAATCATATGGTCAGAGCATTTTTGTAATAGAGACATTCTTGTAACACTGGTGATAGACTGTCAGAAACTGGCTGAAAACAGGTTGCTACCGAGATCTACAGATACCTTATTTGAGATCGAGTCATGTTCTGTTCTGTTCTGTTCTTCTTAGTGTTCCCCCGATTTTTTTAGCGAGGCACCGCCTCAATGGCGTGAATTTCACAATGAATTTAAATTTAAATTGTTTTAGCTGGATTTTTTTTACAATGCTGGTGATATATACAATGTGTGGTATTCTACACGTGAAAACTAGTTATGTGAAATCTGTTTCAACTTGGCGACTCGTTTCTTGTGAATCTTGTAGATATATTCTCTCGTATACAACTCTCGTAGGTCCAAGACATCGGTCTGAACGGAGCTGGTATTTAACAAAGCAGAAGCATCTAGTAATAACTGGGTTAAATTTTCTGGGGTATTTAAAAAATCATTCATTTTTTCATTCAAGACTGGGTTTATTTGGATCTTTGTTATGAATTCTTGCCTTTCAGTAAGAAAACTTGTACACTCAGATAGGAAATGTTGTCTTGTTTCCGGGGCTGTATGACATAGTTTACATGTTGGATTCACATCATGCTGATTGAATGTTGCACGGTTGCCCTGAAGAATGTATGTGCCCGTGATGAGTTTACATTTTACTTGTGCTCTCTTGTTGTCCATCATATTACATCTGACTGAGGACCAAACAGGATGACTTTTTCCTACTTTCAGACTGTCAGGATTAACATATTTCAAAGAGTTTTTACTTTCCACTTCGGATTTCCACAATGCCTCAACATGAGAGTGAACTGATTGATTCAAAAGTTTTTTCCATTTTGATTTGGAGGGTTGTTCGTCGAATAAGGAGTAAATTGAAGGCATATTATAAGTTTCCAAAATTGATTTGATGTAATTCAACCAGCTTTTCTCTTGGCTATCTTTCCTGGCTAATTGTCTTTCCGCTATTTGATATTCAATAGAGTTTTTATCCCTGATTACATTCATAAATAGGTTGAGTGCATTTTTATCAATAACCGCTTCCACTGGCAGTATTCCTAACAGGCCTAAAGTCACAACATTTGGGGTTTTATCCGGGAGTGATTGTATTTGTTTCAATGACTTTCTTTGGAATTTTTCAAGCATTTCAATGTCTTTCTTTGTCAACGTTAGAACTTCCAGTCCATAAGTAATCCTCGGTACAATGAATGTAGACCATAGAAAACCATTTAGACACACCTTCAGACCATTTCCGCTGTGGAATTCCGCACCCATGATAGAGTAAGCTGTTCTTCTACCTATGTTTATTTTCTCTTCTATATTTGGTTCATCTTTCACTTCCCTATGTATGCCAAGATGGGTTGTTTTAGAGTCGTTAGATATTGTGTCACCGGCCATGTATATGTCTGTACACTCAGAGTCACTGGATTTAGCAAAATTGAAGAAAAGGGTACTACTTTTTGGGGGATTTATACAGTATCTTTCCCTATGCGTCTCCTTTTCGACGTCCCAGATCTTGATCGTACGTACGCAGATATTCCTAATAATGATTTTGATCGTCCAACGCTAGATTATCTGCGCATATGAGCAAGTACCTCATAGAGACATGGATGTATTCTACGCACGTACGCAGATATTCCTAATAATTATTTGTCTTCCAATGCTGGATATTTTGCGCATATGACCAAGAACATAGGCATGGATGTATTCTGCGTACGTACGCAGATATTCCTAATAATCATTTGTCTTCCAATGCTGGATTATTTGCGCAAAAAATCCGTGCGCAGAAACTCCTTTAGATCAATAGCGATTTGTATAATTCTCTTTAAAGACATGGCATTTTTCGCGCAAACAATCCAAAGTTAGAGGACTTCACTATTAGGATTTTCTGCGTATGTACGCGAAAAATTCCATGTCTCTATTTCGATTTGGCGCATATATCAGTGCACAAAATCCAACAACAATGATGCGCAGAATAGTTACACGTATCCAAAGGGAATTATACAATTTGCTATTGATTTAGGAGTTTCTGCGCACGTACGCAAAAAATTTCCTCGTCTCTGTAAAAATATCTGCGTGTATGCGCAAATAATCCAGCGCTGGAAGACTTTGTTATCCAAAATCACTATAAGGAATTTCTGCGCACGTACCCAAAAAACTTCCACGTTTCTAGTAAGAATTTGCGTATATGCGCAAATAATCCAGCTTTGGAAGACTTTGTTATACGAAATCATTATTAGGAATTTCTGCGCATGTACGCAAAAATCTTCCACGTCTCTATTAAGGATTTTCGTATATGCGCAAATAATCCAGCGTTGGAAGACTTTGTTATCCGAAATCATTTTTAGGAAGTCAAGTTCTGCGCATGTACGCAAAAATCTTCCACGTCTATATTAAGGATTTGCGTATAAGCGCAAAAATCCAACAAATGATTATTATAAAAAGCTCAAATAATCCAATAGTGGATGTTTTGCGCCCTGCGCAAAAACTCCAGGTATGGAATACGTATATACCTGCATAAAGGCAGAACTTACGAAGAAAAGAAGAAGAAGTTTGGGGAGTTTCCTAAATAAACTGGGGAGTTTGTCAATGTTGACATTCAGGCGCGGCAAAATTAGAATAATTTTCAAGCAGAAATGAGCAAAGAAACACCATTAAGTTTTGATGCGCTGACGTTACATTTGAAGGAAGCTCAAAATGGTAGTTGAGTTCAGGCTATGTATCCATCGTGTTTCCCTTGCATTGGTCGTTTCGGCCAAAATGTCATATTCGGCCCGGAGTCGTTTCGGATGCAGGATAGCTCGGCCCCAACAAAATCGAGCCCTTTCAGAATGTGGGAACAGGATTCAGGAACAAGTTATTCTACCTGAAGCAAATCTCGTCCCCTGGCCTTGTTGACATTAGTTGCATGGATATACAGACAATGTACCCTAGCGGATTTGGACAAGTATCCTCATTGAAGTTATGAAATATTCTAATTGGATCTTATTAACTCTCTGTCTACTAGCGGACCGAGATAACAGAGGAAAATGTCCTATGAATCTTTCAAATTAAATGGATGAAGTTGTAGGAAATGCTTTTTGGAAGCTCTGAGAACTCATCAAGTGATATGCTTTAATAAAGAAAAAGAGTGTGTGGGGGGAGGGATTTTGTCCGGAAGGGGTTATGTCCAGGTTGTAAAATTTCTAAGGGGGTTTATGTCCATGTTGTAAAAAACATCAGGGGGGGGGGGGGGTTATGTCCATGTTTGCAAAAAAAACGTGGGGGGGGGGGTTATGTCCACCTATACAGCTGTCATTTTGTGTGTGTGTGGGGGGGGGGGGGCGTAATGTCATACACTCACTAGATCAATAATCAAAAGCCTGAAAATGATTTAAGTAGCCTTAAATAGCCCTTTTTAAGCAATATAATTATAAACACTGAAAGTTAAATGTCAAAGCCTGAAATCATGTAAAATTCAATATTTGAAATTCTGCTATGAGGCAGAAATAAATGAAATAGTTATACTGTGAAATTGACATGTTTATGAACACATTTTTCACACTTTATTAGAAATGTTCAGGGTTTACTATTTTGTATGATTCTGATTCAAATGATTGAAAGTAATGCTTAATTCAATGCATTTCTTTCATAAGTAATGCTAATTCAATGCATTCTCTCCAAAGTAATTCTCCCCATGTCTGTTAAAATTGCGTCATATTTACGCAAATGCGCTGCTTATCTAGACTGCTGCCCAACAAGTCATTCAACACTGACATAAGGTGCAGTGAATTCACCTATATTCATGGCAGCAAGAAGAAATGGGAATATAAGAATTAAGAGAGAAACAATGTAAATTTATGTTTACATTTTAGTCTATACATGCACAATTTAGAAGCTATGCATGACCTTTGCTACCAGCAATTTTTTTCTTATGAGCGATAGCTGTGAAATATTAAAGTATACTGTTTTTACCACAGAACACCAGTTTTCCAGGAAATTCCCCTGTCCAGGATGGCGATCAAAATAGATGAGAATCTGCAGCATGAGTTTTTGTTTGATTAATTTAGATATCTCAAACTGTAAAATAACTGTTATTCTTTATAGCTGAAATTATAGAGCCCTACCCGTAAAGCCAGTCCTCAGTGGACTGTCTACAGGTACGGGCCCATATCCCTAGACTCAGTAATTATATAGAGCAGGAGCAACTAAGAGCTAGAGACCAAATATTTCTGTAAGGGTAAGAATCATTCTTCAATTATCGTTTTTGTGAAAAATTTAAAATTCTTTCTATAACAGTAGACCTTCAAAGAAGAGAATGTAATTGAAACTGACCAGTTGCCTCCCCTGAAAGAATAGCCTTTGCTTTTTATTTACTTCAGCGAGATCCAGTCTTGAGAAAGATCTAACAGGAAAGAGACAGACTAGACATGAGGTGGAAAAAACATTTGAATCAGGTTAGTATAATACAAGCTCTTGAAATCCTGGAAAACCTAGAAAATCACTAAAAAGTTCCATGCATGGAAAAAATCATGGAATTTGAAAAAAAAGCAAAAAAACTGAATACGGTAAATGTTCTAAAATTACGAACACTAAAAATAATTATTTTTTCCGCTGTTCGTAATTTTAGAAATTACGTTTGTGAAAAAATGCTAGTGTTCGAAATTTTAGAATGTGGGCTTTATCATGAGAAAAAAAGGTATATATGCAGGTCAAAATGTGGTAGAAACGTGTTGAAAAGACGGCGATATGATTCAGTGCTATCTCCTCTTTTTTCTTTTTTTAATCTTATGAAAACCGCCGCTAAATTCATGCGGACTGAGTCAGTAAAATGTCCAGCGCGTGCGGTATTCGCCAAGTCGAGAGCCAGGCACGTGCATATTATGTCACTCAATTTACTTACAAGTCATAAAAGTCCACTGATTTAAACTATTCAATAAGCCGGGTCTCCTATGTTCACTCGTCTCGGACTACCGATGAATCACTACACTATTTCGTTCTTCCTTCAGAAAACCCAAACGCTTTTGCTCGCTCTGCCGACTTCGAATTCCAGTTAATATTGTACCTCGGACCCAGTAATTTTGGGTCCGATATTGTACTCAAGAATTGAAACCGCTAGACATGTCGTACGATCAGATTTTTTTTTGCAAAGATCGACACAAAACTTTGAAATACGTTGACGAGTTCCCAGAGTAAAAAAACAAAATGATGAAATTCAAAAAGAACACACACACATCTTTCTCTCTCTCTCTCTATTTGTCGATCCGCCGATGCAATGTTTACTTTGATGTGCCTGCAGCAGTCTCTCTCTCTCTCTCTCTACTTGTCGATCCGCCGATGCAATGATTACTTTGATGTGCCTGCACCAGTCTCTCTCTCTCTCTCTCTTCTTGTCGATCCGCCGATGCAATGTTTACTTTGATGTGCCTGCACCAGTCTCTCTCTCTCTCTCTCTCTCTCTCTCTCTCTACTTGTCGATCCGCCGATGCAATGTTTACTTTGACGTGCCTGCACCAGTCTCTCTCTCTCTCTCTTTACATTTGCAAACACGGTTTGGATCCAGATCAGACCCGAATGGTATTCAGGATAGAATGTTTCGTCAATTTAAAAATGTGTGAATGCGATAGAAAGTACACAAAGCGTTAATACTGTGGAATATCCGACTTTGCCGTACAAAAGCCGATGCACACGAAGAATGGGTTTGGGGGACCCCAAACATTGTTTTCGATATTCTAAGAAACCAAGCCAAAACAAGATTCGTGTGCCCCTCTCTCTCTCTCGCTCTCTCTACTTTTACGACCTGCTATCAAAGTTTGCCAGAAGATCGTCCGACGTGCCTGATCAGGGGCAAACAAGCATACGAAGAGTTATAATCTAGTCCGACTTTGCGTCCGATGATCACGGAACAATTCAGACAAGTACCTTCTTTCAGATGCATGCCAGTGGGGGGTCCAGAGTGGGGGGGGGGCAGGGGGTCCGGACCCCCCCTGAAAAATCACAAAAATATAGAATTCCAAGCAATATTGATCCGGATCCCGTAAAAATCACAAAGCTACCAAGCCAGCATTCAATGGTGGGCCATTGACACGCCAGCAAAATGCCATTTCAAAGGCGTTTCGCTGATGGGCCGATGGTGGTCCATTTTTAGTGGCATTTCGGTCCTCTCTCACTACCCCTTCTGACAAAATATTCTGGATCCGCGCATGCATGCAGTGCATTTGAACCGGCTCGATTGAAATTAAACTGTCGACGGACATAATTTCATGATATTTTGGTTCCTTCAACGTGCGACAAAGACTCAGACGAGCCTGCGCAAGTCTGCATTCTCAATTCAGCATTGATGGCTCTGGTATTTCAAGCATTGCCACTTTTATGTTGAATGGATTAATTTTGTGTCTCGCGACTCAAACCACAACTTGGAAAAAGGCCCTTTTGTATATGAGTTTGTATAAGCAAACGAACTTAGCAAGTTTACTCAGTTGTTTAACGCTGTGGTCAGCATGGCTTTTTTTAAAAGTAGTAACATCTACTGTTACTTGCAAATGTTCTATTTTGACGACCTGGCAGCGTATGACCTAAGTCTTTCATGGTGAACATAAGCTTAGATGGGCGTTTTCTCACGGAAAATGTAACTCCTAATCCTTGCCCGAGGCATGTCTGTTTAATGTCTGTGACCACGTTAATGACCATTGCTGAAGAATTCCGATGGATAGGTCAAAATTTTGCCAATGAAGGGTTTTAAAAATATTTGAGCCTGCACTGTTTAAACCAATAACATACGTGAACTATGTCACGTTCATGTAGAAAAGTCCGTGCTTTTAATGCGCTCTTGCCTTTGATCTTATCTGAAAGCATGTATCACACGATTAGCAGACAAAACATATAGTCTTGCGCTCAGCATGCGAAAAAGAACGTCACATGCCAGATTACCCATTTAAGTAGAATGGAACCTTCCAAATGTCGCTGTACAGTTAAAGTAAACCGAACATAAACGGACATCGATTTTCCACCGAAAATAACTTGTGTTCGTAATTTTAGAAATTCACTTTTCCAAAAAAGGTCAGTGTTCGATTTTTTAGGATGTTTTGAAAATTATTTTCGGCGATAATTTTAGGTGTTCGTAATTTTAGAGTGTTTGAAATTTTAGATCATTTACCGTAATCATGGAATAATCATGGAATTTTGTGAAATAATTAAAACTTGAAACCACCAGTAGCCAGAAAACTAGCTGTCGGACACTGTGTCCGACAGCTTTTTTTCAGGCTATTGTTGGTTTCAAGTTTTAATTGTTTCAAAATGCATGCATGGTCTACAAGCATGCTGTTGTTTGCTGCATTCTTCATTTATGCTCAGGGTGGTGAAGATGCTTCTGAAAGGGGAGGTAAGAGGCCATGCATTAAATAGTCATGGAAATTACATTGTTGATCATGGAAATATCATTGAATTGTGTTTTTGAATTTCTGTGGGAACCCTGAAATTTACTGGTCTCTATGTCCAATGTCAACTTACCATGATCAATGCTGTCTCAAGATATTTCCTGTTTTGAAAACTCTGCTTTTTAAATACATGTACTAACTAATAACTGGGGCCATCCTTAAAAGATATTTTGTTTGCTGTCACCCAACACACACACTATCAGATGACTTTTGAGTGACATTCTGGGTGTGGTTCTGAAATATCAATCTTTTTTTATTTTTCAGTAAACGCCAAATTGAACCAAACCAAAGATATCCATGCAAAAATGCAAGGTAAGTACATCACAGAAAACAAAATTTTTGAGTAAAAAATTGTAAATAATTTAACTCATCAGTTTTAATATAAATTTGGGTGCTCAAAAGAACCGTCTCTTTATAATCCTTTATTTTGGACCATCTTTTATAAAATGTATTACAGTATTAAATAAAAATGCTTGTTCTGCAGTTACTCAGTGTGGGCATTTATCTTCTTTTTTCACCTTATTTGTTTATTCATCTTCTCCATTAGGTTAAGAAACAACAAAAATATAAATAGAGGATCTTACATGAGTGCTCATAATTTTTTTTTAATTTGCTAAACGAGTTGGGGAAAGAGATAAAAAGTGAGGCTTGCAGAGTGTTAGATTCTATTTATCACATGGCATTATAATTACATAAAAATTGCATCTTTTGGCATGAAAACTTCAAGATTTTGCCATCTTTTACGCAAAGTTATAATGGACGTCATTGCATTACGCTGCTAATCTGTAAACCACTAGTTGTTTATCGATTTTATTGTATTGTGTTATATCACTCCCAAACGTGTCGTCATCAGATATAGGGTATTATAATTGATAATGTAGAACTGAAATTTTCACATGCAGATGATGCCTCTGCTTTTCTAGATGGATCAAAAACCTCTCTTGAAGAGACAGGAGCTTGACAAATAATTTTGAAAAAAATCAGCAAATGACACAAAAAAGCTTGAAAAATTACCCAGTTGGCAAAGGGTTATAACAAGTTGGCACCCACATGAAAAGCGCTTGAAAACAGACAATTTCTTTAAGTGCTGGAAATGCTCCATAAGGCCTTGAAAAGAACCTCTATATATCATGGGCATTGACGGGACAAAACCTGTTTTGGGGGTTTCTGACAAAGCAGGACTCAAACCAGTCTCCTCAGTTATGAGACTAGCTAGAAAATTGAAATTTTGCCTGTAGCAAGTTGAAATATGATACTTTCCAAAATGCCATAAAGAAAGGGGCTGATCAGACTGCAAGGAAGCGCAGGATGGACTGCACCTTTGTTGTTCACTAACCCTGGAAGAAGTTTCTCGTGTCAAGACCCATAAGTTAGTATTTTCTGTATGGCAGCCCTAGAAATCTAAATTTATGTGTTCTGGGTCTTATGAT
The DNA here is from genome assembly GCA_964019695.1 of Loripinus fragilis. Taxonomy (NCBI): domain Eukaryota; kingdom Metazoa; phylum Mollusca; class Bivalvia; order Lucinida; family Lucinidae; genus Loripinus; species Loripinus fragilis. The sequence continues at coordinate 93,570,184 of OZ026524.1, forward strand.
TTGGATAAAATATATTTAAAGGGGACAGCAACCCTGATGATTACTATGTTTTATATGAAAGATCTTAATAAACCATGAATTTTGATATCAGTTTCATCTAAATGGGTTGAAAAATGTGGAAGTTGTGGGTGTTTGAATATTTGCAAATGGACTGTAATGGAAGCGGCCATATTGTAAGCTTAGTGACGTCACTCAGCCTAATTGAATATGCGTAATCAAAATAAAAGACAAAATAATGGATTATTTCCATTAATCTTTGATGAAACATTTTTCTTATGTATAAAGTGGCATATCTTCTGAAACACAGATGATGTGATAGAAGTGATAATTAAAAATTAAGCAGTTGAAAAAATTCTGAAAACTAATTAAATATTCTAAATGGCGGCTAAATGCTAGCCATATTGAATTCTTTAAATGCCCATAACTTCCCCATTTTTCAACCGATTTTGATGATACTTGTATCAAAATTCATGGGTCATAGAGCTCTTTCAGATGAGACATACTTATCATTAGGGTTGCTGTCCCCTTTAAACTACGTAGTTTGGTACTTTTAATATCTTTTATTCTATGTGAGTACATGTAGCTTAAGTTCACATGAGCTTGGGCAAATGCCCAGTCTTGTCAGAGCCTTCTATGCTCATAGTCACAAAAAGGACATCGGTGATGGCTCAGACCAAAAATTAAGCCTCTGTTCCCACATGCAAAGTAAAAGAGATTTTTCAAAGATCTTTGCTATGAGTACCAAAATCTCATTTACCCTTTTCCGGCCAGTCATCACTTGTCATCTGCTATCTCGTCTGCTTATATTCTTAGGTAGGGCCCCCCCAAAAAATAGTGTGTTTACTATTTGATGAAAATTTGAAACAGGGTAGGTAGGTCGATTTTCTCTTTTTTTTTCTTTTTTTTTTTTTTTTAATTTGAAATAGGGTAGGTAGGTCAGGTCGACCTTTTTTTTTTTACTTGATTTTTTTTTACTCGATTTTTTTTACTCGATTTTTTTTTACTATTTATGTACCAAGGTTTGTAAAGAAAAAAAAGTGACTGCAAATTACTTGGGTTTGTTCTGTTTTATATGATCCAAGCTTGGACCAAAGAATATTGAGATGAGAAAAGACTGGAATTTATAAAACAAGAAAACATTCTCAAACTGAAAATCAACTGATTGGCTGGTTCATTTATGACAAAGTCCAAAGGCAAAGCACAGATTTTCCCCTACATTACCTTCCACACTGAACAAAAGGAACATACCTGGCACTCTTGTAAATAATAAAGCGTGAGTCAATGTAGTCAGTGATAAATGTGTTTAACTTTCTTTCTTCCGATAGTTCTTCACCTCTATTTACAACGTCAAGCAACAGAAGAGGGAAACAAACCCAAAGAAGAAAGACGCCATCGCATGGATAGTTGTCATTAAATATCTCAAGTCATCTGGTGATGACTTGTTGCTTCAAACAAGCTTTTTTGATCTTGGTGATCACATTTTTTGAAACGAAAAGCGACGAGAACGTCGCCATCTTGGATTGACAAAATCGGAAGGTATCCGTAAAAGGTTTGACTACATACCGAATAGAATAGAATCAGCGAAAAATTTGAATAACAGTACTAAAATCCGGGACCGCTTGAGCAGGGTCAGAAAACAGTCTTGTTTTTTTATTTTTTGGAGAAAAAATGGTAGGGTTGGCAGCTATAAAACAGGGTCGGTCGGCAAACCATAAACACACCTATTTTTGTTTTTTTTGCCTAGCCTATATTGCAAACAATATGGACTGCACCATCAGGAGCAGTCTGATTAATATTCCTATTGTTTGCTTGAATCTAGTCTGAAGTGCAGCTGACCTAAAAAGCAGACATCATTTCAGGACAATTAAAACCAGGCAACCCCCAATTTAGCATTTCATTCCAATGAAACATCTAAAGATTAGCTGTCAATAATATAAAATTGGCTGTCTATTATTGTCATCTAGGTGCACGCCAAACCACACAGAAACTTGTTCATTTCTACTTGCTCATTACACTGAAACATAAAAAAAGTAGTTGAGAAGTTTGTGAAAAACCATATACGGTGAAAAAAAAACACTCATTTATTGAATGGACATATGTTGTAGGTGCACATTGGAATTACCTCTATGAGGCAATTCTAATGTGTACCAACAACATATGTTACTGAAATTAATGAAACTTATTTGAAATATACATTTATCAAGAATCATATCCATTAGCTTTGCCTCTTAAAAACATCTCAAACTGCTTATAAGTATTAAAATGCATGTCACTATATGGTAAATTGTTTATATTTACATGACAGCTATACCACCAAATGGTTTCATGAACTATGCTTTTGCTAAGCTGGTAGTTGCATGGTAGTAATACTGGGTGAGATAAGGGTAAGGCCAAAAAAAATTAATCATTAGATTCTCAACCACGTTTTGAAAAAAAACAGATGCGGGAGGCAGGTTTTTTATTTTATTTTTTATTTCCTCAAAAAACAGATGAGGGAGACAGGTTTGTCTTTTTATTTCCTCAAAAACAGACGAGGCATGTATTTACATGAGGTGTTATACTCTCCGACAATGTTCCATGGGAGGTGTACTACATGTACGGCCCCTGATGATATTTTGACCGATACCAGAGCCATGCTGGACATTAAATCAGGCGATTTTCTTGAAAAACGGCCCTTCACAACTTCACGACGGAAGACGCCATTATAAAGAAAGATGCGACGCTTGTATACCTGCACAAAACCACATAAAAAAATCAATACCAAGCGCCTACTCGATTTTCAGAAGATCGGGTAAATGTATGAGGAATATTAAATATTGGACGAAACGAAATAACGAATTTTTTTAATGCGGAAGTTTTCTTTTTTCTTTTTTTTTTGGTTTAAAAAAATCGGTGATGCGGGGACTTTAAGGACAACGCGGCGGTGCTTGAGAATCTAATATATTTTTTTATTTGGCCTAATTAAACTGGCCTACATGATCTTTCAGAGACGATGAAGATTGCTCAGCATAAAGTGGTCCAGACACAAACCCTCTCTGAAAGGTACAGTACTCTCTTTAAACATTGGCAACTACTTTTATATAGTTAGAAATTCTAAATCTCGACCCATAAGCCATGTATATATGGGAAGACCTTTCAGAGACTTTAAAGATTGCTCAGCATAAAGTGGTCCAGACATAAAGTCTCAGAGAAAGGTACAGTACTGTCTTAGAACATCGACAACTACTATTATATAGTTAGCAATTCTATAACTCGACCCATAAACCATGTAAATATTGGAAGATCTTTCAGAGACAATGAAGATTGCTCAGCATAAAGTGGTCCCGAGAAAGGTACAGTAGTAACAGTACAGTCTTAAAACACTGACAACTACTATTATATAGTTAAAGCAATTCTAAAACTCTACCCATAAATCATATGTATTGTTGTTCCCTATGATAAGACACATTCATTGACACAAACTGGGATTTACCAAAGGATATTCCTCCAATTAACCTCCAGTTCATTTAAGGCTTTATAACAGAAATTGTTCAGATTCCATATACAGTAAAACACTGTATAAAACGGCCACTCAAAAATAAACAAAGGTTTTAATTACAACTTAATGACAGCTTAATGCAGGTCAAAAGTATTGCAGAATGCTCCTTTTGGAGCATTCTGCATTACTCTTGACCTGCATTAAGTGATAATCGGTCTTGAAAACCATTTTTTCTCTTTTTGAGAGTGGCCATTTTACACAGGTTTTACTGTAGTTCAGAAACTTTACAGTTGCTGCCTAATGAATATGATAAGTCACATACACACCAACCAGGCCGAGATATGCTCCGACACCTTCATATCATATAGAGCTTAGTATATCAGAAACTGTTCATATCCCCTCTCATAAACCATATTTGAGCCGCAACATGAGATTTCCAACAATTTGGCATTTTTACATGAATGGACTCCTTTTGCAGCCTCCTGTGCAGCCTCCTTTTTAGCTTAGAAACTCCATATGCTGTTCGGTCAGTAGCTCAACAGTCATGGAATATTCAAGCGACTAGCAAAGGCTCTGATCAGACTGCGCAGGCTGGTCTGAACCTTTGTGGTTGCACATACCACATTGTTGGAAATCTCATGTTGCGGCTCAATTATATTGTTCATTAATTTATAAGATAAATTCAGTGACTGTAATCTTTTATCGAAAAAAAAATGATATTCAGGGCTTTAGATAAGAGTGCATAATTAAAAATTATTTTTATTACTTTTCTACCAAAGCATATGTTGTGGGGACTTAAAAGAACCGTCTCAATGAGATGGTTCTTTTGAGCACCCAATTCATTAGACTGGCTACAGTCTGAAACATTGTTATAGTTTGAAGAAAAAAATCAATGTAAATTTGCAATCATAATGAAATTTCTTCATCAACAAATTCTAGCCTCTTCTAGCCAGATGATTCAGAATTAGACCAGCTACAAGTATATGAAATGACACATTGAAAGAAAAATAGAAATATGTTTTGAGGACTGGAGCCAGTCTACCAAAACATATGATACATCTTATCCATATGGATAAGAAAATATTAACATTTTTACTCTTAATATTCTCTTTATCTAATCCTAGTATGCCGATAACCCATATACTTTAGTAGGGAACAGTATTTTTCTTTTGTAACTTTATTATGTCTAAATACAGTAAAGTAAGTAAGGGTGCAAAGATCAGGAGTCGATACAATCAAGTACCACACCCAACCCAGGATACCAATGGGAAAGTTGTAACAAGGCCTGACTCTCAAAAAGACCACAAATTGGTTTTCAAGACTAATTACTGCTTAGGCCAACCTTAAAAATATTTTTGTTTCCCCTTACCCGACCCTGGGTCGGTCAGTCGGAATTTTTTTTTTAACTTCTCAAATTGGATACCCATTATGCTTAATTGTATACAGTAAAGCCTTTCTTAAGAGGCCACTCAACAAAAGACATAAAATTGTTTGCTTTATCAAGACTGATTTTTGCATAATGCAGGTCATTCTGCAATACTTTGGATCTGCATTTAGCACTCATTTGTCTAAACGACCTTTGTTGTGTATATCTTTGAGTGGCCATTTTAGGCAGGTTTTACTGCATAGTCCTACTATACGGCAATAGAATTAAATAAACAAACATTTTGCTAAGATAACACTGTTTACATTGGACACTTCTCTAAGTTTGCAATGAAATTAAAAAAAAAAATTTTGACTGAAAATTGAAATAATAATTTTTGAGTAGGGGCTTTTTTTCAGGGTTGGTCGGGTAAGGGGAAACAAATAAAATTTTAATTTAAGCCTTAATGCAAGTCAAAAGTATTGCAGAATTCTGCAATACTTTCGACCTTCATTAAGCTAAGATTTGTCATTAAGATCTTTGTTTTGTCTATTTTTGAGTGGCCATTTTACACCTGTTTTACTGTTGTACATAATACATATTTTTTTCAATTTCATTTAGTCTTGGAAGTACCAATGAAGGTAAGCGTGAGACACTGACAAGATGTGGTGAACAGATACAATCCACTGAAGAGGGCAGAGAAAGCGACATGTAAGTACTAACCATAAACTCCGTTGTTTAACTTCGTAGTAGAGCCATGCCACTAACCTCTACCAGGCGGCGTAACGCAGTCTGGAACATGTCTGACTGCAGATCCAGGGGTCGCGAGTTAAATCCCGGCCCAGTCCCATACTTTCGTGGAGATAGATGATGAAATAATTTCTATGGCCATTCTCCTACCTTCTGCTGATTCAAGAACCGCTTAGTCAAGCTTACCCAGGAAAAAATGTGGTTAGGTGAACTGACCTTCCCGACATGACCATAGATGTTGACTGGGACATAAACAAACAAACCAAACCAAAGACACTAACCAACATAGATGTAAAAGCTAGCTCATAGAGCAAGCCTGTATTAATGATCTATTGCTTAACTTCGTAGTAGAGCCAGACCACTAACCCATGTTACTGTAAAAGCTAGCTCATACAGCAAGTAAGGCCGAAACCAGCATACTCAGCAACAAAGACTAGCAATAATATTGAAATTTTGTTTGGAGCAAGACTTGCTCCAAACAAAAATTCAATATTATTGCTAGCCTTTTTAGCTGAGCAAGTGGTTAAATGACTGTAATGCAGCTGTCTTACCAACACATAAAGACCCAATGGTTTCATCTAATTATACCCCCAGTACGAAGTATATAGGGGGTATATAGTTTTTGCCTTTTCTGTAATTATGTTAGTTTGTATGTTTGTCTGTCTGTAAACTTTTTTTTTCCGTCAAACATTTCTCAGCAACTACTTGGGTTAGGATTCTGAAATTTGGTACAAAGCTTGATAGTGATGAGTTGTATTGTGTAACATGAAAACAGCCACATATTGCTTATCAGTCCCTTTATTTGTTCATTTTTCTTTCTCTCCAATGGAAATTTCTGTCACAGATTTCTCAGCTCCTATTGGAGCCAGTGTTTTCAAATTTTGTGTACACCTTCAGTTAGGCAAAGTGTACTGTGTAAATGGAAATTAAGATGCTAATCCTCATTTTGCCTTCATTTTTTAATTTTTCCCTTCTTTCACTCTTATATATACCTCTACCATATTAACCTGATCCTGACCTTTATGCATGAATAAATTATTACAGTACCAACACTGAATATATAGTTTTTCGTGATGGATCGTGTGCAATCAGTATGTTTCGAGCAATTACGGAAATAAACTTCTTGGTACAATTGGGATGAGATCAATTGATAACTCAATGTAGTTGTACTTTCCACGGTAGTCTTGTGGTTAGTCAGCATAGCTACAGATACGTAAATTATGGGTTCGAATCCTGGTTGACGCAACTTTATTTATTACATTTTTCTTTGTTTTCATGTCAAAGAAATGCACATAAACACAAAAAATGTAAGTTCTCGTTTTCTTTGAAAATGTAATGACTAACAACTTCTTGATGCTTGGAGTTAGAATTTAGTTTGCGAATAAGTCTACACCCGTGCTCTTGCCTCCAAAGCAAAATAAATAAGTTATTGCAGATTGTAGCATTTCTCTAAAGAACAGCAAGGAGGTCCATATATGAGCCACGACATGAGATTTCCAACAATGTGGTATGTGTGACAAGCAAAGGCGCAGACCAGCATGCGCATAAGCACAGTCTGATCAGAGCATTTCCTAGTCACTTGAATATTCTATGCCTGGTAAGCTAATGAATTAACAGCATTTAGTTTCAATTCCTAAAAGGAGGGTGCACAGACTCACCTGCGCCTATTCGTGTCAAAATGCCACATTGTTGGAAATATCATGTTGCAGCTCATATTATAAAACTGAAGAGGCGACAGGCGATAGTTGAAGTACAGGGTTACGGATCCTACGAGTGAGTGTTATTGTCACCAAAGAGATCAAACTAATTAAAATGGAGAAACAATTTTGCAAAAGGAGAAAATTTAATAAAAATAAAACAAAAGTCTTTAAAGTAGTTACAAAAATAAATGTCGCGTGCAGGATTCGAACTAACAACGCAGAGCTTAAAAATATAAATGTGCAATATTCACGTGTTCTACCCACTGAGCCACCCAAGCAACTGATAGCCAATTCAGCTTTATAGCAGTATATACATCTATTGTGTTAAAAAGTACCACGTGCATTTCCGTATTAGTCGTACGATGAACGCCGAAGATATATTTAGATGCTCAATCGGCTGTGAAATTATGTTAATGATAAAGGCCAGGATCAGGTTAATATTTTCAAGGTATAATACATATGGACAATTTTTTCTGTCAAAGATTTCTCAGCAACTACTTGAGTTAAGATTCTGAAATTTGGTACAAAGCTTGATAGTGATTAGTTTTATTGTGTAGCCACATATTGCTTATCAGTCCCTTTATTTAACCATTTTTCTTTCTCTCCAATGGAAATGTCTATCACAGATTTCTCAGCTCCAATTGGAGCCAGTGTTTTCAAATTTTGTGTACACCTTCAGTTAGGCAATGTGTACTGTGTAAATGGAAATTAAGATGCTAATCCTAATTTTGCCTTCTTTTTTCAATTTTTCATTTTTCCCTTCTTTCACTCTTATATATTACATATGGACATTTTTTTCTGTCAAAGATTTCTCAGCAACTACTTGAGTTAGGATTCTGAAATTTGGTACAAAGCTTGATAGTGATTAGTTGTATTGTGTAACATAAACCAGCCTCATATTGCTTATCAGTCCCTTTATTTATTCATTTTTCTTTCTCTCCAATGAAAATTTCTGTCGCAGATTTCTTGGTTCCTATTGGAGCCAATGTTTTCAAATTTTGTGTACACCTTCAGGTAGGCTAAGTGTATTGTTTAAATGAAAATAAAGATGCTAAAGCTCATTCTGCACTCTTTTTTAATATTTCCTTCTGTCACTCCTATATAACACATATGGACGTTTTTCGTCCGAGTTTTCTCAGCATCTACTTGATTTAGGATTATGAAATTGTGTACACTTTCAGGTAGGCAAAGTGTATTGTGTAAATGAAAATTACGCTGCTAATCCTCATTTTGCCTTCTTTTTTCAAATTTTCAATTTTTTCTTCATTCACTCCTATATAACACATATGGACATTTTGCATCAAAGTTTTCTCAGAAACTAGATGATTTAGGATTATGAAATCTTTGACAATTTTGTCTTTTCTCTGAAAGTGTTACAACCTCTGATGGCCACCGCCGGGGGTATGTGAGCTTTGCTCACTTCTTGCTATATTGGATCAGATATTTTCATTACTATTCATTACTATTTGCGTTCATGACACTTTACCGTAGATGAGCCACCTTAGATAATTATTTGCTTGGATTGGAGTATTTGTATTGGCTGGAAAAGCATGTTTTTGCTGCTTTGCCAACCATTGGAGTACATTGAGACAGGTGTCTAATTTTACCTGTTTGTTTCTAGTGTGTGCCGCCATTGTCTACCTGATTTCCCATTTTGATACTCTTGATGATTGTACCATGGTCAGGTACACTCACATAACCATACTAATAACATCCGAGCATAGGGAGCACAGTGGCTCAGAGGTAAAGTGCTTGACTCGAGACGGAGGGGCTGCATGTTTGAGCCTCACTGGCGTCACTGCGTTGTGGTCCGTGAGAAAGACACATTTAATCAAACAAACAAACAAAATACTCTTGTCAATTGTACCATGGTCAGGTACACTCGTGTAACCATACTAATAACATTGGAGCATACTGAAGGAAGTGGTTCGACTTCAGCTTTACAGTGTCATTTACCTTTCTTTTTGTTTGGAGCAAGTTGGACTGCTATTTTATCCAGATAGTGAGTAGTAACAAAGGTGCTGACCAGACTGCACAGAATCTCAGGCTGGTCTGCCCCTTTGTTTTTTGCATTCAAGAAAGGGGTTTTCTCCTGACAAGGTCCATATATCGTAAAAAAAAAATGTGCTTATCTATTGCAGTCTGCAAATAGAAGATGAACTCAGCATGCTTTCACAATTATTACGAGAAGCGAAAAACTTGTATGTAAGTTTATACTGTAGATATTTCTTAACCCTTAAAGCGCCAATCACGACTGCAGCAGACGACAAATTTTTGTGACATCTTTCCTTGTTTTCGAAAAAAAATAAGGTATGATATTTCATGAGAATCGTCTGCCAGCAGACGATTTTCGTGAAATATCATGCCTTATTTGTTATTTTTGAAAAAGCAGCAAAATTGTTGTCTGCTTCAAATAATTGGTGGTGCTTTATGGATTAATTCGGTGCAGTCCCTTTCAGGTTAGATCCAGAAAGTTATGTCAGAGCGCTTCCAATTCTTTTTTTATGTTAATGAGGGGAGAGAGGATCCAAATACCACTAAAAGTGGGCCATCGTCGGCCCGCCAGCTAAACGCCATTTAAATGGCGTTTAGCTGGCGAGCGGATGATGGCCCAATCATTGAATGCTGGCTTGGTAGCTTCGTGATTTTTCAGGTGTTTAATATTCCAACCATTTTTGTCTTTTTGTTCTTAGATAAAATGTTAGTAATAATTATCGGGGCTGGAATTTTCAAAATGCATGTCAGAATAACAGAGAAGACCCTTATCAGACTGCTTCTTCAGAAGCAAGACTAGGATATGCCACAATTATAGACCACAGACCAGACCATGGCAGCGCGAGGAAGAGACAAAGAACACCAGTCACACAACAGCAAGAGCTCAGTAAATCAGCAAGATGATTTCAAAAGTAAGAAGTACTTGACATAACATAAGGACTCAATATGAAAAGCCACCTCACAGTGAAAGCAACAGCTAACAATTATTATTCATCAAAAAAAACAGAATCACTGCTTTAGAACAGACAGCAAATCCATGAAACTAGCATTTTACATTTCGGGTTAGGCCATTCTTAAAAAAAATTGCTGCTGACACCCAACCGACCGCGCAAAATGCTACCTTGTACCAAAAAAAAATTGTAGCTCTTTTGGATTTTTTTAATTTGAATTTTAGAAAGTTTTCTTCATTTTTTGTGTCTTTTTAATAAATCGGTGAAAAAAAATAAATACCTCCCTACCTACTTACCTTAAAATACATGAGTTGCATGATGGCAAACATTTTTTAGACTGGCTTTTTTGTAAGGTATCAAGGAATTGTGTTGCAGGCTGGCTAGGCAGATGCAGAGAAAACCTTCTTGGATGCAACCGTCCTGACTGAGCAGATGCTCTAAATGTGTTCTTGTTTCTTGTCTTTCAGAAAGATGATATGTTAGATCAAACTTGTGAACAGTCTGTTACCTTGGAAACAGATCTTCAAAACAAAGGTATTAATCATCAGGACAATTGCAATGAGAATTTTAATTGAAATGGATTGGGCCATCAAACAAGTGCGGTAAAAGTTCTAAAATTATGAACACTTTTCACTAGTGTTGTATCGATGATCAATTATAATCGATGATCAATCGAAAATTTCTTTCGATTCTACTAATTAATTGTGTTTGGTAATAATCGATTATAGTCGAAAAGATTCACAACTGACCCTCTTGTAGGCAACTATTCCATATTTGCAACTTCGCTACAAGAAAATGCAATCCATAAATTGAAAGGTTTATAGAATGTGAGGGATAAAGAAATAAACTGTAGCCTGGTTTGCTGTGTATTCTATCCCCTTTAAAATCATTACTAAGAAGTCTTCAGTGCAATCTTAACCCATTGTATTCTAATGACTCCTAAATGCGTACTTTAACAAAGAGAGAGAACTCTGATGAAAATAATGAAATGGCACAAAATGCGGCATTTCATCAGGGTATACACTGTTTGCTATTAAGGAAATAAAAGATCTTCAGCGAAAGAAATATTTTATTTGGGAATGATAACCTGTGAGTCTGTGACCCTTTGATGTTTACAATGGACCTTCCCAAGTTTATTGTTTCAAACCAGAAGGAAAAATCCATAAGTGTATAAAGGGTTAAAATGCCAATGGCTGTTAATTTGAGTTTGCTGCCAGGACCAGTTGTGGTTTTTGATACTGTACATAAAACAGCATGACATTGACGCTAACAATTTTTTTTAAGATAAAAGTTTCAAGCAGTACAAGGATAGACATTCTATGGGATGGAACCTGTGTTTCACTTTCATTTGATAGTTTTCGATTATAATCGATCATCAATCAAAACCTTTCAATGATCGATTATGAAAATCCAATAATCGAACAACACTACTTTTCACTTTCGATTCTCAAATAAAACGCTGGTAATGAGGGCCGGAATTCACAAAATCCTTGTCTGAATAACAAACAGGGAAGATCCTTATCAGACTGCTTCTTCTTCAGAAGTCTGATCTGGGTCTGCCCTCTTTGTGTAGGCCTTTTTGGCAGGCAACTAGTGTTCGGAATTTTAGAGCATTTAACTCAGTGTGCTTTCATTTTAACCTTTTATTCCATAGGCTAATTTAAGATCATGAAATCATTTTCCATTTTTAGACAACATTGGAAAATTCAATAAAAGTTGAAGTCAAAAAATGGAAAATGGAACAAATGCTCCATTTTCCATAATATTCTCAAATATATGATATTTCAAAGGTGTTAAAAGGCGTTATTATGGCATTATGGGCTAACTGTAGCTTGTCTACATGGTTAGGTTTTGACTATGCAGACAATACATTCAACATGATTTTAGTAAATATCGGCTTAAATGAAATATATGTGTGGTTCCTGTTGCCTACCTACCCTAATTTTTTACCCCTACCCTAAACATTAAAATGGTCTTTGGAGAAAAATACCTAAAAAGGGCACTTTTTCAGATTTTGTCACTATTTTCTTTGTTAAATGTTATAACAAAATTTAATAATTTCCCTACCTACCTACCCTAAATTTTGTTGGTATGCAACAGGAACCACACATATATTTCATTTAGGCCTAAGGGATTATCAAAATGTGTTTGCTTAAAGCCTGTCTCACAAAGAACACACGGCTTATACGGTTGGCCATCCATGTAAACCGCATATACAACCGAACCAACCGTAGCCTTATCTGAGTTACATTCGGGCCATTTGAGTGTATCCGTGAAAGCTGTGTATGATTTTTAAAACTTTTAAAAAACTGACACGGGTGCCATGTCCGTGTATAATCGTATTAGCGATCGTACAAGACCGTGTGAGACCGTATATACAACCGCACATGAAGTCCACTCCACAAGTGAGCTCAACCGTGTCAATATCATATATAAATGGTATGGAATCGAACTTGAACAAAAGTCGATGGGACCCTATGTTAACCCTGTAAATGTCCAGTCAATCGAGTAAAAGTCGTGTTTAATCGTACTAGGCCGTAACAGACCGTACTTGGAACCGTACAACAATCGTATGAAAATCGTGTTCAAACCGTGACAAACCTTGCTTGATCGAGTATATTCGTGCTTTGTTCTTACATACTTGTGCTATTTTCGAGTCTAAATCGTACCAACTCATCCCCAGGCACGGTTGGAGCTCAATACTCGTACCAGTCAACCCGTGTATAGCCGAGTATACCCTATTGGAGCCGTGTGCCCAACCATGTTCTGTGTGAGACAGGCTTTAAGCAGGTATATTTCAACTCAATAAAAGTCAATTACTTTTTGCCAAATCAAATTACCTCTTGCTTAAGAGAGGTTGCTTGCTTAATACATGTTTTACTGTATAACAATTTTGAGTGTGCACTTACTATCTAGAGTAAGAAAGTTGGAAGGCACCTTTGAATCATTGATTTCCCTAAAGTACCCAGATTTATGCTGTTTTGAAAACACTGTTTTTTCTGTCGGCACTGCTAGCTCGCCAGTTTCCAGATGGGTCGAGCAAGCAATATTCCTTCGACTCTTTTTGGGGAGCTAGTGTCACTGATTACCACACGTGTATCAGAGTGTCAAACAGTTGGATAAAGATCAGGACCAATATTATGTCCAATCTGTTTGCAAAGGTTATCAGCAGATGACAAAAATTGTCACAAGCAAGGAAAGATTAGTGCAACTTAATACTTACTTTGACCTTTTATCTCTTTCCCCCACAACAGAGGAAGACTTGAATAGAGCTGTCAGTGAAATGAACAAGATTTTGCAAGATTTTTTGGAACAGGAGAAAGAATCTGACCAAACACAACAGTTGGACAATACTGAACAAATATTGTAAGCAGGGGTGGGGGAATAGCAAAATGTGATACTTGTCCTGGACAATTAAATGTCCAGAATGCACTTGCCCCATAATTAGATAATGCACAAAGAACTTAGCTTAATTCTTACTGTGCTGAAGCCTTAAAAGTGATATACCAGGAATTAACTCTTGACAACAGTGTAGAAACAGGTACAGTAAAACCTGTCTTAAGCAGCCGCTCAAAAAGAAGACCAAAATTGGTTTTCAAGACCAATTATCGCTTAATGCAGGTCAAAAGTATTGCAGAATGCTCCAAGGGGAGCATTCTGCAATACTTTCGACCTTCTTTAAGCTACCATTTGTCATTAAGATTTTTGTTTTGTCTATTTTTGAGTGGCCGCTTAAGACAAGTTTTACTGTAGATGCTGTTGAAAACAGTGTAGATCAATTCATCTGGTTCCTGCCGAGCACATAATAATCTAACCATGGAATAAAATGCTTGAATATCAGACAGTTGATTGATTCACCATGTTAAAGGACCAGACCTGTAAATGTTTTTCCATTATAAGAGTTTGGTAAAAGTGGCTCCCCCATCATTTAACTTTCAGGGCTCACCATTTGCTACTAAAAATGTAGAGTGGCTACAAATATAAGTCATTGGCTAAGAGTGCAGTCTAGGTGGTACTAAAATTACATATTTGTGAAAAAGTGCATTTTGATTAGCTTTTGGATTTTCCAAAATTGCTTTCATTATTCCTTCACACTTTTTTTATTGTGCCATATTTTACTATTTGGATGCTGGATTTTTTTCAATACCGTCAGGGTGTCAAACAGTTTGGATCCAGATCAGGCACAGCATTTTGTCGGGCCTGATCTGGGTCCAAACTGTTTGCAAAGGTTATCAGCGGTCAACAAAAGTCGCCCCTAGCGGGCAAAGAGTTAAATAAAAAACAACTTGTTGATACTACTTTCTGGCTAAACCCTTGGCTAAAGTTAATTTCACTTGGCTCCAACATTTTCCATTTGGCAAAAGTGTTGGCAACAACAAATTCTGAGTCGGGGTAAACCCTGACTTTTTACCTATTAGTGTCACCTGTTTTTAACTTTTGGGAAATAAAAAAATACAAAGAACTTGAAGTTTGATCTCTAAACCTATTTTTATAATTTTTGCAATCGATTTTGGATCCAGATCAGGCCGGACAAAACAAAGTAAACCACCCAACTTTTCCACCAATCACTGCCCTGTTTTTATTAACAGATCTGTGGCCTAAAGGATAAACCAATTTAAGCTATATGAAAGTAATTGCTCTCTGAATAGCTTTGTAAGAACAGGCTTATATTAACTTTGTTTATACTTGTCCCAGGACAAGTAAGTAGAAAGTTTTTACTTGTCCTGAAAGAAATGGGACAGGTAGGACAAGTTATTAGGCCATAGTAACAAATCATAACAGATTGAAACACAACAAAATAGGCCTGTTTATAATACACACCTAAATGCTGCACCAAATACAGGCCAAATTAATCAGCAGTGTTTATTTAACGAATGAATGGCCTAAATTTCAGTACTTAATTTTCACTCAGATTATCAAATTATTTATATTACTGAGAATCTCAATCATTATGTTGCCAATTAGCTTGGTCTACTGTGTATTTGCCCACTTGTATTTTCCAGTTGAACACCTCTAGATAAAAGTGTTTAACATGTGGTAATACAAGTGGAATTAAATGGTATATGAGGTTTCTACGGAAGCGATTACAAGTGCTGTATGACATTAAGAGTTATTTAAAAATTAATTTTCTTATTTCTCAACCAAAACATATGTTGTGGGTACTCAAAACAACAGTCTCGATGAGAGGGTTCTCTTAAGCACCCAAAAACAAAAGTTAAAACTAATGGATAAGAAAATATTCACAATTTTATGCTGAAAAATATTATTGAACCTATCCAGTATGTACTATGTGTGATAGTTCTCTTTACAGAAGTGTGTTTGATGCAGCACAAACAAACTCCCAGAACTACCTACAAGAGCTGAACACTGTGATAGAAGCTAGCTAGATGGCCACATCAAATACCAAGAAATCCCAAGATGGATGTCTTAGTGACCAATCTGAACGGACAGAAAACAAAAGACATACTGTACCTTAAGATAGAGCTTGTTTTTCTATGATTAAGAGTTCTAGTCATGGGCAGGCTGATCTAAATATAGTTGATTCTCGATGATGTATCCAGGGAACAAGCACTTTCATTTGAATTGCGACATGAGATTTCCAACAATGTGGTATCACTGGTATGTGCGACCAGCAAAGGCTAAGATCAGCCTGCGCAAACGCCCTGTCTGATCAGAGCTTTTGCTAGTCACTTGAATATTCTATGAGTGATAAGCTACTGACCAAACATCATTTGGAGTTTCTAAGCTTAAAATGAGGCTGCACAGGCTCATCTGAGTCTACACTTGTCAAAATGCCACATTGTTGGAAATCTCATGTCACGGCTCATTTGTGGTTTTCAATTGGTTAAGACGACTAGTAAGGCAGATGTAGACCAAACAGTTATTTTCCTAACGTCCAATTAAGATATGCGGTGGGTAATTAATAGTACCATCTCTCTCAGAAGTTACTTTTAAGAACTCGCACCTTACCTTTTAAAAGGAAATAATTAAACTGTTCAGAGTGGAAGAAATGGTTTTCATATCTCAGGTCTTTAGATAAGAGTTCATAATTAAACATAAATCTTCTTATTTTCAACAAAATCATTTTTTGTGGCATAGGTTTAGATAAACAAAATTTTTGAGTGTAAAATTGTAAAAATTGTCTTACCCATCAGTTTTAACATATGTTTTGGGTGCTCGAAAGAACCTTCTCATTAAGACGGTTCTTTTGAAAACCCATAACATATGTTTTGGTTGAGAAATAAGAATTTTTTTTTTTTTTTGGGGGGGGGGGGTACGCACTCTTCACCTGTTGTGGGTACTCAAAAGAACAGTCTCAATGAGATGAGACCTTTGTTATGAGCACATAAAACAAATTTTTAAACTGATGAGTGAGAAAAAAAACAATTTTATGCCCAAGTTTTTAGTTTATTTGAAGCTATTATATTTATTTTGACTTAACCAGGTACTTTGAGCTAACAGGATTGGACATCTTGGGAGTGTCAACTGTATGAGTTGTTAGCTTGTGCTTTTCTGTTGTTGTCTATTTGTAAATTTATTTATTAATTCTTTAAGAAGCTAGTTGATCAAGTTTCGGTTCTCTTATGTAGGGTACTAGAGGAAGGGAAATGGTTTGAGCACTTCTTTTAAGCTTTATCATGTTCTCTCAGTCAGTTTTACCTAGCCCTTCAATCAGCATTTTGAGAAATACATTTTTATTTGAGTACATTTCAGGACTTAAGTTAAGAGTGCTTAATGAAAATTTAATTTTCTTATTTCTCAACCAAAACATATGTTGTGGGTGCTCAAAAGAATCGTCTCAATGAGACTGTTCTTTGGAGCACCCAAAACATTTGTTAAAATTGATGGGTAAGAAAATATTTACAATTTTACGCTGAATTTTTATTCATCTAAACCTGTGGTACTTGATGAGTTTGTTATGTACCAAATGTGCCATATTAATTGTGTTATTAATTAGATGTTGTTAAGTTTGTTATTTCTTATAATGTATTCATGAAACATATTTAGTTTTTGTTTTGATTACTTTTAAGCACATCTGATCCATAGGTTCACGGTGAGCTATTGTGATCATAGGCTGTCCTTGGTCAGTTGTTTGTCCTCCTGTTCATCTGTGGTCCCATCCTCGTGTTCATCTGTGGTCCCGTTCTCCTGTTCATCTGTGTCCCATCCTCATGTTCATCTGTGGTCCCGTCTTCCTGTTCATCTGTGGTCCAATCCTCATGTTCATCTGTGGTCCTGTTCTCCTGTTCATTTGTGGTCCCATCCTCATGTTCATCTGTGGTCCCTTCCTTCTGTTCATCTGTGGTCCCATCCTCCTGTTCATCTGTGGTCCCATCCTCATGTTCATCTGTGGTCCTGTTCATCTGTGGTCCCATCCTCATGTTCATCTGTGGTCCCATCCTCCTGTTCATCTGTGGTCACATCCTCCTGTTCATCTGTGGTCCAATCCTCATGTTCATCTGTGGTCCAATCCTCATGTTCATCTGTGGTCCAATCCTCATGTTCATCTGTGGTCCAATCCTCATGTTCATCTGTGGTCCAATCCTCATGTTCATCTGTGGTCCAATCCTCATGTTCATCTGTGGTCCAATCCTCATGTTCATCTGTGGTCCAATCCTCATGTTCATCTGTGGTCCAATCCTCATGTTCATCTGTGGTCCAATCCTCATGTTCATCTGTGGTCCAATCCTCATGTTCATCTGTGGTCCAAGATCTGTTAACACCTTGGCTTTGGGAGCACAAGGCTCAGTGGTAGAGTGCTTGACTCGAGACCAAAGGGCTGCGGGTTCGAGCCTCACCGGCATCACTGTGTCGTGTCATTGTGCAATACACATATACTCTTGCTTTGAACTGGTTCAACCCAGAAAGACCCATCCCGACATTGTTGACTGGGACGTAAAGAATCAAATCAAACAAACAAACAAACACCTTGTCTTAAAAGAGCATTTCATCAAAGTTTACAGGAATTATCATTTCATATTTTCAGATTGATTTGAAAATAATTTGGTACAAATGGTCCTTGGGTTATAGTCTACCAAGATTGCTCAACTTAATTATTTTAACATCAGTTCTCTGAGAGCACCAGAAAATTCCCATAGACCCATTCCACGCACCGTCTCAGAATCCGACGAAACTTTCACACAATGATTATGACCACCCAATAACAGCATAAATTTAGTTAAAATTTTGTTTGCATGCACCGTTGCCATGGCAACCAGCAGAATAAGAATTGGCTAAAAATAGCCAAATTTCTCATATGCAAGTATTGAAAATAGCTGTTTTTCATGTGAAAATATCAAATTAAAAAATAGCATACATCTAAAATATGTTTTTTCTTCCAAGTCAACCATATCTTGCTAACACATATCAGATGTTTATTTCAAAATTTAAAAATTACAAAGTTTTGTGTCACACGCGTGAAGTGTAGATACTCTTCAATATTTCTCAAAAAGTTAAAATCACCATTTTAGGCAATTTTTGAAAAGATAGAGTCAAAAATGCACCGGGCTTTGAACATTCTCATAATGTTTTTCTGAACTGACTAAATAAAGTTATTTAAGTTATAGAAAAACATGAGTGGGTTATTCGGATCTTACATGCAAAATGAGCGCTTTAATAATGGCACTGTACAGCAAATTTTAAAACAGGTTTTAATGGAGCACTGTCATAAATATGTTCTAACAATATAATTAATTCAACTGCAAGTACTTTTGATAAATAACCTGCTCCCTGGAAGGGTTTTAGATCAAAATTGTGTGAAAACGGGTTTGCATCTTGAAAAAAGTGCTTATTTCTCTATTTTTAAGCCAAAAAAAGCAAAAAAACAGGGGGTAGGGAAAATCAACCAAAGATTGACCTTTATTGTGAAAGGCTTGCTTGGCAGAAATGTACTAGAATCAAAATAATATTGGCCCTGCTAGATTTTAAAACCAAGTTGATTAAAATATTTATATTGTTTTGAGAGAAAAGGGGCCATAACTCTTTATAAGGAACTGAAAATGCAAGGATTTTGGAGAATTTTTCTATAATCAAGGGTTAATCAAAAATAACTGAGAGTTGGTTAATATCTCTTTCTCTTGACTGAAACTTAAAACACCTATAGAATAAACCTTTGTGCTTTATTGCATATAGATGTTGACGTCTTACCATTTTTAATGTGCTGTTGCTGGGCAACCGAAGACCGCCTCTCAGCGATGTGCGTTCGCGCTAACGACATTTCTGACTAAGCAGAGATGAATTTAAAATTATTTCAAATCTAAAACAGTACATGTATAACAACGGACCTTTTATCTTGCAAATTGTATAATACAATGTGCTAGCAATGTTTTAAAGAAGTAAAATAGAAAGTTAATACATGGGATGTTCGTTGCCTAGCAACCAAAATCGAAGGAAAATCTATTTTTGACAACAAAACCAGATTTAGATGCTATGGAAACTGTTTATTCCTAAGAATATTCCAGATATGCATTCAGATATTATAAACAATGACTTCATACAATGAAATGGTTATATAATATAGTACTTAGTTGAAAATTTATCTCTAGAATGAACCATTATTGGTGGGTGGGGTATATTTTGGGATGAAATTTTCCGAAAAGTGATTTAATTTTCCTGTTATTTGTGGAATAAAATTCCAACAGCTATATTACAGTAGTTACTTTTAATGAAATATATACAGAAATTTTATTTGCAACAAATGGACAAGTGGATGTAACTTTTTTTGTATAGAGTTTCCATGACAACGCTTTATTCCAGTGTGAAGGTTTGACATTTCTCGCAAGTATTATGATTTCCACTTAAACAGATATAGAAAATGCACATTTCAAGATTTTTCCAATATAAATGCATTAGGAATCAAATTTGGCCTTGAAAAGGTCAAGGACAACCCGGATCCATCATTTGTGCAAACCTGGTAGGGCCATCATCTCCAATAATACATACCAAGTCCCAAGGCCATTGGCCTTTTGGTTCTAGAGAAGAAGATATTTAAAGGTCTTTTACTGTATATGGGCATGGCGGCCATCTTGGTCAAGTAGCCATTAACATTTTTTTTTTAATTTACTCACCTTAACTTAAGGAGTCTCCATATGAAATTTGAGTTCAATTGGCCAAGTGGCATCTGAGAAAACTATGTTTTAATACATTGATGGGACTCAATTATGAGCGAACTTGGCTGAAAGGTCAAACCTTGACCTTCAGAACTTAATAATAGACATTGTTTCTTAACATATTAAGGGAGAATAATGATTTTGGCTTCAAAATTATTTAAAAAATCAACTTTTCAAAAAAAATTCCAAGTTAAATGCATTAGGAAGCAAATTTGAACTTGGTGTTAAGTAGGTCAAGGTCAACCTAGGATCACCATTTGAATAAAAATGGTAGGTCCTACACCCTAAATGTTACATACCAAGTCCCAGCCTTCTGGTTCTTGAAAAAAAGATTTTAAAGGGTTTTTACCATATTTGGGTATGTCGGCTATCTTGGTCATGTGACCAGAACAATTTGTAAAAATTTTGGCTAACTTATCATAAGGAGCAAGACTTTAGTAAAGAGTGCATAACAAAAATTTAATTTTCTTACTTCTCAACCAAAGCATATGTTGTGGGTACTCAAAAGAACCATCTCAATGAGACGGTTCTTTTGAGCACCCAAACATATGTTAAAACTGATGGGCAAGAAAATATTTACATTTTTACGCTGAAAAATTTTGTTAATCTAAAGCTTTGAGGAGTCTTCCTATGAAATTTGAGTTCAATTTGCCTAATAATTTCTGAGAAAAAATAGTTTTAATACATTGATGGGACTCAAATATCCTAAGGAGTCTCTATATAAAATATGAATTAAATTGGTCCAGTGGTTTCAGAGGAGAGGATGTTTGAAAATGTTGAAGGACAGACGGATGCTGAGGACGGATGACAGACAGAGCCAGAGTCACTGGTATACTATTAGCTCACCCATGAGCCTTCGGCTCAGGTGAGCTAAAAATGTTGGGCTTAAAATTGTGGAAAATTTATTTGACATCAATTTTTACCTTTGTTTTGGGTGCTCCAAAGAACCTTTCCATTGAGATGATTCTTTTGAGTACCTAAACCATATGTTTTGGTTGAAAATATGAAAAGTAATTTTGAATTGCATTTTGTTTTTTTTTTATCATGAAGCCTACTATTGTCTTGATAATAATAATTTTATTGCTATTAATCTCCATGGGATTCCATAGCACTCTCTGGGTTGTCCTTCTAGAAATCAGTTGATTTAGTGCAGCAGTCTGTAAGTCTAACAATTTTATCATTCATATGAATTGTAAGGTACAATCAAAGGCACTTAAGTCAAGATGAGAGGAAGACAGAAATACAAATGTTCAGGCTTGAAGCTGTGAAGTAAGCTGTGTAACTTGTTGGCAGCTCTTTTCCTGGACTTGGTGGTAGTGTACAGATGGTGGATGGATGTCCCATAGTCAATTGAGTTTATTTTTACTGTTCTGCATCAACACCAGTGTTTGTAATTTGGCTGATATAGTTCATTTGTGGTCACTTTTCCAGAGGTATAATGTTACTAGATCTTGAAATGAACCACCAAATAAGCATATACTGTCTTCTCTGTAATAGGATCTGTGAACATGGTAAAAATCTGAAAAAAAGGGGAGCCATTAATTAGTAAACAGGTCTGACTAGACAAAGACAAGGTTTTCAAAATGACTAGGCAGCAATCAATGGGCTTTTGATCAGATTAGGCAGATGCACAATCTGATCTTAGCCAACATTCAATCTCTTTTTTTACACTGTGTGGAGCACTAGAGCAATTACTTCATGACAATAAAACTTCCATACTTTTTTATTTGAAAATATTGTTAAGAAATCTAAAACATTTCAATGGTCCAGATTAGTGTGAAAAAAATATATGTGTGTTTCTGGTTACATGTTATTTTTAAAATATGGATGGTAGATACTGTAGGAAAATATTTTTTATTTTGTTAAAAGTTTTTAAATGGGAGGCAATATGGCCCAATCTAGAAATTCCCTAAAAATAATGAAAAAAGCTAAAAATTAGGCACAGTCGGGTAACATGAAACACACATGTTTTTAATTTAAGCCGTAACATACTTTTTGAGCATAAAAAATAATCCATCCATCAATTTCATTGTGGGTACTCAAAAGAACTGTCTCATTGAGACAACAGACAGACAGAGTTGGTCACAATGATATAAAAAAATGTCTGGGGATAATAATTGTAAAATGTAAAGTTAAAAGTATACGGAATGATCCACATTTATTCATATGCGGTTTGATACAATAATAGGCCAACCAATTAATAAATTGTGCGTTTCAGGTTACATTAACATTTATAATAGGAATGGTAGGTAGAAAAATATTTCTATTTCATTAAAAAAATACATGGGGAAACAATATGGCTAAACTGGGAAAACCCCTCAAAAGGCTTCAAAGGGGCAAATAAATTAGACACTCTCTAGTAACCTGAAACACACAATTTTTCTTTAGGCCTATGGAAGCTCCATTGGTAATTTTAAGGGATGATAGCTTGAACTGTCAAAAGTATATTATCATGATTATATAGGCAATGTCACAAGAAATTCAAATATCTGATTTCATCACATGTGCAGACCACTGAGACCATCCTGCATATACATGATCCAGGATTTCTTGATAGGGGGTTCAAATTTATAAAGGGGGGTTCGATTTGGTAATTTTACCTGATTATTCTGAAAATTCTCCATGAAAATGAAATAATTTTGTCTCAATTGAACCCTCTCTGGATCCGCCACTGAAGGCTCTATGCGCAGTCAGGCCTTAGCCTTCGCAGGTCACATATTGGATATAAAGTACCATATGGGATGATAGGCTAGTTAAAAAATATTGGATAACAGAACACAATTACATCCTTAAACTTCACACTTGAGGGCCTGTAAATTTTTTAACACTCCTTCAGCAACACTGAGATAGGTACATGTATATTGTCGTTGGTATAGTTCTCCCAAATTTTGACAATAGGGGCCGAGTGGGTTAGGGGCTGAATTTGCAATGGGCCTAGTTTGTGGGGCCCCCGAGATGTCCATTTACAGGCTTACCTGTTATAATTTGAACACGCTGGCAGCCTCTTATCTTCAGCATCATTTCCAATGGGCCAATCTACATCGATTAAGTAGCCTGTCGGAATAGGGTACCAGTAGCATCACACAAAGTAGCCCGGGCTCCTCTTTTCTCCTCGAATTAATATTCAGTTTAGTCAATCCTATATGTGCATGACACACAACAAATCCCTTGGTCATTTTACTCAGCAGCAGCAAAATGTCAGGCTAAAGAATGCTTCATCAAAGTGTAATTGTTGTTTTTGTTGTTAAACGAAATAATGTTACATACAAATTTTAGTCACATTCAGTCCTTCTTGAGTCCGTTTTTAGATATTACACATTCTCTGTCAGTTAGAAATTCATCTGAACATACAACTATGGTGGATAAATCAACACAGCTACCAAAATAGGCTGATTGACAGTCTTTTCCAGCAGAATTTGCTATTGTTCGAAAAATCCGGGAAATTGGTTTTACATGTATAAGGGAGGTAACTGCCTAGCAACTGCCAAGCAACAAGACAAGGGGTAGAATAGAACAGAATAAAAACGTCAAAATTAAGACCCTATCACCCTGTAAAATCTTGGTGAGATTACAATAACCCACTTATGTTTCTTGTGAATATTGTATTTCAGACTATTCAGATTATGTTTTGATATGGGGCCATATCTGTATCCCGGTGCATTTATGCAAAATATTTACTTAAAATGTAGACTGTTTTATGACAAAATAATTGCAAATTTCTCAGTTAAAAGGCCACTGTAACAAAAATAGGCTTCAAATACCTCATTTTTAATTTTTATTTATTTCTTTGGTATTTACTTCAAACAAACATTGTAGAATCAATGAAATTAATACAGCTCTTGTTTGCTAAAAAAGACAATATTTTGGGCCACTGAAATTCTTGACCAAATATCAGTTTTACATAATTCATACAGGGTTTCCATGGCAACGAAAGATTCAATTATGAAACAAAGTATATTTTTCTGGGTTTTTGGACATAGACTTTCATTTGAATATGGTTAAAAGAAATTTCTTTTCGGTGCGTGGAGAAATTTGTCTGGTGCTCTCAGAGAATTGATCTTAATATGTTGAAAAACTTGGCCACCATATATAGGGTAAATTTTTAAAAAAAACTTATCAATAACAACTTGGCTGATTTGAAAATGATTTGGTACAAATGGCATTGAGTGACCATCTGCCAAGATTGCTCAAATTAGTCTGATCCCTTAAAAACATTGCCTGTATGGGTCAGGATTGGTTTACTGATTAAGCAATGCATATATAGGGAAACATTTTTAAAATCGTGTCAAAACACTTTTGAAAGTAATTTGACAAATATGGTGCGTGTGTGTGTGTGTGAAGATTGTTAAAACCTTTTTGATCTCCATCGATTAACATAGCCTCAAGGGAACACATCCACTTTCCCTACATATACAAGAAAAAAAACCTAGAAAAATCTGCTTGTTAAAATCTACCAGACCAATTTGAAAATTAATGTTATCCTCAACCAAGATAGTTCAAATTGTTTGGATTGGATCAAAGTCATGGCTAGAAGGTCCTTTATATCCTAATAAGACCATTCAACAAATCATAGCCTTGTCCCGGACTTTAGTTAAGAGTGTGTACCAAAAATTTATTTTGTCTTATTTCTCAATTAAAACATATGTTGTTGGTACTCAAAAGAACCGTCTCAATGAGACAGTTCTTTTGAGCACCCAAAACATATGTTAAAACTGATGGGTAAGAAAATTTTTACAATTTTATGCCAAAAAAAATTTGTTTATCTAGGTCTATGCTTGTCGTAACAAAAGTTTGAAGTTGCACAAGAATGCTGTTCAGAAAAGAAACTATCTAGGGAAGGTTATAAGATAATTGTCTTCCTAACGCTATTGTCATTGGTGAAAGTTTTCAGGATTATTCCTGAATCCAGGATTTTGAGGATGATTTTCCACAGAAAGTCATCCTCAAAATGCTGAATTAAGGAGATTGTATTAGCTTCTTTGATTTATTTTCATTCTGTCTAAGGACAACTGACCATTTATTCTTGAAATTGTGGATATTTAGTGGGCATACTGCAAGTTTTAAGATTGAAATTTCCAAAGTTCAGGATTTGGGACATTTTTAACTTTCACCCATGTATTGTTATTTGAGGAGAGAAACAATTTGATAAACAAGAGAATATGTCCAGGAAATGATAGTCATTCTTTAGAACATACAAGGAGAGATTCAAGTTAGCCAATCTAATCTATCCAGGAAATGTAAAAATATAGATCATAGCCAGGATGGGAGAAACAATTAAGTCACTCCAGCATATACAATTCAGTCATGTGAATCTGTCCAGAAAATGTAACGGCATATACAATCCAGTCACCTGAATCTGTCTAGGAAATGTTACAATATATAAATCTGACCAGGAAATGTAATGGAATATACAATTCAGTCAAGTAAATCCAACATATACCATTCAGCCAAGTGAATCTGTCCAGGAAATGTATCAAAATATATAATTCAGACAAATAGATCTGTCCAGGAAATGTATTGGCATATATTATTCTGTCAGGTGAATCTGTCCAGGAAACATAACATATACGATTCAGTCAAGTGAATCTATCCAGGAAATGTTACAACATATACAATACAGTCAAGTGAATATTTTAAGGAAATGTAACGACATAATATACGATCCAGTCAAGTGAATCTGTCCGGGAAATGTTACACATATACAATTCAGTCCAGTGAATCTGTCCAGGAAATGTTACAACATATACAATTCAGTCAAGTGAATCTGTCCAGGAAATGTTACAACATAAACAATATAGTCAAGTAAATCTGTCTAGGAAATGTTACAACATATACAATTCAGTCAAGTGAATCTGTCTAGGAAATGTTACAACATATACAGTTCAGTCAAGTAAATCTGTCCAGGAAATGTTACATCATATACAATACGGTGAAGTAAATCTGCCCAGGAAATGATACAACATATACAATTCAGTCAAGTAAATCTGACCAGGAAATGTTACTTTATACAATTCAGGTAAGTGTATCTGTCCAGGAAATGTAACAACATAATATATATTATACAATTCAGTCAAGGTCAAGTGAATCTGTCCAGGAAATGTAACAACATATATACTCAAACAAAAAAGTAACGTCCGATTTTCATGGTACTGTGTCTATCAATCCAGTTAAGATGTCTCAACAAAAATAAAACCAAAATATATATCAAACGTAGGACACACAAAAATTGGTAATTATTTGATTTTATCTTCATATCATGAAGGGTTATTGGACCTTATGTGCCCACAGCTTTTTCCATTATCACCAGGAAGTAAATCATCAAAACGTGACACGTTTTACGTTAAATGGTAGCCAGAAACGTCCGACGTTGAAAAAGCATCTAAAAGTTCCAAGTCTGCTTATTGAACGAGCAACATTGCAGTTCAAACTCTTTAATATACGAAATTAACTGAAATTACCTCCCTTTGAATTAAACAAATAACAATTTAAGAACTTCCAAAGCTCCTTAACCTAACATTATTTTGAGACCGTTTTTGTTTTAATGTGTTGTGTTTGTTTATGACAACAATTACCCATAGGAGAACAACAAAATCTATGGCTGATGTCGGGCATCAAAGGTTTACTAAATCTGTTTTTTTATACCCCACCCCTCACTGCAAAAACATCAGAAAATTTCCGTTATCAATTGGTTTGATGCTGATAAGTCTTGATTAATGTTGAAATGCTTGTGATGACAAAAAAAAATCAAATTTGTCCGATTCTGTTGATTATCAAAATACTGGACCAAAAATGAATTTTCTGAGTGTTTTTACGCACGCTCGTGAACGATATTTTATCACGTCAGAGTATGATACAGATTTATGGCTGTGGTCGTAAAAGCAATGCATACAGCTAGCAAGCATAACCTCTATAGAGTT
The DNA here is from genome assembly GCA_964019695.1 of Loripinus fragilis. Classification (NCBI taxonomy): domain Eukaryota; kingdom Metazoa; phylum Mollusca; class Bivalvia; order Lucinida; family Lucinidae; genus Loripinus; species Loripinus fragilis. The sequence goes on from OZ026524.1 coordinate 93,597,446, forward strand.
TGCTCAGTGATGTTTAAATGTGCTTAAAAATTCGGGATTATGACGGACACACAATCTATTGATGTTGTGACTTTTGATTTTAAGGGTACTCATGTTCGCTGCTTTGTCAGCGGCTCTACTGATTATCAAATGGGTTTATCTTAGTTGCAAAACGTTTCTAAATAATCGCAGTTGGTAATGTGAAAATTTGAATGAAATGCGTTCATACCTTTGGAACTGGCAGACATAAACGTCAAGCGGACATAACTTTATTGTCTCAGTATACAATATAGTCAAGTGTATCTGAACAGGAAATGTTACAACATATACAATAAAGTCAAGTAAATCTTCCCAATTAATATTACAACATATACAATTCAGTCAAGTGAATCTGTCTGTGAAAGGTTGCAACTTATAGAATTAAGCTAAGCAAATCTCTCTGGGAAAGGTTGCAGCTTATACAACTCGGTCAAGTTAATATGTCCAGGAAATGTTACAACATACAATCCAGTTTAGTGAATCTGTCCAGGAAAAGTTGCAAAATAGATTATAACCCCCAAAGAAGAGCTACAACTAACTCCAGTGAATCTATCCTGGAAATGTTACAACATAGATCCTGACTTATCTGTAGTAGCCAGGAGAGACACAAGTCAGTCTGACAGACCAGTGACACTGTCAAGCTCCAGTACACACAGCTTGACACAGGAAATATGCTATTTTACAGCCAAAAGGAGGGATACAAGTGAAGTGAATCTGTCCAGTTATTAAAACATAAATTATAGCCAATCTGCAGTATCAAAAGAGAGAACCTAGGAAATATTACAACACATAGCCAATATGTAGTACTACAATGAGAGCTATAATTCTGAACAGGAGTGAAATTGTCCAGGAAATGTAACAACATATATCATAGCCAGTATGAAATAACCAATTGGAGGGATACAAGTCAGTCTTGTGAATTCATCCAGGCAATATCACAACATAAAACATTGCCTATCTGTAGTACCAAGAGAAAGAGAGAGAGATACAAAGTTAAGAGGAAGGCAAATATCAGAAATCCTAGCCAATCTGTAGTACTACAATAACAGAGCTACAATTTGGAAAACAAGTGAAACTTTCTAGGAAATGTTACAACATATATCATAGCCAGTATGAAGTAATAAATTGGAGGGATACAAGTCAGTCTAGTGAATTTACCCAGGTAATATCACAACATAGAACATTGCCAATCTGGAGTACCAAGAGGGGGAGGGGAAGAGAAGTCAGTAGCCAAATAGCTGTCCAAGAAGTGCCAAAAATGCAAGTCATTATGATCAAGAAAAATTAAAATCACACACAGCAGACCAACCCACGGCACCATAGGGAAGAGCCACAGAACTTTAACAGAAACAAGACATCAGTAAGACAGTTAAAGTAAAGCAACCAGCTCTCTCTTCTCCATCAAGATGATTGCAACGCTAGAAGGACACTATACAACTATTTCATACCTTTCTGTACAACGGTCAAAACTATCACCCGTGAAGTGCTGTGGATGACCTGATGTCACTTGCACGAAGGCCAAGGGCAACAGTGCATCGGGTCATCCACAGACCCAGGGTGTGATAGTTTTACTGTTCACAGAAAGGTATGAAATACCTAACTCATAACTTACAAAGGGTAATAATAGTCGCGATGCTGATGCACATACGGTTCATTTGCGAATGTAAATGTCCATGAAATTTAACATAGACTGTAGTCTGTAGTATATAGAGACACGTCAGCAAACAAATGAATCTGTCTATGAAATGTCACAATTATGGATCACAGAATAATTTAAAGTCCATGTAATGTCACAAACAGATCATAACCTACTTTTAATCGGACGACCGAATGCAAGTAAGGAAGAAGGCAAAGATCGGGAATCAATACAATCAAGTGTCACATCTGACCCAGGATACCGTATGGGAAAAGTGACAAAAACACGAGAAAACATCACATACAAGAGAGCCAAGAGGTCAGCCTGACCACAAGGCTTCAAGAAACAGAAAAGAGAGTACCACAAACACAAATAACAAAAAAGATCCACAGAAGAAGCACCGCTTTGAAAAGGTCAATAAGAAAAGAAGCTCTAGCGATAAGGGGTATATTTTCCCTAGTTGACATGATTGCAAAAGCTAAATTTTCAAATAGCCCTAATGATTTTAAAATTCATCTGTTTGGGTAGTATAATATGTATAGTTAGTATCAAAATACGCTTCAAAGAGATTCATCATTTACAAAGCCTTGAAAACTCGCGCTTTCTACTCCCACCCCTCATTTTACGTTTTTATACTGGGTGTCGTTTAGACCAGAATTTTAGTAAATCCATTATAGGTTTTCAAAAAGTAAAAGTACTAAATTATTTAGGATATAAATGCCCTTCGTTTCCAAAACTTTGCAGTATTCCTTCTGCGCATGCGTACGAAATATACTTAAAATTGTGATGTTTGTCATTGACAAGATAAAACTGGTGTCTTTCAGCTTTCCCCCCCTAGACCCAAGATGCCCTTAGGACAATTGAACGTCATTATATCAATATACAACATGTGTTAAGGGCGTTTTGGGTCTAGGGGGGGAAAGGAGTTGTATAAGCGAAAGAAGACATCAATCATCTGACAAAAATAGAACACTTTGCAAGATGGTCGTTTTTATTGTACATCAACTGTATAAATATGTATATTATACCCTATCGTGATAAATGTAGGACGATTGTTTACCTTAGTTTAACGGTCTATTTCCCACACATGTTACTGAATAGCGAGCACAGCTGATGATCAAAATAAAATTCTCATTCCAAAACGAAGTAGATATATAACATGCATTTAGGAAAACCCGTTTTAAATATACAAATTATCGGGCAATGGTACATAGACGGCTCGTCTATATGTATTTGTTGAGTGTGCCTAGTGTCTCCAGTCGTTATTTCAACAAAATAAAACGAACGTTTCATTTAGGGAGATAGCGCGCCTAATCGCTAGAAATTCTTAGACATGTTTCATGGTACCAACCTCACCCTTAATTCACATGTGGATCAAGATACATAGCTGTTAAGTTTGCATGAAAGATCCCTAACTTATCCATGGATCATCTCCCAGTACATATAAATCAAGATACAAAAAGGAGATAAAACAAAGATAAGGACACAACAGTACATACAACTGAATATCAGAGCAAAAGAAATCCAACAGATAAACCCCAGTGGTCCCAACAACAGACGCAGCATCAGGCCCCAACCCTCTCATCTATAGATAGGTTTTTAAGTCTGGATCGTCATAGAGTCTGAAGTGCAACCCTTGGGCGTGCAATTAAAGAGGAAAGCAAAGTTACCAACGTGACTTGACCACCAAGCATGCAGTTTGTTGCAAAAACATTAATGTAATAACCAAAATTTAATAATGCGAAAGTACTTTAATAAACTGCGCTGAAAAATATTAGTCATAAAAGTACACAAATGGTTTTCCAGGGAATGCCACAAACATAGCCTACTTAAAAGGAGGGAGAGCTACAAATCAATATAAGCAAAATACAAACTTGACAATGACCAAGAAATCCCACAATTACGTCAGCAAGAACACAAATAAAGTAAAGCAACCAGCTCTCTCTACCTAAGCGAGATGATAGGATTGTAAGTTACTGCATATTCGGTAATTGAGTGCTCAATTGTATTTTAAACTTGCATAGTACAATGCATTGATGCATGTTTGTCATGTTGTTGAAAGCAGCTTCATCGTTGCGTGGACTATTTTGTAACAGTAAATAGAGACGTCTACCATGGTAACAAATGACGCTGGTCTGATTTCCGGTTTACTTTTGTGCATATGTTGAGAAGGCAGGTTGCCTTTTTTTACTTTTCTCGAAGATGGATAACAAACCTTGTCACTGACAATAAGATCAACTTTCAAACATTATCTGGCGAGACTATTCGAATGTGCAGGCTCGCCTGATTATTGGCTGCTCGCATTGGCGACAAGTACCTACATCACATGAACTGGTATAAATAATTTGGGCTGAGCCGTCATCTACATCCCTTCTTTTTATTGCAACCAGCGAAAGCTCTGGCGAGACTGCGCCAATGTGCAGGCTCGTCTGGTCTTTTGCTGCTCACATATGTGATGAGTACCTAAATCACATGAACTGGTATAAACAACTTAGCCTGATTCTACATTTACATCCCTTGTTTTAGTGCAATCAGCGAAGGCTCTGGCGAGACTGCGCAAGTGTTCAGTCTCGCAAGATCATTTGCTGCTCGCATACGTGATATGTTTCATGAACTGGCCCTAAAATTATGGCCTGAACCTTCATCTACATCCCTTCTGTTATAGGGATTCGATGTTCGCATATGCGATTAATACCAAACTTTCTTGAACTGGCCTATAAATTTTTGGCTGAGCCTTCATCTACATATCTTCTTTTTAGTATGATTTGCACAGGCTCTGACGAGACTGAGCGAATGTGCTGTCTCGCCTGATTCTTCGCTACTCGTATATGCGATTTGATACCAAACTTTCTTGAACTGGCCTATAAAAAAATTGGCTGAGCCTTCATCTACATCCCGTCTTTTTAGTGCTATTTTCTAAGGCTCTGGTGTGGTGAGAGTGCGCAAATGTGCCATCCCGTCTGATCCTTTTCTGCCCAATTACGTGATAAGCACCAAACTCATATGAATTGACCTAAAAAAATTAAGCGAGTATGATCAGAAAGTACCACAATTACACACCTCAGACACACCCATGACACCGTGAGGAGCAGCCACAGAACACTAATCGTAGGAAGACAGTGAAAGCAAGTAATCATGCTCTCTCTTCCTCGACATGATGATTGCAAAACAAAGGAGAACACTCAGTAAAGCATAAAAACACGCATCAAACACGGAGCCCCATCAATCCAATGGGGGAACATTAAATAATGAATAAACAACAACAGAACCACCACCTTAAAAGGGACAAAAGTGGGCCTGAACCTTCATCTACATCGCTTCTTTTTCAGTGCGAACAGCAAAGGCTGTGGTGATATTGCACGAATGTGCAGGCTGATCTGACCCTTCGTTGCTCGCATATGCAATAAGTACCAAACTTTCATGAACTGGCCCTTAAAGTTTGGCCTGAGCCTTCATCTACATATAGTTTTCCTTGGCGTGTGATAAGAACCAAACTAAACTGTTATTTAATTAAATAAAAAAAGTAAAAAAAAAAAAGATTTTGGGCTATCTGGAATTTGTGGGATTCGAACTCATAACTTAGATATTCCAGAGCTGCTGTTGGCTTTTGGAGTAAGGTCATAACCCCTGAGCTATCTGGGCCTATTATTGTAAAGGATTAACATTCATTTAAGTAAGTCATTTGTGTAAAAATATGTTTACAGGGACATTACTCTTGGTGTTTAAGCAATTAATCCATAATTTAGCAAAACCAAAGCAATATAACCAATTTGGCCCAAAGAAATTTCACAATGTTCAAGTTTCATGCTGTATTTCATATTGGTCTACAAATTGATAAAGTAAATATAATGGAACGCTATATTCATTATGAAAATAACAAACACTAATGCCATTTATTTAATGTTTCTGGCTGTTACGATACAGAATGGCTGGAATAACAGAATCAGCGATGGTTGCGTATACGCACAAATACGCAGAGGTTTAGGTATGCACCTGGTCACCTATTCGAACCATGATACGGTACTCTTTCTATTGATAGTCCCAATAAAAGGTCGGTTTGTCTGAGATGGAATTCATTGTATCTATATTTATCAACGCTTGCACGATTTCCTTATTCTTCTTGAATATCTCGGAAATCTTGTGCGTTTTTCAATATATAAAGGATGGAATTTCCCATTCTTGTTAGGGGACATTTTAAACATACCGTTGAAAGGTTCGATATAGAGACGCTATTCATTATTATAAAAGGTACGTGAAGTTATATATATATTGTTACTGTGTTGATATTGTACATGACAGGGCGATGGCGATTCGTGTAATTGCATTGAATCGCGATGTCTCTAGCATGTCACATTGTATTGAAATAATAAGTCACTCGTTTTCTATTTTGTCGTCTGTTGAACCGGCCAGCATTCCGTGTATGAGTTCTTTCGGGTGTTATCAATAACGTCCCGTTTTTTCGGTGAAAATAGCGATTGTTACGCACCTGCGTATGAAGTTACGCACATGCGTATTGCCTAAAAATCTGCTGGGACCATTCTTGCGGCTATAGTAAAAGCTGTCCGGATGGACTCGTCGGGTTATTTCGGACAAAAGTAGTCACAGGCCATGTCGGGCCTGCACCTAAAAACTATAATGGCATGCTGAAAGATTTACCAGGGACCGATAGGTGAAAAACAAATTTTGCAGCTAGATTTTAAATTGTTGTGATTTGTACAGCGTTGTTGGAAAGACGATTTAACTGCCAGTGATAATCGACTTTCTGTAGCGACCTGTATGTGTCACCTCGAGTTATATCTGACGCATATAAGAATAAGGGTTAGGTGCATACACTACAACACACTTACATAAATAAGGTGATAGCTGACATGTATGTTTAGAGATTAGGTAGGTGTAATGTTACACCAAAGTAAATGTAAAATATTTTTTGTTACACCAAAGTAAATGTAAAATATTTTTTGTTACACCAAAGTAAATGTAAGATATTTTCGTTACACCAAAGTAAATGTAAAATATTTTGTGTTACACCAAAATAAATGTAAGAAAGCATTGTACGGTTTTACACACATAAAACAGCAGAATGTAATCTCTCAATATTGATGTAAATATTTTTTTTGCCGAGAGGTCATAATTAGTTGTTTACAACTGATACGTTATACATGTTCGAAATTAGTGCGTGGGCAGAGTGATGTCCGACGTAAACGTCCAAACGTTACGTCGGCACCACACTGTTCAACCTTTTTCCTGGAATTTTAAGAGAATTGGTATCAGTATTTGTAAACCTCGAAACTATCTAGATAAAGTTACCTTGAAGGGAAAAAGGGCCACGGGATCTTGATGTTTCGGCTGCGATAGCGTCTCAACCAGGGTGACGTTACGACAGTGTATAGAAGAGTTTGTTACGTATGGGTTTGTTCGTTTGGCATAAGAGGTATTGTTTAGCGCTGACATAGGCCAGTCACTAAAAAATACTTCTCTATTATATAAGTTTAAGTGTGGATATTTAGAAGCGCCGATCCATCCTAACCGCATGGGAGCCGTTAGCCATACACCCACAGGTGGGGGCTAATCGCGCGTTTATAGGGTTAGGATGTAATTTAAAGGAGTAAGACCACTGAAATTATTTCTATTTTTGTGAACTTCGAACGAACAACCCCATTATTGACGCAAAAGAGTGATTTTGAGATTCTAAATATAGATTGTTTTTTGCAGAATCGTCTCTTGTGTCCCCTCCTACGTTGGAGGCTGAATGTTGGTGAGCCGTTGATTATCACCTGAGGGCACATATTAGCTGTCCCCCTCAGGCCACGACCAGCGTGGATCAAGGCCCAATCGTTTCCACGTAGCACAATTGAATGGGAAGCCAACCGGCTTGAATGGTTATATGTGAATCTGACACCCAACGTGGGGATATGATCAGGAAGATCTATTTATACGAATTCTGACGTCTTGAACGACGATCAGTAATACGCGTAACAAATAATACGTGAATCCAGTGACGATAAAAGTACAAGTTCGATCACCTCAGCGCCGATGGTCTGAAGTAGACACACGTGCAGCTTAGAAGACATAGTGTTCGCGAGACGCGTATAATCTCGAGATTTCTCGTCAATACGAGAACTGAAATATTAAAGGGCCCAATCGTGTTTTTTTTTTATGAGAACTTAAGCTATATGTTAATCATATTCTTTACGTCTCTTATTTCTGACTAGTTGACGTACATCTAGAACAGGACAGTCCAAGATTGGTTCTAATTGAAATGATCTTGGAGTGGCAACTTGCTCTAGTATAGGATGGTCAATTAGCAAGAAATAACAGCGTAGGTGGTGTCATTGTATATTAATGTGTTGTTGATGTTTTCTTAGTACATAAAGTACTGAAAAGTTTTTGCTAGTTGTGTGCATTATTTTTCCCTGGTAGCATCGTCATCGCATAAAGGAATTTTCCAATAAGATTTCCCCTCTTCCTTCCTGACCGGCTTTATGTCGTAACAATGGTGTCAGAAGTGGAATTTTTGAGGTTTTATTGGCAAATTTCTCTGCTGTGACGTTGCTACGGGCGCACACTAGTAGTTTATCTTTACAAGAAAGGTTGTGAGTGTCAACACACAGTACTGATTGCATGCGTTCCCCTGTGATGAAGTGCGACACATGTAAATAAGTCATCACATAACATTCTGAGGGGACCCATACTTTCTTGTTCTGTGGATTGCCAGTAGGGTATAAAACCCAAGGAAAATTTGTCAGAGTTTGATTATTAGACTTGTCCACCTTTATTTTACCCATATCATTGTGTATTGGCTTATGCCCTGTATTCCTATTAATTAAGGATACTGATGTGGAAAATTTCATATCGTTTGAGGGTACTAATAATTTAAATCACCTCAGTGACGTCATAGTGTGTGACGCCACTCAACTGATTTCTATTATTAGAAGAAGTCCATAGAAAGATTATTTTAGTCAATTATTATGTCTTGCTATGACAAGTGACTGTTGACTTGACTGTAACGCGTTTATATTAATATCGCGTAGGTATACATTTCTTGACATAAATGCGAGAAAATGAATGATGTTTTTTAGTCAAATACGTTCAGTGAAGGCCTATTTAAAGTTGATATATATCCTAGGCACCTTTCCGTGGTGATCTCTTATTCGTTGTACCTTACGTTACTCATATGTAACGTCATTAAATCCCTAGTAAAATTATTAGTTTACCAGCGCGAACGTTGGTCAGCCCATACCTATTTAAAAGGGACAAAGCGAACCCTTATTTATTTTCAACAGTATAGTTGACTTATACCATTCCCAGCAATAGGCTAAAATGGATAAACATATTTCATTAGCACGGGAATTAGGATATGCAGGGCAAGAACTAAGGGATTATCTTAAAAGGCAACAAGATTTAGATAGGGAGGAAAGGTTGGCCCAAAGGGAATATGAAAGAGAGAAAAGGGAGGCCGAGCAAAAAGAGAAAGATCGGGAATTAGAAAAAATGAAAATTGAGGCCGCGCGTAAGGATAAGGAAGTGGAAAAGTTAAAAATTGAGGCTGCGCGCAAGGATAAGGAAATGGAAATGGAAAAAGAAGTTGCGCTAAAAAAAATTGAGGCCGAAGTGGAACTAAAAAAAATCGAGGCCGAGACCACTTCACATCCCTGGGGGCCCAAAGAGAAAAGTTCAAATCCTAGGAGTCCCAAGCTTCTATACTTTGACGAACATACGGATAAGATGGATAGCTATTTAACTAGGTTCGAAAGTTATGCCTTGTCAAATAAATGGGACCCGTCCATGTGGGCATCATACTTAAGTGCCTTATTAAAGGGACGCGCTTTGGAAGTCTTCGTTAGGCTTTCCAGAGATGACCAGTCAGATTATGGTCAGATTAAGTAGGCTCTGCTTACTAATTTTGACCTCACCGAACGATCTTTTCGTAAGAAATTTAGGGATTGTAGACCCGAGAAAGCCGAAACTTTCAGACAATTTAGCGGTAGGCTAGCGAGCTACCTTGATAAATGGCTAGGTTTGGCTAAGGTCGAAAAGACCTACGAGGCAGTTTGTGATTTTTTGGCCCGAGACCAGTTCCTTGACTGTTGCAGTCATGAGCTCTATTTGTATCTCAAACCTAAGACGTTTAAAGTCCTGGGTGAGTTAGCCCATGAGGCGGATTTGTTCGCCGATGCAAAGGGGGGTGTTCCCTTGTGTGTTTCAAAAGGGCAGCATAAAAGTAAGAGTGTAGATCAAGCCCAACCTAAGGTAGAGCCTAAACAGGATCAGAGGCCCGTGGTTAAGTGCAAGTTTTGTGGCAAGCCCCACCCAACTCATAAATGTTGGAATAACCCAGATAACAAGAGGGTAGCATATAGTGCGCAGTTTGATTCCCAGTATAGGGGAGATAATTCTAATTGGGGTCAGAATAGGAACCGTGGTCGCAGTGACCAGCGTGACAATCATTATGATAACAATTACAGGACCGACCATCAAGGTCAATTTTTGTAAAATTGATTGCAAGAGTTTGGATGTAGGAAAAGGTCAGTTTAGTTCTCCTCATTCTTCATTAAAAGGTTTACCCCATAAGGATAGCAAGGGCACTTGTCATTTCCCACGGTCAAGGTTGCCGACAGCGATTGGTACCGTAAATGGTAAAGAGGTTAGGGTCTTGAGAGACACAGGTTGTACGGGGGTAATTGTCAGGAGAAGTTTAGTTTCTGATGGTCAGATGTTAAATAAGCAGTCTGGTGTGACTCTTATTAACAATTATAAACAGAGATGTCCTGTGGCCCGCATCAATATTGATTGTCCATTTTTTAGTGGTAGAACGGATGCATTGTGCATTGATGACCCAGCACATGACTTAGTCATTGGTAATATTGAGGGGTCCAAATTTCCTGATATAACCCATTTTTCATCAGGGGTAGTTGGAAATAAGAGGTCAAAGAAAAGGAGAAAGAATAGAAAGGTCAAGGTCGCAGATAAGTTTATAAGGCAGAACAGGCAAGAATTAGTATTGAAGCAAGCGTCAGATATTAAATTGAAAGAGATTAGAAGAAGGGTAGAGTCTGGTAGTGTGACTAAAAGTCGCAGTTTCTCTAGTGGTGAAACTAAGTTCATTCGTATGAATGGTTTAATTTATAGGCATTTTAAGAAGAATGCTAAAGTTTCACTACAGTTAGTAGTTCCTTCTAGTTTAACGCATAGCGTTATGAATTTGGCCCATGAATCACGAAAGGTGGTAAATCATAGAGGCAGAAAGGAAACTATATCTAAGGTCTTAGATGAATTTTATTGGCCCGGTGTTTGTAGGGAGGTAACTCAATATTGTAGATCTTGTGCCATTTGTCAAAGGACAACTCACAATATAATGGTCGCAATGACTCAATGTTGTAGTATACCCCAGAGAAACATATCCTCTAAGGAGGCAGTAGTTAGCCGTACAAGACGGACTGACAGCCAGACAGAACGACGACGTTCATATGGTAGTGGTAGACGTTGCCCAATACCATATTATTGGCGCAATATGACTGGAACTGAAAGCAGTAGTCAGTATTAGTATTAAAGGTGTGCGACAGTGTAATGACCCAATTGTCTCGGATTGTTGACCTATATTTTTAACTATGATAGCATAGTAATAGTCACATAGGTGTACTATAGACGTGAGGAGTCACGGAATTATATTTAAGTCATGACGTATGACGGTATACGGTTGACGTGAGCAAGTCACGATAATATATTATTTTGCAACAGAGGTTGGCTGCAACGTGAAGAGTCACGTTAATTTAAATATGAGCAAAGATTGTATTATGGAGGAAGTTATTAATAGGTATACTTGGCATAATGATATATAATATATGGATCTTTGCAAAAGCTATAGGCTATTAAGCCTTATACATTAAATGTCATAAGACATAACACTTCATGGGAAGTTAAAGGGGTACGACCCCATATATGGAAAAGTTAAAGGGGTACAACCCCATATTTATGTGTTGAGCATTAATGCTTCAACAATACAGGTCTATGATTGTGGCAATCCGAGGACAAGACAATGTGGGGGCAGACTATCTTTCCAGGTAGTCCGCCATTTAAGTCGTACGTGTATATATGTTGTATTATATATTTATTCTGTATTATTCCTTCTTTTCTGCATCGTGTATCGTAAGAAAAAGTCATCCCTTTTTCTCCCAAAAGGAAGGGCCTTTGTTACGATACAGAATGGCTGGAATAACAGAATCAGCGATGGTTGCGTATACGCACAAATACGCAGAGGTTTAGGTATGCACCTGGTCACCTATTCGAACCATGATACGGTACTCTTTCTATTGATAGTCCCAATAAAAGGTCGGTTTGTCTGAGATGGAATTCATTGTATCTATATTTATCAACGCTTGCACGATTTCCTTATTCTTCTTGAATATCTCGGAAATCTTGTGCGTTTTTCAATATATAAAGGATGGAATTTCCCATTCTTGTTAGGGGACATTTTAAACATACCGTTGAAAGGTTCGATATAGAGACGCTATTCATTATTATAAAAGGTACGTGAAGTTATATATATATTGTTACTGTGTTGATATTGTACATGACAGGGCGATGGCGATTCGTGTAATTGCATTGAATCGCGATGTCTCTAGCATGTCACATTGTATTGAAATAATAAGTCACTCGTTTTCTATTTTGTCGTCTGTTGAACCGGCCAGCATTCCGTGTATGAGTTCTTTCGGGTGTTATCAATAACGTCCCGTTTTTTCGGTGAAAATAGCGATTGTTACGCACTTGCGTATGAAGTTACGCACATGCGTATTGCCTAAAAATCTGCTGGGACCATTCTTGCGGCTATAGTAAAAGCTGTCCGGATGGACTCGTCGGGTTATTTCGGACAAAAGTAGTCACAGGCCATGTCCGGCCTGCACCTAAAAAATATAATGGCATTCTGAAAGATTTACCAGGGACCGATAGGTGAAAAACAAATTTTGCAGCTAGATTTTAAATTGTTGTGATTTGTACGGCGTTGTTGGAAAGACGATTTAACTGCCAGTGATAATCGACTTTCTGTAGCGACCTGTATGTGTCACCTCGAGTTATATCTGACGCATATAAGAATAAGGGTTAGGTGCATACACTACAACACACTTACATAAATAAGGTGATAGCTGACATGTATGTTTAGAGATTAGGTAGGTGTAATGTTACACCAAAGTAAATGTAAAATATTTTTTGTTACACCAAAGTAAATGTAAAATATTTTTTGTTACACCAAAGTAAATGTAGGATATTTTCGTTACACCAAAGTAAATGTAAAATAGTTTGTGTTACACCAAAATAAATGTAAGAAAGCATTGTACGGTTTTACACACATAAAACAGCAGAATGTAATCTCTCAATATTGATGTAAATATTTTTTTTGCCGAGAGGTCATAATTAGTTGTTTACAACTGATATGTTATACATGTACGAAATTAGTGCGTGGGCAGAGTGATGTCCGACGTAAACGTCCAAATGTTACGTCGGCACCACACTGTTCAACCTTTTTCCTGGAATTTTAAGAGAATTGGTATCAGTATTTGTAAACCTCGAAACTATCTAGATAAAGTGACCTTGAAGGGAAAAAGGGCCACGGGATCTTGATGTTTCGGCTGCGATAGCGTCTCAACCAGGGTGACGTTACGACAGTGTATAGAAGAGTTTGTTACGTATGGGTTTGTTCGTTTGGCATAAGAGGTATTGTTTAGCGCTGACATAGGCCAGTCACTAAAAAATACTTCTCTATTATATAAGTTTAAGTGTGGATATTTAGAAGCGCCGATCCATCCTAACCGCATGGGAGCCGTTAGCCATACACCCACAGGTGGGGGCTAATCGCGTGTTTATAGGGTTAGGATGTAATTTAAAGGAGTAAGACCACTGAAATTATTTCTATTTTTGTGAACTTCGAACGAACAACCCCATTATTGACGCAAAAGAGTGATTCTGAGATTCTAAATATAGATTGTTTTTTGCAGAATCGTCTCTTGTGTCCCCTCCTACGTTGGAGGCTGAATGTTGGTGAGCCGTTGATTATCACCTGAGGGCACATATTAGCTGTCCCCCTCAGGCCACGACCAGCGTGGATCAAGGCCCAATCGTTTCCACGTAGCACAATTGAATGGGAAGCCAACCGGCTTGAATGGTTATATGTGAATCTGACACCCAACGTGGGGATATGATCAGGAAGATCTATTTATACGAATTCTGACGTCTTGAACGACGATCAGTAATACGTGTAACAAATAATATGTGAATCCAGTGACGATCAAAGTACAAGTTCGATCACCTCAGCGCCGATGGTCTGAAGTAGACACACGTGCAGCTTAGAAGACATAGTGTTCGCGAGACGCGTATAATCTCGAGATTTCTCGTCAATACGAGAACTGAAATATTAAAGGGCACAATTGTGTTTTTTTTTTATGAGAACTTAAGCTATATGTTAATCATATTCTTTACGTCTCTTATTTCTGACTAGTTGACGTACATCTAGAACAGGACAGTCCAAGATTGGTTCTAATTGAAATGATCTTGGAGTGGCAACTTGCTCTAGTATAGGATGGTCAATTAGCCAGAAATAACAGCGTAGGTGGTGTCATTGTATATTAATGTGTTGTTGATGTTTTCTTAGTACATAAAGTACTGAAAAGTTTTTGCTAGTTGTGTGCATTATTTTTCCCTGGTAGCATCGTCATCGCATAAAGGAATTTTCCAATAAGATTTCCCCTCTTCCTTCCTGACCGGCTTTATGTCGTAACACTGGCATACTTAAGTTTCACTGAATTTAAAATTCTCATTATGTATTGTTGCTGTAGGCCACGCCTTACGAGCCTTTTCCCTAAGAAGGCTCGTCAACAAGTGAATCTTCCAAGGGAAGATTCACAAAGATAGTTCCCTCTTTTTTTATTTTTTTTTTTTTTTATTTTTTTTTTTGGCATTTTCCCCTGGGTCCTTGGGTTGGTCTTGACTTTTTTTTTTTTTTTTTTTTTTTGGGGGGGGGGGGGGGGGTTGGTGGTCTGAGGGTAAGTGGGATAGTGGTACTCCCTGGGTGGATTCCACTTCAGGGTTACTACCAGATTATGCTGGTATTCAACGGGAGATTAATAATTGGGGTGTGGGGTGGGGACAATTCATCATTACTCTTCTCTATATATAACAAAAGTGAATTGTACATCCAGATCAACATGTGACTTTCAAACTTTGATTTTGACATTTAGAATTTCATGAAGGACAGCTTTAAGCTTTATAGTGCTTCGTACAGAATTGGTGAATTTATATACTGATAACTTATCATGTGCGGATCCAGAGGGGGGTAGGGGACAACAGAACCACCACCTTAAAAGGGACAAAAGTGGGCCTGAACCTTCATCTACATCGCTTCTTTTTCAGTGCGAACAGCAAAGGCTGTGGTGATATTGCACGAATGTGCAGGCTGATCTGACCCTTCGTTGCTCGCATATGCAATAAGTACCAAACTTTCATGAACTGGCCCTTAAAGTTTGGCCTGAGCCTTCATCTACATATAGTTTTCCTTGGCGTGTGATAAGAACCAAACTAAACTGTTATTTAATTAAATAAAAAAAGTAAAAAAAAAAAAAAGATTTTGGGCTATCTGGAATTTGTGGGATTCGAACTCATAACTTAGATATTCCAGAGCTGCTGTTGGCTTTTGGAGTAAGGTCATAACCCCTGAGCTATCTGGGCCTATTATTGTAAAGGATTAACATTCATTTAAGTAAGTCATTTGTGTAAAAATATGTTTACAGGGACATCACTCTTGGTGTTTAAGCAATTAATCCATAATTTAGCAAAACCAAAGCAATATAACCAATTTGGCCCAAAGAAATTTCACAATGTTCAAGTTTCATGCTGCATTTCATATTGGTCTACAAATTGATAAAGTAAATATAATGGAACGCTATATTCATTATGAAAATAACAAACACTAACGCCATTTATTTAATGTTTCTGGCATACTTAAGTTTCACTGAATTTAAAATTCTCATTATGTATTGTTGCTGTAGGCCACGCCTTACGAGCCTTTTCCCTAAGAAGGCTCGTCAACAAGTGAATCTTCCGAGGGAAGATTCACAAAGATATTTCCCTCTTTTTTTATTTTTTTTTTTTTATTTTTTTTTTTTTGGCATTTTCCCCTGGGTCCTTGGGTTGGTCTTGACTTTTTTTTTTTTTGGGGGGGGGGGGGGGGGGGGGGGTTGGTGGTCTGAGGGTAAGTGGGATAGTGGTACTCCCTGGGTGGATTCCACTTCAGGGTTACTACCAGATTATGCTGGTATTCAACGGGAGATTAATAATTGGGGTGTGGGGTGGGGACAATTCATCATTACTCTTCTCTATATATAACAAAAGTGAATTGTACATCCAGATCAACATGTGACTTTCAAACTTTGATTTTGACATTTAGAATTTCATGAAGGACAGCTTTAAGCTTTATAGTGCTTCGTACAGAATTGGTGAATTTATATACTGATAACTTATCATGTGCGGATCCAGAGGGGGGTAGGGGATCCAGACCAACAACACCCCCTGGAATATCACAAGTTATATGAGTTTCTATAGAAATTAGCATTTGGACACCCCCACTGGAAAAAATTGGACCCCCACCTCTTGGAAAATGTTGGCCCCCTCTGGATCCTTGAGAAAGTATAGTTTTCTCTGCAATAAAACCATTTACCCCCTCTGACACTGAAAAATAAGCTAAGGACAAAAAATGATGTCCAGGCTGTTTTCTCGCCGCCAGGCCTGGACCCCCCTGACAGAAATTCCTGGATCCACGCATCCTTAAAAGAAACATGAAAAGAGATTAAGGTTCAGGTGATATACGATACAAGCGTCCTTTGAAAAGTGCGTAATAGAGATAATATTCCTTTATTTTTAATGAGTTTTTCCTTTATGTTTTTATAATTAACCCTTAAAGCGCCAATCACAACAAAAGTCGTCTGCTTTCTCGTCTGCTAGAAACAGCAATGATGAAAGAACGTCAATGTATCATTATTTTGGCGTCATTTCGGCGTCATTTTGCTGCATCGATGTCAATTTTGACTGGAAGGAATGTTTCTACTGTTGGGGAGTTTGGCATATACATTTTGTAAATTTAGGTAGCCCACGAAAATAGTACCTTAAAACATTTTGAAATTCACAGTTTCTGTGCCCTCTATTCGGTAATTGAGTGCTCAATTGTATTTTAAACTTGCATATTACAATGCATTGATGCATGTTTGTCATGTTGTTGAAAGCAGCTTCATCATTGTGTGGACTATTTTGTAACAGTAAATAGAGACGTCTACCATGGTAACAAATGACGCTGGTCTGATTTCCGGTTTACTTTTGTGCATATGTTGAGAAGGCAGGTTGCCTTTTTTTACTTTTCTCGAAGATGGATAACAAACCTTGTCACTCACAAGAAGATCAACTTTCAAACATTATCTGGCGAGACTATTCGAATGTGCAGGCTCGCCTGATTATTGGCTGCTCGCATTGGCGACAAGTACCTACATCACATGAACTGGTATAAATAATTTGGGCTGAGCCGTCATCTACATCCCTTCTTTTTATTGCAACCAGCGAAAGCTCTGGCGAGACTGCGCCAATGTGCAGGCTCGTCTGGTCTTTTGCTGCTCACATATGTGATGAGTACCTAAATCACATGAACTGGTATAAACAACTTAGCCTGATTCTACATTTACATCCCTTGTTTTAGTGCAATCAGCGCAGGCTCTGGCGAGACTGCGCAAGTGTTCAGTCTCGCAAGATCATTTGCTGCTCGCATACGTGATATGTTTCATGAACTGGCCCTAAAATTATGGCCTGAACCTTCATCTACATCCCTTCTGTTATAGGGATTCGATGTTCGCATATGCGATTAATACCAAACTTTCTTGAACTGGCCTATAAATTTTTGGCTGAGCCTTCATCTACATATCTTCTTTTTAGTATGATTTGCACAGGCTCTGACGAGACTGAGCGAATGTGCTGTCTCGCCTGATTCTTCGCTACTCGTATATGCGATTTGATACCAAACTTTCTTGAACTGGCCTATAAAAAAATTGGCTGAGCCTTCATCTACATCCCGTCTTTTTAGTGCTATTTTCTAAGGCTCTGGTGTGGTGAGAGTGCGCAAATGTGCCATCTCGTCTGATCCTTTTCTGCCCAATTACGTGATAAGCACCAAACTCATATGAATTGACCTAAAAAAATTAAGCGAGTATGATCAGAAAGTACCACAATTACACACCTCAGACAAACCCATGACACCGTGAGGAGCAGCCACAGAACACTAATCGTAGGAAGACAGTGAAAGCAAGTAATCATGCCCTCTCTTCCTCGACATGATGATTGCAAAACAAAGGAGAACACTCAGTAAAGCATAAAAAACACGCATCAAACACGGAGCCCCATCAATCCAATGGGGGAACATTAAATAATGAATAAACAACAACAGAACCACCACCTTAAAAGGGACAAAAGTGGGCCTGAACCTTCATCTACATCGCTTCTTTTTCAGTGCGAACAGCAAAGGCTGTGGTGATATTGCACGAATGTGCAGGCTGATCTGACCCTTCGTTGCTCGCATATGCAATAAGTACCAAACTTTCATGAACTGGCCCTTAAAGTTTGGCCTGAGCCTTCATCTACATATAGTTTTCCTTGGCGTGTGATAAGAACCAAACTAAACTGTTATTTAATTTTATAAAAAAAGTAAAAAAAAAAGATTTTGGGCTATCTGGAATTTGTGGGATTCGAACTCATAACTTAGATATTCCAGAGCTGCTGTTGGCTTTTGGAGTAAGGTCATAACCCCTGAGCTATCTGGGCCTATTATTGTAAAGGATTTACATTCATTTAAGTAAGTCATTTGTGTAAAAATATGTTTACAGGGACATCATTCTTGGTGTTTAAGCAATTAATCCATAATTTAGCAAAACCAAAGCAATATAACCAATTTGGCCCAAAGAAATTTCACAATGTTCAAGTTTCATGCTGTATTTCATATTGGTCTACAAATTGATAAAGTAAATATAATGGAACGCTATATTCATTATGAAAATAACAAACACTAACGCCATTTATTTAATGTTTCTGGCATACTTAAGTTTCACTGAATTTAAAATTCTCATTATGTATTGTTGCTGTAGGCCACGCCTTACGAGCCTTTTCCCTAAGAAGGCTCGTCAACAAGTGAATCTTCCGAGGGAAGATTCACAAAGATAGTTCCCTCTTTTTTTATTTTTTCTTTTTTAAATTTTTTTTGGCATTTTCCCCTGGGTCCTTGGGTTGGTCTTGATTTTTTTTTTTTTTTTTTTTTGGGGGGGGGGGGGGGGGTTGGTGGTCTGAGGGTAAGTGGGATAGTGGTACTCCCTGGGTGGATTCCACTTCAGGGTTACTACCAGATTATGCTGGTATTCAACGGGAGATTAATAATTGGGGTGTGGGGTGGGGACAATTCATCATTACTCTTCTCTATATATAACAAAAGTGAATTGTACATCCAGATCAACATGTGACTTTCAAACTTTGATTTTGACATTTAGAATTTCACGAAGGACAGCTTTAAGCTTTATAGTGCTTCGTACAGAATTGGTGAATTTATATACTGATAACTTATCATGTGCGGATCCAGAGGGGGGTAGGGGATCCAGACCAACAACACCCCCTGGAATATCACAAGTTATATGAGTTTCTATAGAAATTAGCATTTGGACACCCCCACTGGAAAAAATTGGACCCCCACCTCTTGGAAAATGTTGGCCCCCTCTGGATCCTTGAGAAAGTATAGTTTTCTCTGCAATAAAACCATTTACCCCCTCTGACACTGAAAAATAAGCTAAGGACAAAAAATGATGTCCAGGCTGTTTTCTCGCCGCCAGGCCTGGACCCCCCTGACAGAAATTCCTGGATCCACGCATCCTTAAAAGAAACATGAAAAGAGATTAAGGTTCAGGTGATATACGATACAAGCGTCCTTTGAAAAGTGCGTAATAGAGATAATATTCCTTTATTTTTAATGAGTTTTTCCTTTATGTTTTTATAATTAACCCTTAAAGCGCTAATCACAACAAAAGTCGTCTGCTTTCTCGTCTGCTAGAAACAGCAATGATGAAAGAACGTCAATGTATCATTATTTTGGCGTCATTTCGGCGTCATTTTGCTGCATCACTGTCAATTTTGACTGGAAGGAATGTTTCTACTGTTGGGGAGTTTGGCATATACATTTTGTAAATTTAGGTAGCCCACGAAAATAGTACCTTAAAACATTTTGAAATTCACAGTTTCTGTGCCCTCTATTCGGTAATTGTGTGCTCAATTGTATTTTAAACTTGCAAAGTACAATGCATTGATGCATGTTTGTCATGTTGTTGAAAGCAGCTTCATCATTGTGTGGACTATTTTGTAACAGTAAATAGAGACGTCTACCATGGTAACAAATGACGCTGGTCTGATTTCCGGTTTACTTTTGTGCATATGTTGAGAAGGCAGGTTGCCTTTTTTTACTTTTCTCGAAGATGGATAACAAACCTTGTCACTCACAAGAAGATCAACTTTCAAACATTATCTGGCGAGACTATTGGAATGTGCAGGCTCGCCTGATTATTGGCTGCTCGCATTGGCGACAAGTACTTACATCACATGAACTGGTATAAATAATTTGGGCTGAGCCGTCATCTACATCCCTTCTTTTTATTGCAACCAGCGAAAGCTCTGGCGAGACTGCGCCAATGTGCAGGCTCGTCTGGTCTTTTGCTGCTCACATATGTGATGAGTACCTAAATCACATGAACTGGTATAAACAACTTAGCCTGATTCTACATTTACATCCCTTGTTTTAGTGCAATCAGCGCAGGCTCTGGCGAGACTGCGCAAGTGTTCAGTCTCGCAAGATCATTTGCTGCTCGCATACGTGATATGTTTCATGAACTGGCCCTAAAATTATGGCCTGAACCTTCATCTACATCCCTTCTGTTATAGGGATTCGATGTTCGCATATGCGATTAATACCAAACTTTCTTGAACTGGCCTATAAATTTTTGGCTGAGCCTTCATCTACATATCTTCTTTTTAGTATGATTTGCACAGGCTCTGACGAGACTGAGCGAATGTGCTGTCTCGCCTGATTCTTCGCTACTCGTATATGCGATTTGATACCAAACTTTCTTGAACTGGCCTATAAAAAAATTGGCTGAGCCTTCATCTACATCCCGTCTTTTTAGTGCTATTTTCTAAGGCTCTGGTGTGGTGAGAGTGCGCAAATGTGCCATCTCGTCTGATCCTTTTCTGCCCAATTACGTGATAAGCACCAAACTCATATGAATTGACCTAAAAAAATTAAGCGAGTATGATCAGAAAGTACCACAATTACACACCTCAGACAAACCCATGACACCGTGAGGAGCAGCCACAGAACACTAATCGTAGGAAGACAGTGAAAGCAAGTAATCATGCTCTCTCTTCCTCGACATGATGATTGCAAAACAAAGGAGAACACTCAGTAAAGCATAAAAAACACGCATCAAACACGGAGCCCCATCAATCCAATAGGGGAACATTAAATAATGAATAAACAACAACAGAACCACCACCTTAAAAGGGACAAAAGTGGGCCTGAACCTTCATCTACATCGCTTCTTTTTCAGTGCGAACAGCAAAGGCTGTGGTGATATTGCACGAATGTGCAGGCTGATCTGACCCTTCGTTGCTCGCATATGCAATAAGTACCAAACTTTCATGAACTGGCCCTTAAAGTTTGGCCTGAGCCTTCATCTACATATAGTTTTCCTTGGCGTGTGATAAGAACCAAACTAAACTGTTATTTAATTAAATAAAAAAAGTAAAAAAAAAAAAAAAGATTTTGGGCTATCTGGAATTTGTGGGATTCGAACTCATAACTTAGATATTCCAGAGCTGCTGTTGGCTTTTGGAGTAAGGTCATAACCCCTGAGCTATCTGGGCCTATTATTGTAAAGGATTAACATTCATTTAAGTAAGTCATTTGTGTAAAAATATGTTTACAGGGACATCACTCTTGGTGTTTAAGCAATTAATCCATAATTTAGCAAAACCAAAGCAATATAACCAATTTGGCCCAAAGAAATTTCACAATGTTCAAGTTTCATGCTGTATTTCATATTGGTCTACAAATTGATAAAGTAAATATAATGGAACGCTATATTCATTATGAAAATAACAAACACTAACGCCATTTATTTAATGTTTCTGGCATACTTAAGTTTCACTGAATTTAAAATTCTCATTATGTATTGTTGCTGTAGGCCACGCCTTACGAGCCTTTTCCCTAAGAAGGCTCGTCAACAAGTGAATCTTCCGAGGGAAGATTCACAAAGATAGTTCCCTCTTTTTTTATTTTTTCTTTTTTAATTTTTTTTTTGGCATTTTCCCCTGGGTCCTTGAGTTGGTCTTGACTTCTTTTTTTTTTTTTTTTTTTTTTTTTGGGGGGGGGGGGGTGGTGGTCTGAGGGTAAGTGGGATAGTGGTACTCCCTGGGTGGATTCCACTTCAGGGTTACTACCAGATTATGCTGGTATTCAACGGGAGATTAATAATTGGGGTGTGGGGTGGGGACAATTCATCATTACTCTTCTCTATATATAACAAAAGTGAATTGTACATCCAGATCAACATGTGACTTTCAAACTTTGATTTTGACATTTAGAATTTCATGAAGGACAGCTTTAAGCTTTATAGTGCTTCGTACAGAATTGGTGAATTTATATACTGATAACTTATCATGTGCGGATCCAGAGGGGGGTAGGGGATCCAGACCATTAACACCCCCTGGAATATCACAAGTTATATGAGTTTCTATAGAAATTAGCATTTGGACACCCCCACTGGAAAAAATTGGACCCCCACCTCTTGGAAAATGTTGGCCCCCTCTGGATCCTTGAGAAAGTATAGTTTTCTCTGCAATAAAACCATTTACCCCCTCTGACACTGAAAAATAAGCTAAGGACAAAAAATGATGTCCAGGCTGTTTTCTCGCCGCCAGGCCTGGACCCCCCTGACAGAAATTCCTGGATCCACGCATCCTTAAAAGAAACATGAAAAGAGATTAAGGTTCAGGTGATATACGATACAAGCGTCCTTTGAAAAGTGCGTAATAGAGATAATATTCCTTTATTTTTAATGAGTTTTTCCTTTATGTTTTTATAATTAACCCTTAAAGCGCCAATCACAACAAAAGTCGTCTGCTTTCTCGTCTGCTAGAAACAGCAATGATGAAAGAACGTCAATGTATCATTATTTTGGCGTCATTTCGGCGTCATTTTGCTGCATCACTGTCAATTTTGACTGGAAGGAATGTTTCTACTGTTGGGGAGTTTGGCATATACATTTTGTAAATTTAGGTAGCCCACGAAAATAGTACCTTAAAACATTTTGAAATTCACAGTTTCTGTGCCCTCTATTCGGTAATTGAGTGCTCAATTGTATTTTAAACTTGCATATTACAATGCATTGATGCATGTTTGTCATGTTGTTGAAAGCAGCTTCA
The DNA here is from genome assembly GCA_964019695.1 of Loripinus fragilis. Taxonomy (NCBI): domain Eukaryota; kingdom Metazoa; phylum Mollusca; class Bivalvia; order Lucinida; family Lucinidae; genus Loripinus; species Loripinus fragilis. The sequence continues at coordinate 93,620,637 of OZ026524.1, forward strand.
CCATTGTGTGGACTATTTTGTAACAGTAAATAGAGACGTCTACCATGGTAACAAATGACGCTGGTCTGATTTCCGGTTTACTTTTGTGCATATGTTGAGAAGGCAGGTTGCCTTTTTTTACTTTTCTCGAAGATGGATAACAAACCTTGTCACTCACAAGAAGATCAACTTTCAAACATTATCTGGCGAGACTATTCGAATGTGCAGGCTCGCCTGATTATTGGCTGCTCGCATTGGCGACAAGTACCTACATCACATGAACTGGTATAAATAATTTGGGCTGAGCCGTCATCTACATCCCTTCTTTTTATTGCAACCAGCGAAAGCTCTGGCGAGACTGCGCCAATGTGCAGGCTCGTCTGGTCTTTTGCTGCTCACATATGTGATGAGTACCTAAATCACATGAACTGGTATAAACAACTTAGCCTGATTCTACATTTACATCCCTTGTTTTAGTGCAATCAGCGCAGGCTCTGGCGAGACTGCGCAAGTGTTCAGTCTCGCAAGATCATTTGCTGCTCGCATACGTGATATGTTTCATGAACTGGCCCTAAAATTATGGCCTGAACCTTCATCTACATCCCTTCTGTTATAGGGATTCGATGTTCGCATATGCGATTAATACCAAACTTTCTTGAACTGGCCTATAAATTTTTGGCTGAGCCTTCATCTACATATCTTCTTTTTAGTATGATTTGCACAGGCTCTGACGAGACTGAGCGAATGTGCTGTCTCGCCTGATTCTTCGCTACTCGTATATGCGATTTGATACCAAACTTTCTTGAACTGGCCTATAAAAAAATTGGCTGAGCCTTCATCTACATCCCGTCTTTTTAGTGCTATTTTCTAAGGCTCTGGTGTGGTGAGAGTGCGCAAATGTGCCATCTCGTCTGATCCTTTTCTGCCCAATTACGTGATAAGCACCAAACTCATATGAATTGACCTAAAAAAATTAAGCGAGTATGATCAGAAAGTACCACAATTACACACCTCAGACAAACCCATGACACCGTGAGGAGCAGCCACAGAACACTAATCGTAGGAAGACAGTGAAAGCAAGTAATCATGCTCTCTCTTCCTCGACATGATGATTGCAAAACAAAGGAGAACACTCAGTAAAGCATAAAAAACACGCATCAAACACGGAGCCCCATCAATCCAATAGGGGAACATTAAATAATGAATAAACAACAACAGAACCACCACCTTAAAAGGGACAAAAGTGGGCCTGAACCTTCATCTACATCGCTTCTTTTTCAGTGCGAACAGCAAAGGCTGTGGTGATATTGCACGAATGTGCAGGCTGATCTGACCCTTCGTTGCTCGCATATGCAATAAGTACCAAACTTTCATGAACTGGCCCTTAAAGTTTGGCCTGAGCCTTCATCTACATATAGTTTTCCTTGGCGTGTGATAAGAACCAAACTAAACTGTTATTTAATTAAATAAAAAAAGGAAAAAAAAAAAAAAAGATTTTGGGCTATCTGGAATTTGTGGGATTCGAACTCATAACTTAGATATTCCAGAGCTGCTGTTGGCTTTTGGAGTAAGGTCATAACCCCTGAGCTATCTGGGCCTATATTCCAGAGCTGCTGTTGGCTTTTGGAGTAAGGTCATAACCCCTGAGCTATCTGGGCCTATTATTGTAAAGGATTAACTTTCATTTAAGTAAGTCATTTGTGTAAAAATATGTTTACAGGGACATCACTCTTGGTGTTTAAGCAATTAATCCATAATTTAGCAAAACCAAAGCAATATAACCAATTTGGCCCAAAGAAATTTCACAATGTTCAAGTTTCATGCTGTATTTCATATTGGTCTACAAATTGATAAAGTAAATATAATGGAACGCTATATTCATTATGAAAATAACAAACACTAACGCCATTTATTTAATGTTTCTGGCATACTTAAGTTTCACTGAATTTAAAATTCTCATTATGTATTGTTGCTGTAGGCAACGCCTTACGAGCCTTTTCCCTAAGAAGGCTCGTCAACAAGTGAATCTTCCGAGGGAAGATTCACAAAGATAGTTCCCTCTTTTTTTATTTTTTATTTTTTAAATTTTTTTTTTGGCATTTTCCCCTGGGTCCTTGGGTTGGTCTTGACTTCTTTTTTTTTTTTTTTTTTTTTTTTTTTTTTTTTTTTTTTTTGGGGGGGGGGGGGGGTTGGTGGTCTGAGGGTAAGTGGGATAGTGGTACTCCCTGGGTGGATTCCACTTCAGGGTTACTACCAGATTATGCTGGTATTCAACGGGAGATTAATAATTGGGGTGTGGGGTGGGGACAATTCATCATTACTCTTCTCTATATATAACAAAAGTGAATTGTACATCCAGATCAACATGTGACTTTCAAACTTTGATTTTGACATTTAGAATTTCATGAAGGACAGCTTTAAGCTTTATAGTGCTTCATACAGAATTGGTGAATTTATATACTGATAACTTATCATGTGCGGATCCAGAGGGGGGTAGGGGATCCAGACCATTAACACCCCCTGGAATATCACAAGTTATATGAGTTTCTATAGAAATTAGCATTTGGACACCCCCACTGGAAAAAATTGGACCCCCACCTCTTGGAAAATGTTGGCCCCCTCTGGATCCTTGAGAAAGTATAGTTTTCTCTGCAATAAAACCATTTACCCCCTCTGACACTGAAAAATAAGCTAAGGACAAAAAATGATGTCCAGGCTGTTTTCTCGCCGCCAGGCCTGGACCCCCCTGACAGAAATTCCTGGATCCACGCATCCTTAAAAGAAACATGAAAAGAGATTAAGGTTCAGGTGATATACGATACAAGCGTCCTTTGAAAAGTGCGTAATAGAGATAATATTCCTTTATTTTTAATGAGTTTTTCCTTTATGTTTTTATAATTAACCCTTAAAGCGCCAATCACAACAAAAGTCGTCTGCTTTCTCGTCTGCTAGAAACAGCAATGATGAAAGAACGTCAATGTATCATTATTTTGGCGTCATTTCGGCGTCATTTTGCTGCATCACTGTCAATTTTGACTGGAAGGAATGTTTCTACTGTTGGGGAGTTTGGCATATACATTTTGTAAATTTAGGTAGCCCACGAAAATAGTACCTTAAAACATTTTGAAATTCACAGTTTCTGTGCCCTCTATTCGGTAATTGAGTGCTCAATTGTATTTTAAACTTGCATATTACAATGCATTGATGCATGTTTGTCATGTTGTTGAAAGCAGCTTCATCATTGTGTGGACTATTTTGTAACAGTAAATAGAGACGTCTACCATGGTAACAAATGACGCTGGTCTGATTTCCGGTTTACTTTTGTGCATATGTTGAGAAGGCAGGTTGCCTTTTTTTACTTTTCTCGAAGATGGATAACAAACCTTGTCACTCACAAGAAGATCAACTTTCAAACATTATCTGGCGAGACTATTCGAATGTGCAGGCTCGCCTGATTATTGGCTGCTCGCATTGGCGACAAGTACCTACATCACATGAACTGGTATAAATAATTTGGGCTGAGCCGTCATCTACATCCCTTCTTTTTATTGCAACCAGCGAAAGCTCTGGCGAGACTGCGCCAATGTGCAGGCTCGTCTGGTCTTTTGCTGCTCACATATGTGATGAGTACCTAAATCACATGAACTGGTATAAACAACTTAGCCTGATTCTACATTTACATCCCTTGTTTTAGTGCAATCAGCGCAGGCTCTGGCGAGACTGCGCAAGTGTTCAGTCTCGCAAGATCATTTGCTGCTCGCATACGTGATATGTTTCATGAACTGGCCCTAAAATTATGGCCTGAACCTTCATCTACATCCCTTCTGTTATAGGGATTCGATGTTCGCATATGCGATTAATACCAAACTTTCTTGAACTGGCCTATAAATTTTTGGCTGAGCCTTCATCTACATATCTTCTTTTTAGTATGATTTGCACAGGCTCTGACGAGACTGAGGGAATGTGCTGTCTCGCATGATTCTTCGCTACTCGTATATGCGATTTGATACCAAACTTTCTTGAACTGGCCTATAAAAAAATTGGCTGAGCCTTCATCTACATCCCGTCTTTTTAGTGCTATTTTCTAAGGCTCTGGTGTGGTGAGAGTGCGCAAATGTGCCATCTCGTCTGATCCTTTTCTGCCCAATTACGTGATAAGCACCAAACTCATATGAATTGACCTAAAAAAATTAAGCGAGTATGATCAGAAAGTACCACAATTACACACCTCAGACAAACCCATGACACCGTGAGGAGCAGCCACAGAACACTAATCGTAGGAAGACAGTGAAAGCAAGTAATCATGCTCTCTCTTCCTCGACATGATGATTGCAAAACAAAGGAGAACACTCAGTAAAGCATAAAAAACACGCATCAAACACGGAGCCCCATCAATCCAATAGGGGAACATTAAATAATGAATAAACAACAACAGAACCACCACCTTAAAAGGGACAAAAGTGGGCCTGAACCTTCATCTACATCGCTTCTTTTTCAGTGCGAACAGCAAAGGCTGTGGTGATATTGCACGAATGTGCAGGCTGATCTGACCCTTCGTTGCTCGCATATGCAATAAGTACCAAACTTTCATGAACTGGCCCTTAAAGTTTGGCCTGAGCCTTCATCTACATATAGTTTTCCTTGGCGTGTGATAAGAACCAAACTAAACTGTTATTTAATTAAATAAAAAAAGGAAAAAAAAAAAAAAAAGATTTTGGGCTATCTGGAATTTGTGGGATTCGAACTCATAACTTAGATATTCCAGAGCTGCTGTTGGCTTTTGGAGTAAGGTCATAACCCCTGAGCTATCTGGGCCTATTATTGTAAAGGATTAACATTCATTTAAGTAAGTCATTTGTGTAAAAATATGTTTACAGGGACATCACTCTTGGTGTTTAAGCAATTAATCCATAATTTAGCAAAACCAAAGCAATATAACCAATTTGGCCCAAAGAAATTTCACAATGTTCAAGTTTCATGCTGTATTTCATATTGGTCTACAAATTGATAAAGTAAATATAATGGAACGCTATATTCATTATGAAAATAACAAACACTAACGCCATTTATTTAATGTTTCTGGCATACTTAAGTTTCACTGAATTTAAAATTCTCATTATGTATTGTTGCTGTAGGCCACGCCTTACGAGCCTTTTCCCTAAGAAGGCTCGTCAACAAGTGAATCTTCCGAGGGAAGATTCACAAAGATAGTTCCCTCTTTTTTTATTTTTTCTTTTTTAATTTTTTTTTTTGGCATTTTCCCCTGGGTCCTTGAGTTGGTCTTGACTTCTTTTTTTTTTTTTTTTTTTTTTTGGGGGGGGGGGGGGGGGTTGGTGGTCTGAGGGTAAGTGGGATAGTGGTACTCCCTGGGTGGATTCCACTTCAGGGTTACTACCAGATTATGCTGGTATTCAACGGGAGATTAATAATTGGGGTGTGGGGTGGGGACAATTCATCATTACTCTTCTCTATATATAACAAAAGTGAATTGTACATCCAGATCAACATGTGACTTTCAAACTTTGATTTTGACATTTAGAATTTCATGAAGGACAGCTTTAAGCTTTATAGTGCTTCGTACAGAATTGGTGAATTTATATACTGATAACTTATCATGTGCGGATCCAGAGGGGGGTAGGGGATCCAGACCAACAACACCCCCTGGAATATCACAAGTTATATGAGTTTCTATAGAAATTAGCATTTGGACACCCCCACTGGAAAAAATTGGACCCCCACCTTTTGGAAAATGTTGGCCCCCTCTGGATCCTTGAGAAAGTATAGTTTTCTCTGCAATAAAACCATTTACCCCCTCTGACACTGAAAAATAAGCTAAGGACAAAAAATGATGTCCAGGCTGTTTTCTCGCCGCCAGGCCTGGACCCCCCGGACAGAAATTCCTGGATCCACGCATCCTTAAAAGAAACATGAAAAGAGATTAAGGTTCAGGTGATATACGATACAAGCGTCCTTTGAAAAGTGCGTAATAGAGATAATATTCCTTTATTTTTAATGAGTTTTTCCTTTATGTTTTTATAATTAACCCTTAAAGCGCCAATCACAACAAAAGTCGTCTGCTTTCTCGTCTGCTAGAAACAGCAATGATGAAAGAACGTCAATGTATCATTATTTTGGCGTCATTTCGGCGTCATTTTGCTGCATAGATGTCAATTTTGACTGGAAGGAATGTTTCTACTGTTGGGGAGTTTGGCATATACATTTTGTAACTTTAGGTAGCCCACGAAAATAGTACCTTAAAACATTTTGAAATTCACAGTTTCTGTGCCCTCTATTCGGTAATTGAGTGCTCAATTGTATTTGAAACTTGCATAGTACAATGCATTGATGCATGTTTGTCATGTTGTTGAAAGCAGCTTCATCATTGTGTGGACTATTTTGTAACAGTAAATAGAGACGTCTACCATGGTAACAAATGACGCTGGTCTGATTTCCGGTATACTTTTGTGCATATGTTGAGAAGGCAGGTTGCCTTTTTCTACTTTTCTCGAAGATGGATAACAAACCTTGTCACTCACAAGAAGATCAACTTTCAAACATTATCTGGCGAGACTATTCGAATGTGCAGGCTCGCCTGATTATTGGCTGCTCGCATTGGCGACAAGTACCTACATCACATGAACTGGTATAAATAATTTGGGCTGAGCCGTCATCTACATCCCTTCTTTTTATTGCAACCAGCGAAAGCTCTGGCGAGACTGCGCCAATGTGCAGGCTCGTCTGGTCTTTTGCTGCTCACATATGTGATGAGTACCTAAATCACATGAACTGGTATAAACAACTTAGCCTGATTCTACATTTACATCCCTTGTTTTAGTGCAATCAGCGCAGGCTCTGGCGAGACTGCGCAAGTGTTCAGTCTCGCAAGATCATTTGCTGCTCGCATACGTGATATGTTTCATGAACTGGCCCTAAAATTATGGCCTGAACCTTCATCTACATCCCTTCTGTTATAGGGATTCGATGTTCGCATATGCGATTAATACCAAACTTTCTTGAACTGGCCTATAAATTTTTGGCTGAGCCTTCATCTACATATCTTCTTTTTAGTATGATTTGCACAGGCTCTGACGAGACTGAGCGAATGTGCTGTCTCGCCTGATTCTTCGCTACTCGTATATGCGATTTGATACCAAACTTTCTTGAACTGGCCTATAAAAAAATTGGCTGAGCCTTCATCTACATCCCGTCTTTTTAGTGCTATTTTCTAAGGCTCTGGTGTGGTGAGAGTGCGCAAATGTGCCATCTCGTCTGATCCTTTTCTGCCCAATTACGTGGTAAGCACCAAACTCATATGAATTGACCTAAAAAAATTAAGCTAGTATGATCAGAAAGTACCACAATTACACACCTCAGACAAACCCATGACACCATGAGGAGCAGCCACAGAACACTAATCGTAGGAAGACAGTGAAAGCAAGTAATCATGCTCTCTCTTCCTCGACATGATGATTGCAAAACAAAGGAGAACACTCAGTAAAGCATAAAAAACACGCATCAAACACGGAGCCCCATCAATCCAATAGGGGAACATTAAATAATGAATAAACAACAACAGAACCACCACCTTAAAAGGGACAAAAGAGGGCCTGAACCTTCATCTACATCGCTTCTTTTTCAGTGCGAACAGCAAAGGCTGTGGTGATATTGCACGAATGTGCAGGCTGATCTGACCCTTCGTTGCTCGCATATGCAATAAGTACCAAACTTTCATGAACTGGCCCTTAAAGTTTGGCCTGAGCCTTCATCTACATATAGTTTTCCTTGGCGTGTGATAAGAACCAAACTAAACTGTTATTTAATTAAATAAAAAAAAGTAAAAAAAAAAAAGATTTTGGGCTATCTGGAATTTGTGGGATTCGAACTCATAACTTAGATATTCCAGAGCTGCTGTTGGCTTTTGGAGTAAGGTCATAACCCCTGAGCTATCTGGGCCTATTATTGTAAAGGATTAACATTCATTTAAGTAAGTCATTTGTGTAAAAATATGTTTACAGGGACATCACTCTTGGTGTTTAAGCAATTAATCCATAATTTAGCAAAACCAAAGCAATATAACCAATTTGGCCCAAAGAAATTTCACAATGTTCAAGTTTCATGCTGTATTTCATATTGGTCTACAAATTGATAAAGTAAATATAATGGAACGCTATATTCATTATGAAAATAACAAACACTAACGCCATTTATTTAATGTTTCTGGCATACTTAAGTTTCACTGAATTTAAAATTCTCATTATGTATTTTTGCTGTAGGCCACGCCTTACGAGCCTTTTCCCTAAGAAGGCTCGTCAACAAGTGAATCTTCCGAGGGAAGATTCACAAAGATATTTCCCTCTTTTTTTTATTTTTTCTTTTTTTATTTTTTTTTTTGGCATTTTCCCCTGGGTCCTTGGGTTGGTCTTGACTTTTTTTTTTTTTTGGGGGGGGGGGGGTTTGGTGGTCTGAGGGTAAGTGGGATAGTGGTACTCCCTGGGTGGATTCCACTTCAGGGTTACTACCAGATTATGCTGGTATTCAACGGGAGATTAATAATTGGGGTGTGGGGTGGGGACAATTCATCATTACTCTTCTCTATATATAACAAAAGTGAATTGTACATCCAGATCAACATGTGACTTTCAAACTTTGATTTTGACATTTAGAATTTCATGAAGGACAGCTTTAAGCTTTATAGTGCTTCGTACAGAATTGGTGAATTTATATACTGATAACTTATCATGTGCGGATCCAGAGGGGGGTAGGGGATCCAGACCATTAACACCCCCTGGAATATCACAAGTTATATGAGTTTCTATAGAAATTAGCATTTGGACACCCCCACTGGAAAAAATTGGACCCCCACCTCTTGGAAAATGTTGGCCCCCTCTGGATCCTTGAGAAAGTATAGTTTTCTCTGCAATAAAACCATTTACCCCCTCTGACACTGAAAAATAAGCTAAGGACAAAAAATGATGTCCAGGCTGTTTTCTCGCCGCCAGGCCTGGACCCCCCTGACAGAAATTCCTGGATCCACGCATCCTTAAAAGAAACATGAAAAGAGATTAAGGTTCAGGTGATATACGATACAAGCGTCCTTTGAAAAGTGCGTAATAGAGATAATATTCCTTTATTTTTAATGAGTTTTTCCTTTATGTTTTTATAATTAACCCTTAAAGCGCCAATCACAACAAAAGTCGTCTGCTTTCTCGTCTGCTAGAAACAGCAATGATGAAAGAACGTCAATGTATCATTATTTTGGCGTCAAGGAATGAATGTTTCTACTGTTGGGGAGTTTGGCATATACATTTTGTAAATTTAGGTAGCCCACGAAAATAGTACCTTAAAACATTTTGAAATTCACAGTTTCTGTGCCCTCTATTCGGTAATTGAGTGCTCAATTGTATTTTAAACTTGCATATTACAATGCATTGATGCATGTTTGTCATGTTGTTGAAAGCAGCTTCATCATTGTGTGGACTATTTTGTAACAGTAAATAGAGACGTCTACCATGGTAACAAATGACGCTGGTCTGATTTCCGGTTTACTTTTGTGCATATGTTGAGAAGGCAGGTTGCCTTTTTTTACTTTTCTCGAAGATGGATAACAAACCTTGTCACTCACAAGAAGATCAACTTTCAAACATTATCTGGCGAGACTATTCGAATGTGCAGGCTCGCCTGATTATTGGCTGCTCGCATTGGCGACAAGTACCTACATCACATGAACTGGTATAAATAATTTGGGCTGAGCCGTCATCTACATCCCTTCTTTTTATTGCAACCAGCGAAAGCTCTGGCGAGACTGCGCCAATGTGCAGGCTCGTCTGGTCTTTTGCTGCTCACATATGTGATGAGTACCTAAATCACATGAACTGGTATAAACAACTTAGCCTGATTCTACATTTACATCCCTTGTTTTAGTGCAATCAGCGCAGGCTCTGGCGAGACTGCGCAAGTGTTCAGTCTCGCAAGATCATTTGCTGCTCGCATACGTGATATGTTTCATGAACTGGCCCTAAAATTATGGCCTGAACCTTCATCTACATCCCTTCTGTTATAGGGATTCGATGTTCGCATATGCGATTAATACCAAACTTTCTTGAACTGGCCTATAAATTTTTGGCTGAGCCTTCATCTACATATCTTCTTTTTAGTATGATTTGCACAGGCTCTGACGAGACTGAGCGAATGTGCTGTCTCGCCTGATTCTTCGCTACTCGTATATGCGATTTGATACCAAACTTTCTTGAACTGGCCTATAAAAAAATTGGCTGAGCCTTCATCTACATCCCGTCTTTTTAGTGCTATTTTCTAAGGCTCTGGTGTGGTGAGAGTGCGCAAATGTGCCATCTCGTCTGATCCTTTTCTGCCCAATTACGTGATAAGCACCAAACTCATATGAATTGACCTAAAAAAATTAAGCGAGTATGATCAGAAAGTACCACAATTACACACCTCAGACAAACCCATGACACCGTGAGGAGCAGCCACAGAACACTAATCGTAGGAAGACAGTGAAAGCAAGTAATCATGCTCTCTCTTCCTCGACATGATGATTGCAAAACAAAGGAGAACACTCAGTAAAGCATAAAAAACACGCATCAAACACGGAGCCCCATCAATCCAATAGGGGAACATTAAATAATGAATAAACAACAACAGAACCACCACCTTAAAAGGGACAAAAGTGGGCCTGAACCTTCATCTACATCGCTTCTTTTTCAGTGCGAACAGCAAAGGCTGTGGTGATATTGCACGAATGTGCAGGCTGATCTGACCCTTCGTTGCTCGCATATGCAATAAGTACCAAACTTTCATGAACTGGCCCTTAAAGTTTGGCCTGAGCCTTCATCTACATATAGTTTTCCTTGGCGTGTGATAAGAACCAAACTAAACTGTTATTTAATTAAATAAAAAAAGTAAAAAAAAAAAAAAGATTTTGGGCTATCTGGAATTTGTGGGATTCGAACTCATAACTTAGATATTCCAGAGCTGCTGTTGGCTTTTGGAGTAAGGTCATAACCCCTGAGCTATCTGGGCCTATTATTGTAAAGGATTAACTTTCATTTAAGTAAGTCATTTGTGTAAAAATATGTTTACAGGGACATCACTCTTGGTGTTTAAGCAATTAATCCATAATTTAGCAAAACCAAAGCAATATAACCAATTTGGCCCAAAGAAATTTCACAATGTTCAAGTTTCATGCTGTATTTCATATTGGTCTACAAATTGATAAAGTAAATATAATGGAACGCTATATTCATTATGAAAATAACAAACACTAACGCCATTTATTTAATGTTTCTGGCATACTTAAGTTTCACTGAATTTAAAATTCTCATTATGTATTGTTGCTGTAGGCAACGCCTTACGAGCCTTTTCCCTAAGAAGGCTCGTCAACAAGTGAATCTTCCGAGGGAAGATTCACAAAGATAGTTCCCTCTTTTTTTATTTTTTATTTTTTAAATTTTTTTTTTTGGCATTTTCCCCTGGGTCCTTGGGTTGGTCTTGACTTCTTTTTTTTTTTTTTTTTTTTTTTTTTTTTTTTTTTTTTTTTTTTTGGGGGGGGGGGGGGGGGGGGTTGGTGGTCTGAGGGTAAGTGGGATAGTGGTACTCCCTGGGTGGATTCCACTTCAGGGTTACTACCAGATGATGCTGGTATTCAACGGGAGATTAATAATTGGGGTGTGGGGTGGGGACAATTCATCATTACTCTTCTCTATATATAACAAAAGTGAATTGTACATCCAGATCAACATGTGACTTTCAAACTTTGATTTTGACATTTAGAATTTCATGAAGGACAGCTTTAAGCTTTATAGTGCTTCGTACAGAATTGGTGAATTTATATACTGATAACTTATCATGTGCGGATCCAGAGGGGGGTAGGGGATACAGACCAACAACACCCCCTGGAATATCACAAGTTATATGAGTTTCTATAGAAATTAGCATTTGGACACCCCCACTGGAAAAAATTGGACCCCCACCTCTTGGAAAATGTTGGCCCCCTCTGGATCCTTGAGAAAGTATAGTTTTCTCTGCAATAAAACCATTTACCCCCTCTGACACTGAAAAATAAGCTAAGGACAAAAAATGATGTCCAGGCTGTTTTCTCGCCGCCAGGCCTGGACCCCCCTAACAGAAATTCCTGGATCCACGCATCCTTAAAAGAAACATGAAAAGAGATTAAGGTTCAGGTGATATACGATACAAGCGTCCTTTGAAAAGTGCGTAATAGAGATAATATTCCTTTATTTTTAATGAGTTTTTCCTTTATGTTTTTATAATTAACCCTTAAAGCGCCAATCACAACAAAAGTCGTCTGCTTTCTCGTCTGCTAGAAACAGCAATGATGAAAGAACGTCAATGTATCATTATTTTGGCGTCATTTCGGCGTCATTTTGCTGCATCACTGTCAATTTTGACTGGAAGGAATGTTTCTACTGTTGGGGAGTTTGGCATATACATTTTGTAAATTTAGGTAGCCCACGAAAATAGTACCTTAAAACATTTTGAAATTCACAGTTTCTGTGCCCTCTATTCGGTAATTGTGTGCTCAATTGTATTTTAAACTTGCATAGTACAATGCATTGATGCATGTTTGTCATGTTGTTGAAAGCAGCTTCATCATTGTGTGGACTATTTTGTAACAGTAAATAGAGACGTCTACCATGGTAACAAATGACGCTGGTCTGATTTCCGGTTTACTTTTGTGCATATGTTGAGAAGGCAGGTTGCCTTTTTTTACTTTTCTCGAAGATGGATAACAAACCTTGTCACTCACAAGAAGATCAACTTTCAAACATTATCTGGCGAGACTATTCGAATGTGCAGGCTCGCCTGATTATTGGCTGCTCGCATTGGCGACAAGTACCTACATCACATGAACTGGTATAAATAATTTGGGCTGAGCTGTCATCTACATCCCTTCTTTTTATTGCAACCAGCGAAAGCTCTGGCGAGACTGCGCCAATGTGCAGGCTCGTCTGGTCTTTTGCTGCTCACATATGTGATGAGTACCTAAATCACATGAACTGGTATAAACAACTTAGCCTGATTCTACATTTACATCCCTTGTTTTAGTGCAATCAGCGCAGGCTCTGGCGAGACTGCGCAAGTGTTCAGTCTCGCAAGATCATTTGCTGCTCGCATACGTGATATGTTTCATGAACTGGCCCTAAAATTATGGCCTGAACCTTCATCTACATCCCTTCTGTTATAGGGATTCGATGTTCGCATATGCGATTAATACCAAACTTTCTTGAACTGGCCTATAAATTTTTGGCTGAGCCTTCATCTACATATCTTCTTTTTAGTATGATTTGCACAGGCTCTGACGAGACTGAGCGAATGTGCTGTCTCGCCTGATTCTTCGCTACTCGTATATGCGATTTGATACCAAACTTTCTTGAACTGGCCTATAAAAAAATTGGCTGAGCCTTCATCTACATCCCGTCTTTTTAGTGCTATTTTCTAAGGCTCTGGTGTGGTGAGAGTGCGCAAATGTGCCATCTCGTCTGATCCTTTTCTGCCCAATTACGTGATAAGCACCAAACTCATATGAATTGACCTAAAAAAATTAAGCGAGTATGATCAGAAAGTACCACAATTACACACCTCAGACAAACCCATGACACCGTGAGGAGCAGCCACAGAACACTAATCGTAGGAAGACAGTGAAAGCAAGTAATCATGCTCTCTCTTCCTCGACATGATGATTGCAAAACAAAGGAGAACACTCAGTAAAGCATAAAAAACACGCATCAAACATGGAGCCCCATCAATCCAATAGGGGAACATTAAATAATGAATAAACAACAACAGAACCACCACCTTAAAAGGGACAAAAGTGGGCCTGAACCTTCATCTACATCGCTTCTTTTTCAGTGCGAACAGCAAAGGCTGTGGTGATATTGCACGAATGTGCAGGCTGATCTGACTCTTCGTTGCTCGCATATGCAATAAGTACCAAACTTTCATGAACTGGCCCTTAAAGTTTGGCCTGAGCCTTCATCTACATATAGTTTTCCTTGGCGTGTGATAAGAACCAAACTAAACTGTTATTTAATTAAATAAAAAAAGTAAAAAAAAAAAAAAAAGATTTTGGGCTATCTGGAATTTGTGGGATTCGAACTCATAACTTAGATATTCCAGAGCTGCTGTTGGCTTTTGGAGTAAGGTCATAACCCCTGAGCTATCTGGGCCTATTATTGTAAAGGATTAACTTTCATTTAAGTAAGTCATTTGTGTAAAAATATGTTTACAGGGACATCACTCTTGGTGTTTAAGCAATTAATCCATAATTTAGCAAAACCAAAGCAATATAACCAATTTGGCCCAAAGAAATTTCACAATGTTCAAGTTTCATGCTGTATTTCATATTGGTCTACAAATTGATAAAGTAAATATAATGGAACGCTATATTCATTATGAAAATAACAAACACTAACGCCATTTATTTAATGTTTCTGGCATACTTAAGTTTCACTGAATTTAAAATTCTCATTATGTATTGTTGCTGTAGGCAACGCCTTACGAGCCTTTTCCCTAAGAAGGCTCGTCAACAAGTGAATCTTCCGAGGGAAGATTCACAAAGATAGTTCCCTCTTTTTTTATTTTTTATTTTTTAAAATTTTTTTTTGGCATTTTCCCCTGGGTCCTTGGGTTGGTCTTGACTTCTTTTTTTTTTTTTTTTTTTTTTTTTTTTTGGGGGGGGGGGGTTGGTGGTCTGAGGGTAAGTGGGATAGTGGTACTCCCTGGGTGGATTCCACTTCAGGGTTACTACCAGATTATGCTGGTATTCAACGGGAGATTAATAATTGGGGTGTGGGGTGGGGACAATTCATCATTACTCTTCTCTATATATAACAAAAGTGAATTGTACATCCAGATCAACATGTGACTTTCAAACTTTGATTTTGACATTTAGAATTTCATGAAGGACAGCTTTAAGCTTTATAGTGCTTCGTACAGAATTGGTGAATTTATATACTGATAACTTATCATGTGCGGATCCAGAGGGGTGTAGGGGATACAGACCAACAACACCCCCTGGAATATCACAAGTTATATGAGTTTCTATAGAAATTAGCATTTGGACACCCCCACTGGAAAAAATTGGACCCCCACCTCTTGGAAAATGTTGGCCCCCTCTGGATCCTTGAGAAAGTATAGTTTTCTCTGCAATAAAACCATTTACCCCCTCTGACACTGAAAAATAAGCTAAGGACAAAAAATGATGTCCAGGCTGTTTTCTCGCCGCCAGGCCTGGACCCCCCTAACAGAAATTCCTGGATCCACGCATCCTTAAAAGAAACATGAAAAGAGATTAAGGTTCAGGTGATATACGATACAAGCGTCCTTTGAAAAGTGCGTAATAGAGATAATATTCCTTTATTTTTAATGAGTTTTTCCTTTATGTTTTTATAATTAACCCTTAAAGCGCCAATCACAACAAAAGTCGTCTGCTTTCTCGTCTGCTAGAAACAGCAATGATGAAAGAACGTCAATGTATCATTATTTTGGCGTCATTTCGGCGTCATTTTGCTGCATCACTGTCAATTTTGACTGGAAGGAATGTTTCTACTGTTGGGGAGTTTGGCATATACATTTTGTAAATTTAGGTAGCCCACGAAAATAGTACCTTAAAACATTTTGAAATTCACAGTTTCTGTGCCCTCTATTCGGTAATTGTGTGCTCAATTGTATTTTAAACTTGCATAGTACAATGCATTGATGCATGTTTGTCATGTTGTTGAAAGCAGCTTCATCATTGTGTGGACTATTTTGTAACAGTAAATAGAGACGTCTACCATGGTAACAAATGACGCTGGTCTGATTTCCGGTTTACTTTTGTGCATATGTTGAGAAGGCAGGTTGCCTTTTTTTACTTTTCTCGAAGATGGATAACAAACCTTGTCACTCACAAGAAGATCAACTTTCAAACATTATCTGGCGAGACTATTCGAATGTGCAGGCTCGCCTGATTATTGGCTGCTCGCATTGGCGACAAGTACCTACATCACATGAACTGGTATAAATAATTTGGGCTGAGCCGTCATCTACATCCCTTCTTTTTATTGCAACTAGCGAAAGCTCTGGCGAGACTGCGCCAATGTGCAGGCTCGTCTGGTCTTTTGCTGCTCACATATGTGATGAGTACCTAAATCACATGAACTGGTATAAACAACTTAGCCTGATTCTACATTTACATCCCTTGTTTTAGTGCAATCAGCGCAGGCTCTGGCGAGACTGCGCAAGTGTTCAGTCTTGCAAGATCATTTGCTGCTCGCATACGTGATATGTTTCATGAACTGGCCCTAAAATTATGGCCTGAACCTTCATCTACATCCCTTCTGTTATAGGGATTCGATGTTCGCATATGCGATTAATACCAAACTTTCTTGAACTGGCCTATAAATTTTTGGCTGAGCCTTCATCTACATATCTTCTTTTTAGTATGATTTGCACAGGCTCTGACGAGACTGAGCGAATGTGCTGTCTCGCCTGATTCTTCGCTACTCGTATATGCGATTTGATACCAAACTTTCTTGAACTGGCCTATAAAAAAATTGGCTGAGCCTTCATCTACATCCCGTCTTTTTAGTGCTATTTTCTAAGGCTCTGGTGTGGTGAGAGTGCGCAAATGTGCCATCTCGTCTGATCCTTTTCTGCCCAATTACGTGATAAGCACCAAACTCATATGAATTGACCTAAAAAAATTAAGCGAGTATGATCAGAAAGTACCACAATTACACACCTCAGACAAACCCATGACACCGTGAGGAGCAGCCACAGAACACTAATCGTAGGAAGACAGTGAAAGCAAGTAATCATGCTCTCTCTTCCTCGACATGATGATTGCAAAACAAAGGAGAACACTCAGTAAAGCATAAAAAACACGCATCAAACATGGAGCCCCATCAATCCAATAGGGGAACATTAAATAATGAATAAACAACAACAGAACCACCACCTTAAAAGGGACAAAAGTGGGCCTGAACCTTCATCTACATCGCTTCTTTTTCAGTGCGAACAGCAAAGGCTGTGGTGATATTGCACGAATGTGCAGGCTGATCTGACTCTTCGTTGCTCGCATATGCAATAAGTACCAAACTTTCATGAACTGGCCCTTAAAGTTTGGCCTGAGCCTTCATCTACATATAGTTTTCCTTGGCGTGTGATAAGAACCAAACTAAACTGTTATTTAATTAAATAAAAAAAGTAAAAAAAAAAAAAAAGATTTTGGGCTATCTGGAATTTGTGGGATTCGAACTCATAACTTAGATATTCCAGAGCTGCTGTTGGCTTTTGGAGTAAGGTCATAACCCCTGAGCTATCTGGGCCTATTATTGTAAAGGATTAACTTTCATTTAAGTAAGTCATTTGTGTAAAAATATGTTTACAGGGACATCACTCTTGGTGTTTAAGCAATTAATCCATAATTTAGCAAAACCAAAGCAATATAACCAATTTGGCCCAAAGAAATTTCACAATGTTCAAGTTTCATGCTGTATTTCATATTGGTCTACAAATTGATAAAGTAAATATAATGGAACGCTATATTCATTATGAAAATAACAAACACTAACGCCATTTATTTAATGTTTCTGGCATACTTAAGTTTCACTGAATTTAAAATTCTCATTATGTATTGTTGCTGTAGGCAACGCCTTACGAGCCTTTTCCCTAAGAAGGCTCGTCAACAAGTGAATCTTCCGAGGGAAGATTCACAAAGATAGTTCCCTCTTTTTTTATTTTTTCTTTTTTAATTTTTTTTTTTTTGGCATTTTCCCCTGGGTCCTTGGGTTGGTCTTGACTTCTTTTTTTTTTTTTTTTTTTTTTTTTTGGGGGGGGGGGGGGGGGGTTGGTGGTCTGAGGGTAAGTGGGATAGTGGTACTCCCTGGGTGGATTCCACTTCAGGGTTACTACCAGATTATGCTGGTATTCAACGGGAGATTAATAATTGGGGTGTGGGGTGGGGACAATTCATCATTACTCTTCTCTATATATAACAAAAGTGAATTGTACATCCAGATCAACATGTGACTTTCAAACTTTGATTTTGACATTTAGAATTTCATGAAGGACAGCTTTAAGCTTTATAGTGCTTCGTACAGAATTGGTGAATTTATATACTGATAACTTATCATGTGCGGATCCAGAGGGGGGTAGGGGATCCAGACCAACAACACCCCCTGGAATATCACAAGTTATATGAGTTTCTATAGAAATTAGCATTTGGACACCCCCACTGGAAAAAATTGGACCCCCACCTCTTGGAAAATGTTGGCCCCCTCTGGATCCTTGAGAAAGTATAGTTTTCTCTGCAATAAAACCATTTACCCCCTCTGACACTGAAAAATAAGCTAAGGACAAAAAATGATGTCCAGGCTGTTTTCTCGCCGCCAGGCCTGGACCCCCTGACAGAAATTCCTGGATCCACGCATCCTTAAAAGAAACATGAAAAGAGATTAAGGTTCAGGTGATATACGATACAAGCGTCCTTTGAAAAGTGCGTAATAGAGATAATATTCCTTTATTTTTAATGAGTTTTTCCTTTATGTTTTTATAATTAACCCTTAAAGCGCCAATCACAACAAAAGTCGTCTGCTTTCTCGTCTGCTAGAAACAGCAATGATGAAAGAACGTCAATGTATCATTATTTTGGCGTCATTTCGGCGTCATTTTGCTGCATCACTGTCAATTTTGACTGGAAGGAATGTTTCTACTGTTGGGGAGTTTGGCATATACATTTTGTAAATTTAGGTAGCCCACGAAAATAGTACCTTAAAACATTTTGAAATTCACAGTTTCTGTGCCCTCTATTCGGTAATTGTGTGCTCAATTGTATTTTAAACTTGCATAGTACAATGCATTGATGCATGTTTGTCATGTTGTTGAAAGCAGCTTCATCATTGTGTGGACTATTTTGTAACAGTAAATAGAGACGTCTACCATGGTAACAAATGACGCTGGTCTGATTTCCGGTTTACTTTTGTGCATATGTTGAGAAGGCAGGTTGCCTTTTTTTACTTTTCTCGAAGATGGATAACAAACCTTGTCACTCACAAGAAGATCAACTTTCAAACATTATCTGGCGAGACTATTCGAATGTGCAGGCTCGCCTGATTATTGGCTGCTCGCATTGGCGACAAGTACCTACATCACATGAACTGGTATAAATAATTTGGGCTGAGCCGTCATCTACATCCCTTCTTTTTATTGCAACCAGCGAAAGCTCTGGCGAGACTGCGCCAATGTGCAGGCTCGTCTGGTCTTTTGCTGCTCACATATGTGATGAGTACCTAAATCACATGAACTGGTATAAACAACTTAGCCTGATTCTACATTTACATCCCTTGTTTTAGTGCAATCAGCGCAGGCTCTGGCGAGACTGCGCAAGTGTTCAGTCTCGCAAGATCATTTGCTGCTCGCATACGTGATATGTTTCATGAACTGGCCCTAAAATTATGGCCTGAACCTTCATCTACATCCCTTCTGTTATAGGGATTCGATGTTCGCATATGCGATTAATACCAAACTTTCTTGAACTGGCCTATAAATTTTTGGCTGAGCCTTCATCTACATATCTTCTTTTTAGTATGATTTGCACAGGCTCTGACGAGACTGAGCGAATGTGCTGTCTCGCCTGATTCTTCGCTACTCGTATATGCGATTTGATACCAAACTTTCTTGAACTGGCCTATAAAAAAATTGGCTGAGCCTTCATCTACATCCCGTCTTTTTAGTGCTATTTTCTAAGGCTCTGGTGTGGTGAGAGTGCGCAAATGTGCCATCTCGTCTGATCCTTTTCTGCCCAATTACGTGATAAGCACCAAACTCATATGAATTGACCTAAAAAAATTAAGCGAGTATGATCAGAAAGTACCACAATTACACACCTCAGACAAACCCATGACACCGTGAGGAGCAGCCACAGAACACTAATCGTAGGAAGACAGTGAAAGCAAGTAATCATGCTCTCTCTTCCTCGACATGATGATTGCAAAACAAAGGAGAACACTCAGTAAAGCATAAAAAACACGCATCAAACACGGAGCCCCATCAATCCAATAGGGGAACATTAAATAATGAATAAACAACAACAGAACCACCACCTTAAAAGGGACAAAAGTGGGCCTGAACCTTCATCTACATCGCTTCTTTTTCAGTGCGAACAGCAAAGGCTGTTGTGATATTGCACGAATGTGCAGGCTGATCTGACCCTTCGTTGCTCGCATATGCAATAAGTACCAAACTTTCATGAACTGGCCCTTAAAGTTTGGCCTGAGCCTTCATCTACATATAGTTTTCCTTGGCGTGTGATAAGAACCAAACTAAACTGTTATTTAATTAAATAAAAAAAGTAAAAAAAAAAAAAAAGATTTTGGGCTATCTGGAATTTGTGGGATTCGAACTCATAACTTAGATATTCCAGAGCTGCTGTTGGCTTTTGGAGTAAGGTCATAACCCCTGAGCTATCTGGGCCTATTATTGTAAAGGATTAACTTTCATTTAAGTAAGTCATTTGTGTAAAAATATGTTTACAGGGACATCACTCTTGGTGTTTAAGCAATTAATCCATAATTTAGCAAAACCAAAGCAATATAACCAATTTGGCCCAAAGAAATTTCACAATGTTCAAGTTTCATGCTGTATTTCATATTGGTCTACAAATTGATAAAGTAAATATAATGGAACGCTATATTCATTATGAAAATAACAAACACTAACGCCATTTATTTAATGTTTCTGGCATACTTAAGTTTCACTGAATTTAAAATTCTCATTATGTATTGTTGCTGTAGGCAACGCCTTACGAGCCTTTTCCCTAAGAAGGCTCGTCAACAAGTGAATCTTCCGAGGGAAGATTCACAAAGATAGTTCCCTCTTTTTTTATTTTTTCTTTTTTAATTTTTTTTTTTTTGGCATTTTCCCCTGGGTCCTTGGGTTGGTCTTGACTTCTTTTTTTTTTTTTTTTTTTTTTTTTTTTGGGGGGGGGGGGGTTGGTGGTCTGAGGGTAAGTGGGATAGTGGTACTCCCTGGGTGGATTCCACTTCAGGGTTACTACCAGATTATGCTGGTATTCAACGGGAGATTAATAATTGGGGTGTGGGGTGGGGACAATTCATCATTACTCTTCTCTATATATAACAAAAGTGAATTGTACATCCAGATCAACATGTGACTTTCAAACTTTGATTTTGACATTTAGAATTTCATGAAGGACAGCTTTAAGCTTTATAGTGCTTCGTACAGAATTGGTGAATTTATATACTGATAACTTATCATGTGCGGATCCAGAGGGGGGTAGGGGATCCAGACCAACAACACCCCCTGGAATATCACAAGTTATATGAGTTTCTATAGAAATTAGCATTTGGACACCCCCACTGGAAAAAATTGGACCCCCACCTCTTGGAAAATGTTGGCCCCCTCTGGATCCTTGAGAAAGTATAGTTTTCTCTGCAATAAAACCATTTACCCCCTCTGACACTGAAAAATAAGCTAAGGACAAAAAATGATGTCCAGGCTGTTTTCTCGCCGCCAGGCCTGGACCCCCCTGACAGAAATTCCTGGATCCACGCATCCTTAAAAGAAACATGAAAAGAGATTAAGGTTCAGGTGATATACGATACAAGCGTCCTTTGAAAAGTGCGTAATAGAGATAATATTCCTTTATTTTTAATGAGTTTTTCCTTTATGTTTTTATAATTAACCCTTAAAGCGCCAATCACAACAAAAGTCGTCTGCTTTCTCGTCTGCTAGAAACAGCAATGATGAAAGAACGTCAATGTATCATTATTTTGGCGTCATTTCGGCGTCATTTTGCTGCATCACTGTCAATTTTGACTGGAAGGAATGTTTCTACTGTTGGGGAGTTTGGCATATACATTTTGTAAATTTAGGTAGCCCACGAAAATAGTACCTTAAAACATTTTGAAATTCACAGATTCTGTGCCCTCTATTCGGTAATTGTGTGCTCAATTGTATTTTAAACTTGCATAGTACAATGCATTGATGCATGTTTGTCATGTTGTTGAAAGCAGCTTCATCATTGTGTGGACTATTTTGTAACAGTAAATAGAGACGTCTACCATGGTAACAAATGACGCTGGTCTGATTTCCGGTTTACTTTTGTGCATATGTTGAGAAGGCAGGTTGCCTTTTTTTACTTTTCTCGAAGATGGATAACAAACCTTGTCACTCACAAGAAGATCAACTTTCAAACATTATCTGGCGAGACTATTCGAATGTGCAGGCTCGCCTGATTATTGGCTGCTCGCATTGGCGACAAGTACCTACATCACATGAACTGGTATAAATAATTTGGGCTGAGCCGTCATCTACATCCCTTCTTTTTATTGCAACCAGCGAAAGCTCTGGCGAGACTGCGCCAATGTGCAGGCTCGTCTGGTCTTTTGCTGCTCACATATGTGATGAGTACCTAAATCACATGAACTGGTATAAACAACTTAGCCTGATTCTACATTTACATCCCTTGTTTTAGTGCAATCAGCGCAGGCTCTGGCGAGACTGCGCAAGTGTTCAGTCTCGCAAGATCATTTGCTGCTCGCATACGTGATATGTTTCATGAACTGGCCCTAAAATTATGGCCTGAACCTTCATCTACATCCCTTCTGTTATAGGGATTCGATGTTCGCATATGCGATTTGATACCAAACTTTCTTGAACTGGCCTATAAAAAAATTGGCTGAGCCTTCATCTACATCCCGTCTTTTTAGTGCTATTTTCTAAGGCTCTGGTGTGGTGAGAGTGCGCAAATGTGCCATCTCGTCTGATCCTTTTCTGCCCAATTACGTGATAAGCACCAAACTCATATGAATTGACCTAAAAAAATTAAGCGAGTATGATCAGAAAGTACCACAATTACACACCTCAGACAAACCCATGACACCGTGAGGAGCAGCCACAGAACACTAATCGTAGGAAGACAGTGAAAGCAAGTAATCATGCTCTCTCTTCCTCGACATGATGATTGCAAAACAAAGGAGAACACTCAGTAAAGCATAAAAAACACGCATCAAACACGGAGCCCCATCAATCCAATAGGGGAACATTAAATAATGAATAAACAACAACAGAACCACCACCTTAAAAGGGACAAAAGTGGGCCTGAACCTTCATCTACATCGCTTCTTTTTCAGTGCGAACAGCAAAGGCTGTGGTGATATTGCACGAATGTGCAGGCTGATCTGACCCTTCGTTGCTCGCATATGCAATAAGTACCAAACTTTCATGAACTGGCCCTTAAAGTTTGGCCTGAGCCTTCATCTACATATAGTTTTCCTTGGCGTGTGATAAGAACCAAACTAAACTGTTATTTAATTAAATGATGTAAAAAAAAAAAAAAAGATTTTGGGCTATCTGGAATTTGTGGGATTCGAACTCATAACTTAGATATTCCAGAGCTGCTGTTGGCTTTTGGAGTAAGGTCATAACCCCTGAGCTATCTGGGCCTATTATTGTAAAGGATTAACTTTCATTTAAGTAAGTCATTTGTGTAAAAATATGTTTACAGGGACATCACTCTTGGTGTTTAAGCAATTAATCCATAATTTAGCAAAACCAAAGCAATATAACCAATTTGGCCCAAAGAAATTTCACAATGTTCAAGTTTCATGCTGTATTTCATATTGGTCTACAAATTGATAAAGTAAATATAATGGAACGCTATATTCATTATGAAAATAACAAACACTAATGCCATTTATTTAATGTTTCTGGCATACTTAAGTTTCACTGAATTTAAAATTCTCATTATGTATTGTTGCTGTAGGCAACGCCTTACGAGCCTTTTCCCTAAGAAGGCTCGTCAACAAGTGAATCTTCCGAGGGAAGATTCACAAAGATAGTTCCCTCTTTTTTTATTTTTTCTTTTTTAATTTTTTTTTTGGCATTTTCCCCTGGGTCCTTGGGTTGGTCTTGACTTTTTTTTTTTTTTTTTTTTTTTTTTTGGGGGGGGGGGGGGGTTGGTGGTCTGAGGGTAAGTGGGATAGTGGTACTCCCTGGGTGGATTCCACTTCAGGGTTACTACCAGATTATGCTGGTATTCAACGGGAGATTAATAATTGGGGTGTGGGGTGGGGACAATTCATCATTACTCTTCTCTATATATAACAAAAGTGAATTGTACATCCAGATCAACATGTGACTTTCAAACTTTGATTTTGACATTTAGAATTTCATGAAGGACAGCTTTAAGCTTTATAGTGCTTCGTACAGAATTGGTGAATTTATATACTGATAACTTATCATGTGCGGATCCAGAGGGGGGTAGGGGATCCAGACCAACAACACCCCCTGGAATATCACAAGTTATATGAGTTTCTATAGAAATTAGCATTTGGACACCCCCACTGGAAAAAATTGGACCCCCACCTCTTGGAAAATGTTGGCCCCCTCTGGATCCTTGAGAAAGTATAGTTTTCTCTGCAATAAAACCATTTACCCCCTCTGACACTGAAAAATAAGCTAAGGACAAAAAATGATGTCCAGGCTGTTTTCTCGCCGCCAGGCCTGGACCCCCCTGACAGAAATTCCTGGATCCACGCATCCTTAAAAGAAACATGAAAAGAGATTAAGGTTCAGGTGATATACGATACAAGCGTCCTTTGAAAAGTGCGTAATAGAGATAATATTCCTTTATTTTTAATGAGTTTTTCCTTTATGTTTTTATAATTAACCCTTAAAGCGCCAATCACAACAAAAGTCGTCTGCTTTCTCGTCTGCTAGAAATAGCAATGATGAAAGAACGTCAATGTATCATTATTTTGGCGTCATTTCGGCGTCATTTTGCTGCATCACTGTCAATTTTGACTGGAAGGAATGTTTCTACTGTTGGGGAGTTTGGCATATACATTTTGTAAATTTAGGTAGCCCACGAAAATAGTACCTTAAAACATTTTGAAATTCACAGTTTCTGTGCCCTCTATTCGGTAATTGTGTGCTCAATTGTATTTTAAACTTGCATAGTACAATGCATTGATGCATGTTTGTCATGTTGTTGAAAGCAGCTTCATCATTGTGTGGACTATTTTGTAACAGTAAATAGAGACGTCTACCATGGTAACAAATGACGCTGGTCTGATTTCCGGTTTACTTTTGTGCATATGTTGAGAAGGCAGGTTGCCTTTTTTTACTTTTCTCGAAGATGGATAACAAACCTTGTCACTCACAAGAAGATCAACTTTCAAACATTATCTGGCGAGACTATTCGAATGTGCAGGCTCGCCTGATTATTGGCTGCTCGCATTGGCGACAAGTACCTACATCACATGAACTGGTATAAATAATTTGGGCTGAGCCGTCATCTACATCCCTTCTTTTTATTGCAACCAGCGAAAGCTCTGGCGAGACTGCGCCAATGTGCAGGCTCGTCTGGTCTTTTGCTGCTCACATATGTGATGAGTACCTAAATCACATGAACTGGTATAAACAACTTAGCCTGATTCTACATTTACATCCCTTGTTTTAGTGCAATCAGCGCAGGCTCTGGCGAGACTGCGCAAGTGTTCAGTCTCGCAAGATCATTTGCTGCTCGCATACGTGATATGTTTCATGAACTGGCCCTAAAATTATGGCCTGAACCTTCATCTACATCCCTTCTGTTATAGGGATTCGATGTTCGCATATGCGATTAATACCAAACTTTCTTGAACTGGCCTATAAATTTTTGGCTGAGCCTTCATCTACATATCTTCTTTTTAGTATGATTTGCACAGGCTCTGACGAGACTGAGCGAATGTGCTGTCTCGCCTGATTCTTCGCTACTCGTATATGCGATTTGATACCAAACTTTCTTGAACTGGCCTATAAAAAAATTGGCTGAGCCTTCATCTACATCCCGTCTTTTTAGTGCTATTTTCTAAGGCTCTGGTGTGGTGAGAGTGCGCAAATGTGCCATCTCGTCTGATCCTTTTCTGCCCAATTACGTGATAAGCACCAAACTCATATGAATTGACCTAAAAAAATTAAGCGAGTATGATCAGAAAGTACCACAATTACACACCTCAGACAAACCCATGACACCGTGAGGAGCAGCCACAGAACACTAATCGTAGGAAGACAGTGAAAGCAAGTAATCATGCTCTCTCTTCCTCGACATGATGATTGCAAAACAAAGGAGAACACTCAGTAAAGCATAAAAAACACGCATCAAACACGGAGCCCCATCAATCCAATAGGGGAACATTAAATAATGAATAAACAACAACAGAACCACCACCTTAAAAGGGACAAAAGTGGGCCTGAACCTTCATCTACATCGCTTCTTTTTCAGTGCGAACAGCAAAGGCTGTGGTGATATTGCATGAATGTGCAGGCTGATCTGACCCTTCGTTGCTCGCATATGCAATAAGTACCAAACTTTCATGAACTGGCCCTTAAAGTTTGGCCTGAGCCTTCATCTACATATAGTTTTCCTTGGCGTGTGATAAGAACCAAACTAAACTGTTATTTAATTAATAAAAAAAGTAAAAAAAAAAAAAAGATTTTGGGCTATCTGGAATTTGTGGGATTCGAACTCATAACTTAGATATTCCAGAGCTGCTGTTGGCTTTTGGAGTAAGGTCATAACCCCTGAGCTATCTGGGCCTATTATTGTAAAGGATTAACTTTCATTTAAGTAAGTCATTTGTGTAAAAATATGTTTACAGGGACATCACTCTTGGTGTTTAAGCAATTAATCCATAATTTAGCAAAACCAAAGCAATATAACCAATTTGGCCCAAAGAAATTTCACAATGTTCAAGTTTCATGCTGTATTTCATATTGGTCTACAAATTGATAAAGTAAATATAATGGAACGCTATATTCATTATGAAAATAACAAACACTAACGCCATTTATTTAATGTTTCTGGCATACTTAAGTTTCACTGAATTTAAAATTCTCATTATGTATTGTTGCTGTAGGCCACGCCTTACGAGCCTTTTCCCTAAGAAGGCTCGTCAACAAGTGAATCTTCCGAGGGAAGATTCACAAAGATAGTTCCCTCTTTTTTTATTTTTTCTTTTTTAAATTTTTTTTTTTGGCATTTTCCCCTGGGTCCTTGGGTTGGTCTTGACTTCTTTTTTTTTTTTTTTTTTTTTTTTTTTTTGGGGGGGGGGGGGGTTGGTGGTCTGAGGGTAAGTGGGATAGTGGTACTCCCTGGGTGGATTCCACTTCAGGGTTACTACCAGATTATGCTGGTATTCAACGGGAGATTAATAATTGGGGTGTGGGGTGGGGACAATTCATCATTACTCTTCTCTATATATAACAAAAGTGAATTGTACATCCAGATCAACATGTGACTTTCAAACTTTGATTTTGACATTTAGAATTTCATGAAGGACAGCTTTAAGCTTTATAGTGCTTCGTACAGAATTGGTGAATTTATATACTGATAACTTATCATGTGCGGATCCAGAGGGGGGTAGGGGATCCAGACCAACAACACCCCCTGGAATATCACAAGTTATATGAGTTTCTATAGAAATTAGCATTTGGACACCCCCACTGGAAAAAATTGGACCCCCACCTCTTGGAAAATGTTGGCCCCCTCTGGATCCTTGAGAAAGTATAGTTTTCTCTGCAATAAAACCATTTACCCCCTCTGACACTGAAAAATAAGCTAAGGACAAAAAATGATGTCCAGGCTGTTTTCTCGCCGCCAGGCCTGGACCCCCCTGACAGAAATTCCTGGATCCACGCATCCTTAAAAGAAACATGAAAAGAGATTAAGGTTCAGGTGATATACGATACAAGCGTCCTTTGAAAAGTGCGTAATAGAGATAATATTCCTTTATTTTAATGAGTTTTTCCTTTATGTTTTTATAATTAACCCTTAAAGCGCCAATCACAACAAAAGTCGTCTGCTTTCTCGTCTGCTAGAAACAGCAATGATGAAAGAACGTCAATGTATCATTATTTTGGCGTCATTTCGGCGTCATTTTGCTGCATCACTGTCAATTTTGACTGGAAGGAATGTTTCTACTGTTGGGGAGTTTGGCATATACATTTTGTAAATTTAGGTAGCCCACGAAAATAGTACCTTAAAACATTTTGAAATTCACAGTTTCTGTGCCCTCTATTCGGTAATTGTGTGCTCAATTGTATTTTAAACTTGCATAGTACAATGCATTGATGCATGTTTGTCATGTTGTTGAAAGCAGCTTCATCATTGTGTGGACTATTTTGTAACAGTAAATAGAGACGTCTACCATGGTAACAAATGACGCTGGTCTGATTTCCGGTTTACTTTTGTGCATATGTTGAGAAGGCAGGTTGCCTTTTTTTACTTTTCTCGAAGATGGATAACAAACCTTGTCACTCACAAGAAGATCAACTTTCAAACATTATCTGGCGAGACTATTCGAATGTGCAGGCTCGCCTGATTATTGGCTGCTCGCATTGGCGACAAGTACCCTCATCACATGAACTGGTATAAATAATTTGGGCTGAGCCGTCATCTACATCCCTTCTTTTTATTGCAACCAGCGAAAGCTCTGGCGAGACTGCGCCAATGTGCAGGCTCGTCTGGTCTTTTGCTGCTCACATATGTGATGAGTACCTAAATCACATGAACTGGTATAAACAACTTAGCCTGATTCTACATTTACATCCCTTGTTTTAGTGCAATCAGCGCAGGCTCTGGCGAGACTGCGCAAGTGTTCAGTCTCGCAAGATCATTTGCTGCTCGCATACGTGATATGTTTCATGAACTGGCCCTAAAATTATGGCCTGAACCTTCATCTACATCCCTTCTGTTATAGGGATTCGATGTTCGCATATGCGATTAATACCAAACTTTCTTGAACTGGCCTATAAATTTTTGGCTGAGCCTTCATCTACATATCTTCTTTTTAGTATGATTTGCACAGGCTCTGACGAGACTGAGCGAATGTGCTGTCTCGCCTGATTCTTCGCTACTCGTATATGCGATTTGATACCAAACTTTCTTGAACTGGCCTATAAAAAAATTGGCTGAGCCTTCATCTACATCCCGTCTTTTTAGTGCTATTTTCTAAGGCTCTGGTGTGGTGAGAGTGCGCAAATGTGCCATCTCGTCTGATCCTTTTCTGCCCAATTACGTGATAAGCACCAAACTCATATGAATTGACCTAAAAAAATTAAGCGAGTATGATCAGAAAGTACCACAATTACACACCTCAGACAAACCCATGACACCGTGAGGAGCAGCCACAGAACACTAATCGTAGGAAGACAGTGAAAGCAAGTAATCATGCTCTCTCTTCCTCGACATGATGATTGCAAAACAAAGGAGAACACTCAGTAAAGCATAAAAAACACGCATCAAACACGGAGCCCCATCAATCCAATAGGGGAACATTAAATAATGAATAAACAACAACAGAACCACCACCTTAAAAGGGACAAAAGTGGGCCTGAACCTTCATCTACATCGCTTCTTTTTCAGTGCGAACAGCAAAGGCTGTGGTGATATTGCACGAATGTGCAGGCTGATCTGACCCTTCGTTGCTCGCATATGCAATAAGTACCAAACTTTCATGAACTGGCCCTTAAAGTTTGGCCTGAGCCTTCATCTACATATAGTTTTCCTTGGCGTGTGATAAGAACCAAACTAAACTGTTATTTAATTAAATAAAAAAAGTAAAAAAAAAAAGATTTTGGGCTATCTGGAATTTGTGGAATTCGAACTCATAACTTAGATATTCCAGAGCTGCTGTTGGCTTTTGGAGTAAGGTCATAACCCCTGAGCTATCTGGGCCTATTATTGTAAAGGATTAACATTCATTTAAGTAAGTCATTTGTGTAAAAATATGTTTACAGGGACATCACTCTTGGTGTTTAAGCAATTAATCCATAATTTAGCAAAACCAAAGCAATATAACCAATTTGGCCCAAAGAAATTTCACAATGTTCAAGTTTCATGCTGTATTTCATATTGGTCTACAAATTGATAAAGTAAATATAATGGAACGCTATATTCATTATGAAAATAACAAACACTAACGCCATTTATTTAATGTTTCTGGCATACTTAAGTTTCACTGAATTTAAAATTCTCATTATGTATTGTTGCTGTAGGCCACGCCTTACGAGCCTTTTCCCTAAGAAGGCTCGTCAACAAGTGAATCTTCCGAGGGAAGATTCACAAAGATAGTTCCCTCTTTTTTTATTTTTTATTTTTTAAATTATTTTTTTTTTGGCATTTTCCCCTGGGTCCTTGGGTTGGTCTTGACTTCTTTTTTTTTTTTTTTTTTTTTTTTTTTTGGGGGGGGGGGGGGGTGGTGGTCTGAGGGTAAGTGGGATAGTGGTACTCCCTGGGTGGATTCCACTTCAGGGTTACTACCAGATTATGCTGGTATTCAACGGGAGATTAATAATTGGGGTGTGGGGTGGGGACAATTCATCATTACTCTTCTCTATATATAACAAAAGTGAATTGTACATCCAGATCAACATGTGACTTTCAAACTTTGATTTTGACATTTAGAATTTCATGAAGGACAGCTTTAAGCTTTATAGTGCTTCGTACAGAATTGGTGAATTTATATACTGATAACTTATCATGTGCGGATCCAGAGGGGGGTAGGGGATCCAGACCAACAACACCCCCTGGAATATCACAAGTTATATGAGTTTCTATAGAAATTAGCATTTGGACACCCCCACTGGAAAAAATTGGACCCCCACCTCTTGGAAAATGTTGGCCCCCTCTGGATCCTTGAGAAAGTATAGTTTTCTCTGCAATAAAACCATTTACCCCCTCTGACACTGAAAAATAAGCTAAGGACAAAAAATGATGTCCAGGCTGTTTTCTCGCCGCCAGGCCTGGACCCCCCTGACAGAAATTCCTGGATCCACGCATCCTTAAAAGAAACATGAAAAGAGATTAAGGTTCAGGTGATATACGATACAAGCGTCCTTTGAAAAGTGCGTAATAGAGATAAAATTCCTTTATTTTTAATGAGTTTTTCCTTTATGTTTTTATAATTAACCCTTAAAGCGCCAATCACAACAAAAGTCGTCTGCTTTCTCGTCTGCTAGAAACAGCAATGATGAAAGAACGTCAATGTATCATTATTTTGGCGTCATTTCGGCGTCATTTTGCTGCATCACTGTCAATTTTGACTGGAAGGAATGTTTCTACTTTTGGGGAGTTTGGCATATACATTTTGTAAATTTAGGTAGCCCACGAAAATAGTACCTTAAAACATTTTGAAATTCACAGTTTCTGTGCCCTCTATTCGGTAATTGTGTGCTCAATTGTATTTTAAACTTGCATAGTACAATGCATTGATGCATGTTTGTCATGTTGTTGAAAGCAGCTTCATCATTGTGTGGACTATTTTGTAACAGTAAATAGAGACGTCTACCATGGTAACAAATGACGCTGGTCTGATTTCCGGTTTACTTTTGTGCATATGTTGAGAAGGCAGGTTGCCTTTTTTTACTTTTCTCAAAGATGGATAACAAACCTTGTCACTCACAAGAAGATCAACTTTCAAACATTATCTGGCGAGACTATTCGAATGTGCAGGCTCGCCTGATTATTGGCTGCTCGCATTGGCGACAAGTACCCTCATCACATGAACTGGTATAAATAATTTGGGCTGAGCCGTCATCTACATCCCTTCTTTTTATTGCAACCAGCGAAAGCTCTGGCGAGACTGCGCCAATGTGCAGGCTCGTCTGGTCTTTTGCTGCTCACATATGTGATGAGTACCTAAATCACATGAACTGGTATAAACAACTTAGCCTGATTCTACATTTACATCCCTTGTTTTAGTGCAATCAGCGCAGGCTCTGGCGAGACTGCGCAAGTGTTCAGTCTCGCAAGATCATTTGCTGCTCGCATACGTGATATGTTTCATGAACTGGCCCTAAAATTATGGCCTGAACCTTCATCTACATCCCTTCTGTTATAGGGATTCGATGTTCGCATATGCGATTAATACCAAACTTTCTTGAACTGGCCTATAAATTTTTGGCTGAGCCTTCATCTACATATCTTCTTTTTAGTATGATTTGCACAGGCTCTGACGAGACTGAGCGAATGTGCTGTCTCGCCTGATTCTTCGCTACTCGTATATGCGATTTGATACCAAACTTTCTTGAACTGGCCTATAAAAAAATTGGCTGAGCCTTCATCTACATCCCGTCTTTTTAGTGCTATTTTCTAAGGCTCTGGTGTGGTGAGAGTGCGCAAATGTGCCATCTCGTCTGATCCTTTTCTGCCCAATTACGTGATAAGCACCAAACTCATATGAATTGACCTAAAAAAATTAAGCGAGTATGATCAGAAAGTACCACAATTACACACCTCAGACAAACCCATGACACCGTGAGGAGCAGCCACAGAACACTAATCGTAGGAAGACAGTGAAAGCAAGTAATCATGCTCTCTCTTCCTCGACATGATGATTGCAAAACAAAGGAGAACACTCAGTAAAGCATAAAAACACGCATCAAACACGGAGCCCCATCAATCCAATAGGGGAACATTAAATAATGAATAAACAACAACAGAACCACCACCTTAAAAGGGACAAAAGTGGGCCTGAACCTTCATCTACATCGCTTCTTTTTCAGTGCGAACAGCAAAGGCTGTGGTGATATTGCACGAATGTGCAGGCTGATCTGACCCTTCGTTGCTCGCATATGCAATAAGTACCAAACTTTCATGAACTGGCCCTTAAAGTTTGGCCTGAGCCTTCATCTACATATAGTTTTCCTTGGCGTGTGATAAGAACCAAACTAAACTGTTATTTAATTAAATAAAAAAAGTAAAAAAAAAAAGATTTTGGGCTATCTGGAATTTGTGGAATTCGAACTCATAACTTAGATATTCCAGAGCTGCTGTTGGCTTTTGGAGTAAGGTCATAACCCCTGAGCTATCTGGGCCTATTATTGTAAAGGATTAACATTCATTTAAGTAAGTCATTTGTGTAAAAATATGTTTACAGGGACATCACTCTTGGTGTTTAAGCAATTAATCCATAATTTAGCAAAACCAAAGCAATATAACCAATTTGGCCCAAAGAAATTTCACAATGTTCAAGTTTCATGCTGTATTTCATATTGGTCTACAAATTGATAAAGTAAATATAATGGAACGCTATATTCATTATGAAAATAACAAACACTAACGCCATTTATTTAATGTTTCTGGCATACTTAAGTTTCACTGAATTTAAAATTCTCATTATGTATTGTTGCTGTAGGCCACGCCTTACGAGCCTTTTCCCTAAGAAGGCTCGTCAACAAGTGAATCTTCCGAGGGAAGATTCACAAAGATAGTTCCCTCTTTTTTTATTTTTTATTTTTTAAATTTTTTTTTTTTGGCATTTTCCCCTGGGTCCTTGGGTTGGTCTTGACTTCTTTTTTTTTTTTTTTTTTTTTTTTTTTTGGGGGGGGGGGGGTGGTGGTCTGAGGGTAAGTGGGATAGTGGTACTCCCTGGGTGGATTCCACTTCAGGGTTACTACCAGATTATGCTGGTATTCAACGGGAGATTAATAATTGGGGTGTGGGGTGGGGACAATTCATCATTACTCTTCTCTATATATAACAAAAGTGAATTGTACATCCAGATCAACATGTGACTTTCAAACTTTGATTTTGACATTTAGAATTTCATGAAGGACAGCTTTAAGCTTTATAGTGCTTCGTACAGAATTGGTGAATTTATATACTGATAACTTATCATGTGCGGATCCAGAGGGGGGTAGGGGATCCAGACCAACAACACCCCCTGGAATATCACAAGTTATATGAGTTTCTATAGAAATTAGCATTTGGACACCCCCACTGGAAAAAATTGGACCCCCACCTCTTGGAAAATGTTGGCCCCCTCTGGATCCTTGAGAAAGTATAGTTTTCTCTGCAATAAAACCATTTACCCCCTCTGACACTGAAAAATAAGCTAAGGACAAAAAATGATGTCCAGGCTGTTTTCTCGCCGCCAGGCCTGGACCCCCCTGACAGAAATTCCTGGATCCACGCATCCTTAAAAGAAACATGAAAAGAGATTAAGGTTCAGGTGATATACGATACAAGCGTCCTTTGAAAAGTGCGTAATAGAGATAATATTCCTTTATTTTTAATGAGTTTTTCCTTTATGTTTTTATAATTAACCCTTAAAGCGCCAATCACAACAAAAGTCGTCTGCTTTCTCGTCTGCTAGAAACAGCAATGATGAAAGAACGTCAATGTATCATTATTTTGGCGTCATTTCGGCGTCATTTTGCTGCATCACTGTCAATTTTGACTGGAAGGAATGTTTCTACTGTTGGGGAGTTTGGCATATACATTTTGTAAATTTAGGTAGCCCACGAAAATAGTACCTTAAAACATTTTGAAATTCACAGTTTCTGTGCCCTCTATTCGGTAATTGTGTGCTCAATTGTATTTTAAACTTGCATAGTACAATGCATTGATGCATGTTTGTCATGTTGTTGAAAGCAGCTTCATCATTGTGTGGACTATTTTGTAACAGTAAATAGAGACGTCTACCATGGTAACAAATGACGCTGGTCTGATTTCCGGTTTACTTTTGTGCATATGTTGAGAAGGCAGGTTGCCTTTTTTTACTTTTCTCAAAGATGGATAACAAACCTTGTCACTCACAAGAAGATCAACTTTCAAACATTATCTGGCGAGACTATTCGAATGTGCAGGCTCGCCTGATTATTGGCTGCTCGCATTGGCGACAAGTACCCTCATCACATGAACTGGTATAAATAATTTGGGCTGAGCCGTCATCTACATCCCTTCTTTTTATTGCAACCAGCGAAAGCTCTGGCGAGACTGCGCCAATGTGCAGGCTCGTCTGGTCTTTTGCTGCTCACATATGTGATGAGTACCTAAATCACATGAACTGGTATAAACAACTTAGCCTGATTCTACATTTACATCCCTTGTTTTAGTGCAATCAGCGCAGGCTCTGGCGAGACTGCGCAAGTGTTCAGTCTCGCAAGATCATTTGCTGCTCGCATACGTGATATGTTTCATGAACTGGCCCTAAAATTATGGCCTGAACCTTCATCTACATCCCTTCTGTTATAGGGATTCGATGTTCGCATATGCGATTAATACCAAACTTTCTTGAACTGGCCTATAATTTTTTGGCTGAGCCTTCATCTACATATCTTCTTTTTAGTATGATTTGCACAGGCTCTGACGAGACTGAGCGAATGTGCTGTCTCGCCTGATTCTTCGCTACTCGTATATGCGATTTGATACCAAACTTTCTTGAACTGGCCTATAAAAAAATTGGCTGAGCCTTCATCTACATCCCATCTTTTTAGTGCTATTTTCTAAGGCTCTGGTGTGGTGAGAGTGCGCAAATGTGCCATCTCGTCTGATCCTTTTCTGCCCAATTACGTGATAAGCACCAAACTCATATGAATTGACCTAAAAAAATTAAGCGAGTATGATCAGAAAGTACCACAATTACACACCTCAGACAAACCCATGACACCGTGAGGAGCAGCCACAGAACACTAATCGTAGGAAGACAGTGAAAGCAAGTAATCATGCTCTCTCTTCCTCGACATGATGATTGCAAAACAAAGGAGAACACTCAGTAAAGCATAAAAAACACGCATCAAACACGGAGCCCCATCAATCCAATAGGGGAACATTAAATAATGAATAAACAACAACAGAACCACCACCTTAAAAGGGACAAAAGTGGGCCTGAACCTTCATCTACATCGCTTCTTTTTCAGTGCGAACAGCAAAGGCTGTGGTGATATTGCACGAATGTGCAGGCTGATCTGACCCTTCGTTGCTCGCATATGCAATAAGTACCAAACTTTCATGAACTGGCCCTTAAAGTTTGGCCTGAGCCTTCATCTACATATAGTTTTCCTTGGCGTGTGATAAGAACCAAACTAAACTGTTATTTAATTAAATAAAAAAAGTAAAAAAAAAAAAGATTTTGGGCTATCTGGATTTTGTGGAATTCGAACTCATAACTTAGATATTCCAGAGCTGCTGTTGGCTTTTGGAGTAAGGTCATAACCCCTGAGCTATCTGGGCCTATTATTGTAAAGGATTAACATTCATTTAAGTAAGTCATTTGTGTAAAAATATGTTTACAGGGACATCACTCTTGGTGTTTAAGCAATCAATCCATAATTTAGCAAAACCAAAGCAATATAACCAATTTGGCCCAAAGAAATTTCACAATGTTCAAGTTTCATGCTGTATTTCATATTGGTCTACAAATTGATAAAGTAAATATAATGGAACGCTATATTCATTATGAAAATAACAAACACTAACGCCATTTATTTAATGTTTCTGGCATACTTAAGTTTCACTGAATTTAAAATTCTCATTATGTATTGTTGCTGTAGGCCACGCCTTACGAGCCTTTTCCCTAAGAAGGCTCGTCAACAAGTGAATCTTCCGAGGGAAGATTCACAAAGATAGTTCCCTCTTTTTTTATTTTTTCTTTTTTAAATTTTTTTTTTTGGGCATTTTCCCCTGGGTCCTTGGGTTGGTCTTGACTTCTTTTTTTTTTTTTTTTTTTTTTTGGGGGGGGGGGGGGGGGGTTGGTGGTCTGAGGGTAAGTGGGATAGTGGTACTCCCTGGGTGGATTCCACTTCAGGGTTACTACCAGATTATGCTGGTATTCAACGGGAGATTAATAATTGGGGTGTGGGGTGGGGACAATTCATCATTACTCTTCTCTATATATAACAAAAGTGAATTGTACATCCAGATCAACATGTGACTTTCAGACTCTATGATGGTTCCGACTTAAAGACTTATCTATTGAGTAGATGGTAGGGGCCAGATGCTTTGGCTGTTTGTCGGGCCCACCGGGGTTTACCTGTTGGATTTCTTTTGCTCCGGTATTCAGTTTAATTTACTGTTGAGTCCTTATCATTGCTTTATCTCCTTGTAATATCTTGATTTATATGTTTTAGGAGATGATGCATTGATAAGTTAGGGGTCTTTCATGCAAACCAAATATCTATGTGTCTTGATCCACATCTGAATTAAGGGTGAGGTTGGCGCCGTTAAACCGGTTTAAGCCCTCCAGTAAAATATTTTACTGACCGTTCCAAGGCGGTACTTCTTTTGTGGATCTTTTATGTTTTTGTTCTGTCTTGTGTTTGCTATGTTTTGTGCACGTCTGTTTATTTGTGCTTTGTGGTCACCTGCTGGGAAAGGGCTGACCTCTTGGCTCTCGTTTGTGGTGTCTTCTGTGAGTTTGTCACTTTCCCATTGGTATCCTGGGTCAGGTGTGGTACTTGATTGTATCGATTCCTGATCTTTGCACCATTACTTACTTTCAAACTTTGATTTTGACATTTAGAATTTCATGAAGGACAGCTTTAAGCTTTATAGTGCTTCGTACAGAATTGGTGAGTTTATATACTGATAACTTATCATGTGCGGATCCAGAGGGGGGTAGGGGATCCAGACCAACAACACCCCCTGGAATAACACAAGTTATATGAGTTTCTATAGAAATTAGCATTTGGACACCCCCACTGGAAAAAATTGGACCCCCACCTCTTGGAAAATGTTGGCCCCCTCTGGATCCTTGAGAAAGTATAGTTTTCTCTGCAATAAAACCATTTACCCCCTCTGACACTGAAAAATAAGCTAAGGACAAAAAATGATGTCCAGGCTGTTTTCTCGCCGCCAGGCCTGGACCCCCCGGACAGAAATTCCTGGATCCACGCATCCTTAAAAGAAACATGAAAAGAGATTAAGGTTCAGGTGATATACGATACAAGCGTCCTTTGAAAAGTGCGTAATAGAGATAATATTCCTTTATTTTTAATGAGTTTTTCCTTTATGTTTTTATAATTAACCCTTAAAGCGCCAATCACAACAAAAGTCGTCTGCTTTCTCGTCTGCTAGAAACAGCAATGATGAAAGAACGTCAATGTATCATTATTTTGGCGTCATTTCGGCGTCATTTTGCTGCATAGATGTAAATTTTGACTGGAAGGAATGTTTCTACTGTTGGGGAGTTTGGCATATACATTTTGTAACTTTAGGTAGCCCACGAAAATAGTACCTTAAAACATTTTGAAATTCACAGTTTCTGTGTCCTCTATTCGGTAATTGAGTGCTCAATTGTATTTTAAACTTGCATAGTACAATGCATTGATGCATGTTTGTCATGTTGTTGAAAGCAGCTTCATCATTGTGTGGACTATTTTGTAACAGTAAATAGAGACGTCTACCATGGTAACAAATGACGCTGGTCTGATTTCCGGTTTACTTTTGTGCATATGTTGAGAAGGCAGGTTGCCTTTTTCTACTTTTCTCGAAGATGGATAACAAACCTTGTCACTCACAAGAAGATCAACTTTCAAACATTATCTGGCGAGACTATTCGAATGTGCAGGCTCGCCTGATTATTGGCTGCTCGCATTGGCGACAAGTACCTACATCACATGAACTGGTATAAATAATTTGGGCTGAGCCGTCATCTACATCCCTTCTTTTTATTGCAACCAGCGAAAGCTCTGGCGAGACTGCGCCAATGTGCAGGGTCGTCTGGTCTTTTGCTGCTCACATATGTGATGAGTACCTAAATCACATGAACTGGTATAAACAACTTAGCCTGATTCTACATTTACATCCCTTGTTTTAGTGCAATCAGCGAAGGCTCTGGCGAGACTGCGCAAGTGTTCAGTCTCGCAAGATCATTTGCTGCTCGCATACGTGATATGTTTCATGAACTGGCCCTAAAATTATGGCCTGAACCTTCATCTACATCCCTTCTGTTATAGGGATTCGATGTTCGCATATGCGATTAATACCAAACTTTCTTGAACTGGCCTATAAATTTTTGGCTGAGCCTTCATCTACATATCTTCTTTTTAGTATGATTTGCACAGGCTCTGACGAGACTGAGCGAATGTGCTGTCTCGCCTGATTCTTCGCTACTCGTTTATGCGATTTGATACCAAACTTTCTTGAACTGGCCTATAAAAAAATTGGCTGAGCCTTCATCTACATCCCGTCTTTTTAGTGCTATTTTCTAAGGCTCTGGTGTGGTGAGAGTGCGCAAATGTGCCATCTCGTCTGATCCTTTTCTGCCCAATTACGTGATAAGCACCAAACTCATATGAATTGACCTAAAAAAAATTAAGCGAGTATGATCAGAAAGTACCACAATTACACACCTCAGACAAACCCATGACACCGTGAGGAGCAGCCACAGAACACTAATCGTAGGAAGACAGTGAAAGCAAGTAATCATGCTCTCTCTTCCTCGACATGATGATTGCAAAACAAAGGAGAACACTCAGTAAAGCATAAAAAACACGCATTAAACACGGAGCCCCATCAATCCAATGGGGGAACATTAAATAATGAATAAACAACAACAGAACCACCACCTTAAAAGGGACAAAAGTGGGCCTGAACCTTCATCTACATCGCTTCTTTTTCAGTGCGAACAGCAAAGGCTGTGGTGATATTGCACGAATGTGCAGGCTGATCTGACCCTTCGTTGCTCGCATATGCAATAAGTACCAAACTTTCATGAACTGGCCCTTAAAGTTTGGCCTAAGCCTTCATCTACATATAGTTTTCCTTGGCGTGTGATAAGAACCAAACTAAACTGTTATTTAATTAAATAAAAAAAGTAAAAAAAGAAGATTTTGGGCTATCTGGAATTTGTGGGATTCGAACTCATAACTTAGATTTTCCAGAGCTGCTGTTGGCTTTTGGAGTAAGGTCATAACCCCTGAGCTATCTGGGCCTATTATTGTAAAGGATTAACATTCATTTAAGTAAGTCATTTGTGTAAAAATATGTTTACAGGGACATCACTCTTGGTGTTTAAGCAATTAATCCATAATTTAGCAAAACCAAAGCAATATAACCAATTTGGCCCAAAGAAATTTCACAATGTTCAAGTTTCATGCTGTATTTCATATTGGTCTACAAATTGATAAAGTAAATATAATGGAACGCTATATTCATTATGAAAATAACAAACACTAACGCCATTTATTTAATGTTTCTGGCATACTTAAGTTTCACTGAATTTAAAATTCTCATTATGTATTGTTGCTGTAGGCCACGCCTTACGAGCCTTTTCCCTAAGAAGGCTCGTCAACAAGTGAATCTTCCGAGGGAAGATTCACAAAGATAGTTCCCTCTTTTTTTATTTTTTATTTTTTAAATTTTTTTTTGGCATTTTCCCCTGGGTCCTTGGGTTGGTCTTGACTTTTTTTTTTTTTTTTTTTTTGGGGGGGGGGGGGGGGATAGTGGTACTCCCTGGGTGGATTCCACTTCAGGGTTACTACCAGATTATGCTGGTATTCAACGGGAGATTAATAATTGGGGTGTGGGGTGGGGACAATTCATCATTACTCTTCTCTATATATAACAAAAGTGAATTGTACATCCAGATCAACATGTGACTTTCAAACTTTGATTTTGACATTTAGAATTTCATGAAGGACAGCTTTAAGCTTTATAGTGCTTCGTACAGAATTGGTGAATTTATATACTGATAACTTATCATGTGCGGATCCAGAGGGGGGTAGGGGATCCAGACCAACAACACCCCCTGGAATATCACAAGTTATATGAGTTTCTATAGAAATTAGCATTTGGACACCCCCACTGGAAAAAATTGGACCCCCACCTCTTGGAAAATGTTGGCCCCCTCTGGATCCTTGAGAAAGTATTGTTTTCTCTGCAATAAAACCATTTACCCCCTCTGACACTGAAAAATAAGCTAAGGACAAAAAATGATGTCCAGGCTGTTTTCTCGCCGCCAGGCCTGGACCCCCCTGACAGAAATTCCTGGATCCACGCATCCTTAAAAGAAACATGAAAAGAGATTAAGGTTCAGGTGATATACGATACAAGCGTCCTTTGAAAAGTGCGTAATAGAGATAATATTCCTTTATTTTTAATGAGTTTTTCCTTTATGTTTTTATAATTAACCCTTAAAGCGCCAATCACAACAAAAGTCGTCTGCTTTCTCGTCTGCTAGAAACAGCAATGATGAAAGAACGTCAATGTATCATTATTTTGGCGTCATTTCGGCGTCATTTTGCTGCATCGATGTCAATTTTGACTGGAAGGAATGTTTCTACTGTTGGGGAGTTTGGCATATACATTTTGTAACTTTAGGTAGCCCACGAAAATAGTACCTTAAAACATTTTGAAATTCACAGTTTCTGTGCCCTCTATTCGGTAATTGAGTGCTCAATTGTATTTTAAACTTGCATAGTACAATGCATTGATGCATGTTTGTCATGTTGTTGAAAGCAGCTTCATCATTGTGTGGACTATTTTGTAACAGTAAATAGAGACGTCTACCATGGTAACAAATGACGCTGGTCTGATTTCCGGTTTACTTTTGTGCATATGTTGAGAAGGCAGGTTGCCTTTTTCTACTTTTCTCGAAGATGGATAACAAACCTTGTCACTCACAAGAAGATCAACTTTCAAACATTATCTGGCGAGACTATTCGAATGTGCAGGCTCGCCTGATTATTGGCTGCTCGCATTGGCGACAAGTACCTACATCACATGAACTGGTATAAATAATTTGGGCTGAGCCGTCATCTACATCCCTTCTTTTTATTGCAACCAGCGAAAGCTCTGGCGAGACTGCGCCAATGTGCAGGCTCGTCTGGTCTTTTGCTGCTCACATATGTGATGTGTACCTAAATCACATGAACTGGTATAAACAACTTAGCCTGATTCTACATTTACATCCCTTGTTTTAGTGCAATCAGCGAAGGCTATGGCGAGACTGCGCAAGTGTTCAGTCTCGCAAGATCATTTGCTGCTCGCATACGTGATATGTTTCATGAACTGGCCCTAAAATTATGGCCTGAACCTTCATCTACATCCCTTCTGTTATAGGGATTCGATGTTTGCATATGCGATTAATACCAAACTTTCTTGAACTGGCCTATAAATTTTAAGGTGAGCCTTCATCTACATATCTTCTTTTTAGTATGATTTGCACAGGCTCTGACGAGACTGAGCGAATGTGCTGTCTCGCCTGATTCTTCGCTACTCGTATATGCGATTTGATACCAAACTTTCTTGAACTGGCCTATAAAAAAATTGGCTGAGCTTTCATCTACATCCCGTCTTTTTAGTGCTATTTTCTAAGGCTCTGGTGTGGTGAGAGTGCGCAAATGTGCCATCTCGTCTGATCCTTTTCTGCCCAATTACGTGATAAGCACCAAACTCATATGAAGTGACCTAAAAAAATTAAGCGAGTATGATCAGAAAGTACCACAATTACACACCTCAGACAAACCCATGACACCGTGAGGAGCAGCCACAGAACACTAATCGTAGGAAGACAGTGAAAGCAAGTAATCATGCTCTCTCTTCCTCGACATGATGATTGCAAAACAAAGGAGAACACTCAGTAAAGCATAAAAAACACGCATCAAACACGGAGCCCCATCAATCCAATGGGGGAACATTAAATAATGAATAAACAACAACAGAACCACCACCTTAAAAGGGACAAAAGTGGGCCTGAACCTTCATCTACATCGCTTCTTTTTCAGTGCGAACAGCAAAGGCTGTGGTGATATTGCACGAATGTGCAGGCTGATCTGACCCTTCGTTGCTCGCATATGCAATAAGTACTAAACTTTCATGAACTGGCCCTTAAAGTTTGGCCTGAGCCTTCATCTACATATAGTTTTCCTTGGCGTGTGATAAGAACCAAACTAAACTGTTATTTAATTAAATAAAAAAAAGAAAAAAAAAGATTTTGGGCTATCTGGAATTTGTGGGATTCGAACTCATAACTTAGATATTCCAGAGCTGCTGTTGGCTTTTGGAGTAAGGTCATAACTCCTGAGCTATCTGGGCCTATTATTGTAAAGGATTAACATTCATTTAAGTAAGTCATTTGTGTAAAAATATGTTTACAGGGACATCACTCTTGGTGTTTAAGCAATTAATCCATAATTTAGCAAAACCAAAGCAATATAACCAATTTGGCCCAAAGAAATTTCACAATGTTCAAGTTTCATGCTGTATTTCATATTGGTCTACAAATTGATAAAGTAAATATAATGGAACGCTATATTCATTATGAAAATAACAAACACTAACGCCATTTATTTAATGTTTCTGGCATACTTAAGTTTCACTGAATTTAAAATTCTCATTGTGTATTGTTGCTGTAGGCCACGCCTTACGAGCCTTTTCCCTAAGAAGGCTCGTCAACAAGTGAATCTTCCGAGTTCCCTCTTTTTTTATTTTTTATTTTTTAATTTTTTTTTTTGGCATTTTCCCCTTGGTCCTTGGGTTGGTCTTGACTTTTTTTTTTTTTTTTTTTTTTTTTTTTGGGGGGGGGGGGAGGTTGGTGGTCTGAGGGTAAGTGGGATAGTGGTACTCCCTGGGTGGATTCCACTTCAGGGTTACTACCAGATTATGCTGGTATTCAACGGGAGATTAATAATTGGGGTGTGGGGTGGGGACAATTCATCATTACTCTTCTCTATATATAACAAAAGTGAATTGTACATCCAGATCAACATGTGACTTTCAAACTTTGATTTTGACATTTAGAATTTCATGAAGGACAGCTTTAAGCTTAATAGTGCTTCGTACAGAATTGGTGAATTTATATACTGATAACTTATCATGTGCGGATCCAGAGGGGGGTAGGGGATCCAGACCAACAACACCCCCTGGAATATCACAAGTTATATGAGTTTCTATAGAAATTAGCATTTGGACACCCCAACTGGAAAAAATTGGACCCCCACCTCTTGGAAAATGTTGGCCCCCTCTGGATCCTTGAGAAAGTATAGTTTTCTCTGCAATAAAACCATTTACCCCCTCTGACACTGAAAAATAAGCTAAGGACAAAAACTGATGTCCAGGCTGTTTTCTCGCCGCCAGGCCTGGACCCCCCTGACAGAAATTCCTGGATCCACGCATCCTTAAAAGAAACATGAAAAGAGATTAAGGTTCAGGTGATATACGATACAAGCGTCCTTTGAAAAGTGCGTAATAGAGATAATATTCCTTTATTTTTAATGAGTTTTTCCTTTATGTTTTTATAATTAACCCTTAAAGCGCCAATCACAACAAAAGTCGTCTTTTCGGCGTCATTTTGCTGCATCGATGTCAATTTTGACTGGAAGGAATGTTTCTACTGTTGGGGAGTTTGGCATATACATTTTGTAAATTTAGGTAGCCCACGAAAATAGTACCTTAAAACATTTTGAAATTCACAGTTTCTGTGCCCTCTATTCGGTAATTGAGTGCTCAATTGTATTTTAAACTTGCATAGTACAATGCATTGATGCATGTTTGTCATGTTGTTGAAAGCAGCTTCATCATTGTGTGGACTATTTTGTAACAGTAAATAGAGACGTCTACCATGGTAACAAATGACGCTGGTCTGATTTCAGGTTTACTTTTGTGCATATGTTGAGAAGGCAGGTTGCCTTTTTTTACTTTTCTCGAAGATGGATAACAAACCTTGTCACTCACAAGAAGATCAACTTTCAAACATTATCTGGCGAGACTATTCGAATGTGCAGGCTCGCCTGATTATTGGCTGCTCGCATTGGCGACAAGTACCTACATCACATGAACTGGTATAAATAATTTGGGCTGAGCCGTCATCTACATCCCTTCTTTTTATTGCAACCAGCGAAAGCTCTGGCGAGACTGCGCCAATGTGCAGGCTCGTCTGGTCTTTTGCTGCTCACATATGTGATGAGTACCTAAATCACATGAACTGGTATAAACAACTTAGCCTGATTCTACATTTACATCCCTTGTTTTAGTGCAATCAGCGAAG
The DNA here is from genome assembly GCA_964019695.1 of Loripinus fragilis. Taxonomy (NCBI): domain Eukaryota; kingdom Metazoa; phylum Mollusca; class Bivalvia; order Lucinida; family Lucinidae; genus Loripinus; species Loripinus fragilis. The sequence continues at coordinate 93,665,411 of OZ026524.1, forward strand.
GCTCTGGCGAGACTGCGCAAGTGTTCAGTCTCGCAAGATCATTTGCTGCTCGCATACGTGATATGTTTCATGAACTGGCCCTAAAATTATGGCCTGAACCTTCATCTACATCCCTTCTGTTATAGGGATTCGATGTTCGCATATGTGATTAATACCAAACTTTCTTGAACTGGCCTATAAATTTTTGGCTGAGCCTTCATCTACATATCTTCTTTTTAGTATGATTTGCACAGGCTCTGACGAGACTGAGCGAATGTGCTGTCTCGCCTGATTCTTCGCTACTCGTATATGCGATTTGATACCAAACTTTCTTGAACTGGCCTATAAAAAAATTGGCTGAGCCTTCATCTACATCCCGTCTTTTTAGTGCTATTTTCTAAGGCTCTGGTGTGGTGAGAGTGCGCAAATGTGCCATCTCGTCTGATCCTTTTCTGCCCAATTACGTGATAAGCACCAAACTCATATGAATTGACCTAAACAAATTAAGCGAGTATGATCAGAAAGTACCACAATTACACACCTCAGACAAACCCATGACACCGTGAGGAGCAGCCACAGAACACTAATCGTAGGAAGACAGTGAAAGCAAGTAATCATGCTCTCTCTTCCTCGACATGATGATTGCAAAACAAAGGAGAACACTCAGTAAAGCATAAAAAAACACGCATCAAACACGGAGCCCCATCAATCCAATGGGGGAACATTAAATAATGAATAAACAACAGCAGAACCACCACCTTAAAAGGGACAAAAGTGGGCCTGAACCTTCATCTACATCGCTTCTTTTTCAGTGCGAACAGCAAAGGCTGTGGTGATATTGCACGAATGTGCAGGCTGATCTGACCCTTCGTTGCTCGCATATGCAATAAGTACCAAACTTTCATGAACTGGCCCTTAAAGTTTGGCCTGAGCCTTCATCTACATATAGTTTTCCTTGGCGTGTGATAAGAACCAAACTAAACTGTTATTTAATTAAATAAAAAAAGTAAAAAAAAAAAGATTTTGGGCTATCTGGAATTTGTGGGATTCGAACTCATAACTTAGATATTCCAGAGCTGCTGTTGGCTTTTGGAGTAAGGTCATAACCCCTGAGCTACCTGTGCCTATTATTGTAAAGGATTAACATTCATTTAACTAAGTCATTTGTGTAAAAATATGTTTACAGGGACATCACTCTTGGTGTTTAAGCAATTAATCCATAATTTAGCAAAACCAAAGCAATATAACCAATTTGGCCCAAAGAAATTTCACAATGTTCAAGTTTCATGCTGTATTTCATATTGGTCTACAAATTGATAAAGTAAATATAATGGAACGCTATATTCATTATGAAAATAACAAACACTAACGCCATTTCCAATATATCAAGTTTGCACGGTTTCCGAACTTATGATAACATCATGATAGTGCAACAATCAAATCAAATTACATAAATCGTCATGTGCATGCCGAATACTTAAAAATGATCTAATTCTATAGTCATTTAGGCATATGTTATGTTTTTCTATATAGTATCAACACCAATATCTACCTTTTCCGGACTTTGAAGTACCGGCAATACGCGTAAATACCACCAAATCGACGTATACATTTACCAGTGTGAATAAATCTGTCATTGGAACGTCACATACAAAGATACCTGTCTGCATAATTTGCCAGGAGGAGGACATACAAGTCGAAACTCAAATAAAAAAAGCAAGTGAATATGTCCTGAGAATTTCACAAGCATAGTTCATAACGTACTTGTTATAACAAAGGGAAGAGGTACAAGTCAATCAACAATATAACTCCGCCCTATGTTTATCAAAATGATAGACCATAGCCAACTTATTTTAACAGGCATTCACAGGCATAGTTCATAACGTACTTGTTATAACAAAGGGAAGAGATACTTAAATCAATCCACAAAATTCTTTGTCCTATGAATGTCGCAAACATCGGTCGTAGCCAACATAATCTAACAGCTAGGCATTCACAAGCTAGTTCATAACGTACTTGTAATAACAAAGGAAAGAGATACAAGTCAATCCACATATAACTGTCCTATGAATGTCACAAACATCGGTCATGGCCAACTTATTCTAACAGCTGGACATTCACAGGCATAGTTCATAACGTACTTGTTATAACAAAGGAATGAGATTCAAGTCAATCCACAAATAACTCTGTTCTATGAATGTCACAAACATCGGTCATGGCCAACTTATTCTAACAGCTAGACATTCACAGGCATAGTTCATAACGTACTTGTTATAACAAAGGAAAGAGATACAAGTCAATCCACAAATAACTCTGCCCTATGAATGTCGCAAACATCGGTCATGGCCAACTTATTCTAACAGCTAGACATTCACAGGCATAGTTCATAACGTACTTGTTATAACAAAGGAAAGAGATACAAGTCAATCCACAAATAACTCTGTCCTATGAATGTCACAAACATCGGTCATGGCCATCTTATTCTAACAGCTAGACATTCACAGGCATAGTTCATAACGTACTTGTTATAACAAAGGAAAGAGATACAAGTCAATCCACAAATAACTCTGTCCTATGAATGTCACAAACATCGGTCATGGCCAACTTATTCTAACAGCTAGACATTCACAGGCATAGTTCATAACGTACTTGTTATAACAAAGGAATGAGATACAAGTCAATCCACGGGTAAATTTTTCCTAACACCGGTCATAGCCAATTCGTTCAAACATGTATTCACAAGCATAATCCATAACACACTTGTTATAACAAAGGGAAGAGATACAAGTCAATCCACAAATAACTCTGTCCTATGAATATCAAAGACAAAAGTCATAGTCAACTTATTCTAACAGCTAGGCACTCACAAGCATAGTTCATAATTCGTACTTGTTTTAACAAATGAAAGAGATACAAGTCAATCAACAATATAACGCACACACATCAGTCATAGCCGGAGGAATAGATAGAAGTTAGTGCTCAAATTATTTTTAGCAATGTCACAAGGATCACATGCTATATGTACGTATTTTACCCTAAGAAAGGGATATAAAGTAAGAAAGGTGGCAAAGATCAGGAATAGATACAATCAAGTACCACACCTAACCCAGGATACCGCATGGGAAAGTGACAAAAACATGATTACATCACAAACGAGAG